>JAOSBK010000206.1:6409633-6424578 GCA_027568895.1 Erythroxylum shatona | reverse complement strand
TTCCTTCTGCTTTTCTGTTTCGGAATGCTTCCTTCTGCTTTTCTGTTTCGGAATGCTTCCTTCTGCTTTTCTGTTTCTTTTTGCGTAACTTTCCATGCGTCCATCTACTTTTCATTTATATATTTCTCTTTGTTTATCATCAAAATTATTTAATACGTGAAGTCTGTTTTGACTTAACAATTATATCATACAGATCTTTGCAATATAGGAGATCTTCCATCATAGGTCTCCATATTGACTAGTTGATTGATGTCAACTTTACTATAAAGTTATTATTACATTCTATATTTAAGGCTTTGATACCCGTTGTTGGACTCTAAGCAATAAAATCCATCATATTAATGAAATCACTTAACTAATAACAAACTACTCAAACGATATAGATGATTGAAATACAAATTGAATACAAAATTTTAACATAGAAAAATCACGAGACAAACTGGTACAAACATTTAAGGTTTAAAGCTAAGAACATTTCATAAAACACTATAACTAATCTCTCATCTAGCTCTCTAAAAACTTTCAAGATTGAGTATTTATACACTCCCAACTAATTTTAAAAATCAAAGTTTAATAAAATTGTAGTTAAATACTGCTATTTGAACTCTAAAAACTCTTATTTTGTCAAATATTGTTATCTCTTGCAACTTTGGTCTTTCAAACTTATCTTTTAATCTCAAAAGGATAAGATTTTATACCAGTCAAAGTTGCCCACACAGCTATGTATGGTGACTGTATCTAACTTTTAAGCCTCAAACTTGACGTCACGGAGATACACGGGTCCATTGACTTACATGATCAGCAGACATGGGCACGTCTGGATCCACACTAGTGTGTTTGTCCTCAAACATCTTCATTCAAGTCAGACACAATTACAAAAGCTTACAAGTTTATCTAGACGATCATGTCTACCATTGGCATAGGTGTGTGTAATCTTAACACAAGTGTGTGCTTCATAAACAACTTCCAAACAACAGTTTCTACATCGCATTTGCCCGATCTTCGTTCTTTTTAATCTATAAGACAACTATCACTTTCACAACTTAAATTTAGAAGAATTACATGAATAAATATCACAATAATAGGGTTGGACCAACAATAGATTTATCATATGGATCTAATATCGTTTTGATTTCCAATATCCGCATGGCATGACCATTTTCTGATATATTTAAGTTTACTTGATAAAAGAGTGACATTATCTACCTCCAATATAATCATATCAATTCAATTAATTTTGGACCTATTATCGGAAGTCGTACTCAAGTTTATATTTTGCTGATTTAATTTCTTTTGCACTGGGACTCATTTGGCCGATTTGATTAAATATAGGTGCTCTTAGAATGTTTGATAACAATAATCTTTTTTGAATTATTCAAATTATACAATTCAGTATTGTAAAGGTAATCCTTAAAAATTAAGATTATTTAAAAGAACAAAAGAAATAGAAAATCTTGTTCATCACATGCATTAATCCTTCAGGGAAATTTACATTACAATATGAGATTATAGTGTTCTATAAATTAACTAATAATTAACTACGAGGTCACTAGCAATGGCTCCAAAACAAGTCAAAACCAACCCAAAGCTTCGACAATTTTGACTAGAGCGTGCATGACGCCATTTCCAGCATTTACTTGGTTAATAAAGTTATAATCTTGTAAAGTGGACAGTCAATTACAAAAGGGTCAGTACAACAAGGACCAGAACAAACTGTCTGTCTATCGTTAATCTACAAAAACACTAGGTTAACAATATAATGGAATCAGTATCGTTCAGAATCAAGCCCGTACATAGCTCATGCTTCAACTTGCAAAATATTATAGCAGAGTCCACCATGGTTTGTCTCCGGTTGAGACCAAACCAAAAATAAGAAACCTAATAGCTTCAAGAAACCTATTGAAGTCGGCTTTTAAGCAGCCCTTGCTATAATTAAACTAACTTAACGACCATTATGAGAATAAGGTGTAGATGGGACAATATGACTTCAATTTAAGCAATTGGAAAATTACTAAATCCTACGTCTGTTCCGTTCAACCCTAGTTGCGATTTACAGCCACAAGATTTCATCTCTAACCAGACAAATATGAGTTCATCATTTACTTTTCCAGTTTAAATAATATTTAAATATTGAATAAAAATTTTGGAATTTAGTCAAGTCAAATAATAACCGTAATTATGCCTTTTCTTATACGGGATTATATTGAACTGAGACATAGTGTAGAGAATTGAAAATGTCAATCTGATTATGCCTTGTCTAAGAATAAAGATTGAATCATAAAATCAACCCGGACAGTGGAACAATGAAGCTCAAAAGACTGGTGGACATGAAACAACAGGATGCCATGCGGTGTACTTGTTGTCATTGGAACATTGAAACTTGTCCGATGGTGAACGCAGGAAAAAGCAGAAATGCTACATATATGGCATAAGGGGCTTTTGCTTGATATCCCTTCCTCTGCTTTATTGGAATATTGAATCGGGACACTAATAGATTTGCAAGAATATTAGTGTCGAATACTGATTAAAGAAGTAGCTATTCCTCTACTCAGATCATGATCAAATATTTCCATCAACACACGTTATTCCAAATCTTACCAATTTCTTCTTGTTTACAATTATATGCGTTTGCAGAATATCCAATTTGCACCTTGTTGTCAACGTAAATTCATTTCACTTGCTCTCTTGTTGCTTCCATCACTAGTACTTTTACAACCCTGAATAGGGTTTTTAAATTTTGGGCAGTAATTAATATTGTAGTTAAAATAGTTCGCTCTGCTCTTTAATTTATTGCAAATATAAATATATTACTTATAATTATGGTTATATTTATTTATAATTGTTATAATATTTGGCAATCATAGTGTAACCTGTAATCCAATTTAAAACCTTGACTATAAAGTAACTTGGAATGTCATCAAGCCATCCTAAACTATGATTGCATTTCACTTTTCAACATCTTGTGAACTGCCTTAAACTTTTTGGTATTGGTGCCATAATTTTTTGATATATCAGATACGATAAAGCATATAAACTATATTGCCAAAATCTGATGGAAAAGAGACTTCTATCTCGTCTTTTAATTAACTGAATTATAAGTATTTATTGATTGTGAGTTTCCATTTTACTATAACTGGCTCTAGTTGTTAATTAACAGGAAAATGAAGTTGGGAAATTCATTAAATCTTAAGGTTCAAATCTTAGTAAAGTTTGCTACACTTTGGTGTCAAATGTTAAGTGTCCAAAGTATAATATTTATTATTTCGTATCTTTAAAATATCGAGATGGATATGATATGCCGGTTCATAAAAAGTTGCAACTTGGTGGCGGCCACCATATTAAAAAAGTGATGACCTTTTGCTGCAACAGCTAACCCGGATCTTGACTAGCTATGCCGTAACGTTCGTGCTTGATTTATAGTAATTAGATGGCGGTTAGAATGTCTTTGAGTGAAGAATTTAGGCTACTTTCTGTGGTCAGCTCCTACTCAAAGTTAATATTTAACAGTCCTCTTCATTAGCCACATCGAACATAGATCAATCCTGGTATCGAGCACTAGTCATTAACATTTCGGTGTGGTGCTATTAACAAAAACGCAGGTCATCAAATGGCAACAATATGGATTAACGCTTAGCTTAAAATTAGAATTGAGAGAGACAAATATTGAGGAACAATAATTATATGTACAAGTTCAGATGTGAGCTTGTTCTGCAGATGGAGACCAGCATTATCATATAAGAAGAAGATGGCGATGATGAAGAAGAAGAATTTCAGTTGTTAATGGAGTGACCAACACCAGGACTATGACCTGGTTCTGTTGGACGGAAATCTTCAACGTTATCTGCCTTACTAATTGTCTGCGCTTTGACACCCAAACCAGTACTAGTACTGCTCTTACCATTCTCTGATGTATTCGCATTATTGCTTGAGCATTTCTCGCTGGACTCGAACTTTAGAAGCCTTCCCTCTACGTACAGGACTTCATGAAACATGATGAAAACAAGAAGTAAAGTACAAACACCAAGAAGATTTCTTGCTGCCATAAGTAAAGAATTTTGAACTTGAGAAGTAGGAAAAGAGAGGTAGGATTTATATGTGTGGTTTTGAACTCTTCCCTTCTAATGTCGTGTTGGGTTTATAAGTGGGTCTAAAGCCTCTTCTATCACTCTGGTATTTATACCTCACGACTTGCAAATGGTGGGACCATTTTCTCTGCAGTTTTAGTGTTCAGGGTTTTAAAGACATGATCATGTGAGAGGTCCTGGGAAGATTCCACCAAGTTTGTCGAAGCACACAAAAGAACGGAGAAAGAGCCTTTGGATGGTTTACAATAAGGGGAAACCCTACCCCTCATGAACCAAAAGCCCACAACCATCCAAGCACTGACTAGTTGTCTATATTCTCTTTGCCTTATATCATGGCCCATCGCTGTACATAATTCCTCCACTGAACTTTTTTCCGATGACCCAATTACAAGGCTCCAGGAGGTCCTCAGGAAGCTGTTGAGTGTACTTTTACTAGTTGAAGCCAAGACTGAAAGATTCTTGAAATTTTCTTAATGTGTTTTACCTTTCAATGGCTCTAATAGCTAGGGACCTAAAAAAGGGCGACCAGTGAGTGCTTTCCGTTTCCCTCTGTTCGAATGCACGTACATTCGCTAAAGCATGATTATGCAGTTCATTAATTTGATGGTTAACGGGATCTTGGTACTCCTTTGTGTTTAATTTATACATTAACTTTACAGCCATATGGGAACTTTTTCTATCCAAGGAATTAAGAAAAGGAATGAAAATAAGGGAAATATCAGAGCATCCAAGCTAGAAATGGGTCTCTTCGGTGAGGGGATATATTTCTTGGTAGTTATTATAAAATTTCGATTTGTGGTTTTCTAGAATATTTTTCCCCCAAAACTGAAATAATATGTTTGTCATTTCTTTTTAATTAAAATACTGAAACAAAGATTTTTTTTAAGAAACCAATTTTTTTAATTAGAGATGAATCTTAAATGAATATGGAGTTGTTCACTAACTAAGGAGATTAGTTTATACAAAACTTAATTATTTGTGCCGAGACTTGAAAATATTTTTTAATGCTATTATTATTAAATCAGTTGGTTATACGAATTATTTCTTGAAGTCTTGATGAAATTCAAAATTTAGAAATTTTGTTTCCTACTTATGAAGTTTTTTGTATTGATGCTTAATTTTTTGAAAAGATTAAAATCTGTTAATTATGATGAATAGATGCTTGTCAGTGTGATATCTTATCAAAACTAAATAATATTTAATATTTTAATTACAATTTTTAATAAAATATTGAATTAAGTATATTAAAAAATTATAAAAATGTCAAAGAAAAATTATATTTCATAAAATACCAAAAATTGATATTAAATCCCAATAGGAGAATTTAGTGAAAATACTTAATTTATTTTCTTATCAAATATTATTTAATATTTTAAATAAAAATATTAGATTGGAATAATTCAAAGTATATATATTGAAAGTTAAAAGAATTTGGTACGATTTTATGAAATATTATGAATCGATTTGAGTAGCCTAACCTCCAATCAAATTTATACATCGACTAGTGTTGAAGGATGATGAAGGATAATATCTTGGTGTATATATGATAAGATATTGTTTTGGTGTATATATGGTTATGATATTATTGGGATTTATTCCCTTGTTAATTCAGTCTCGTACTATTAGGTTGATTGTTTGTATTACTAGATGTAAGCCTAACTTCTAGGAATTTAGTTTTCTAACTAAGCTTAACTCCTTTTGTAAGCTAACATATGTACGTGTATATATTTGTTGATGAGCTAATGAATTACTAGGCTTGATTTTCTCCAAAACTCTTTCTTATCATGGTATCAGAGCAGGTCTTCATACCTTCAACCTAAATCCTAGAGCAGCCAACCAATGACAACGCTACCTATGACGGATGACGGGAAAAAGATCATTAACATAACCGATCTTTCCAATCCTCTAGGGACCGATTCCTCTTCCCTATACTATCTTAATCCATCTGATCATCTAGGTGCTACTTTAGTCAATTGTCTTCTTAATGGAGAAAACTATGGAATGTGGAGATAGGCCATGAATGTGGCACTTCGAGCCAAAAGCAAGCTTCGTTTCATAAATGGAACCATCGTCAAATCGATCGATGATCCAGCTCTTCTGTAAGCTTGGCACAAGTGCAACTCTATGGTGATATCCTAGATTTTTAATTCACTTACTGCTGATCTCCTCTCTAGCGTTGCATTAGCAGATTCTGCCAAGGAAATTTGGGACAATCTCTAGGAGAGATTTATGATTGGTAACACTCCTCAGATTCATGAGTTAAGGCATAAATTGGCCTTGATGTAATAGTGAGATCTTTCTGTAGCTACCTATTACACTAAGTTGAAAGCTTTGAGGGGATGAACTTGCTAACTATTCGAGTATCCTAGAGTGTACGTGTGGTGCGGCTAAGGAATTGTTGGCAAAACGTGAAGGTGAGAAGCATCATAATTTTCTTATGGGACTAAACAATCACTTTAGTGTCATCAAGTCATAGATATTAAAGATGGAACCTCTACCAAGCATCAACAAAGCCTATATGTTGGTTTGTAAAGAAGAAAAACAATTGAATATTACTATTGCTAGCCTGAGGCTACGGCCTTTGTAGCAAAATTTACTTGTCCAGGACAACAAGTCAAGGACTTTGAACGAGCCAACATGCTTTCCACATACTGTGGCAAAATTGAACATCTCTCTAATGATTGCTTCAAGCATAAAGGTTATCCTAATTGGTGGAAAGGGAACAAAAAGAGGGTTGTAAATAAAAGGACGACACCAAATCAAGGCCATTCAGTCAATCAAGCGTCAACAAGCAATAGAGGAGACTAAGAAAAGGGTTTGAACGTAAGTTAGGAGCAATACTTCTACTTGATGTCTCTGTGTGAGAAATCAAAAAGTACGATAACTTTCGCTGCTAAGGCAACTATTGATTATTTAAATTGAACTATTGACAGTGGAATGTTGGAATATATGATTTTTAATCAAAATTGTCTCTCAAACATTGAAGTATAAAAGATGCATCACCTGTGTAACTCCCAAATGGAAGTCTTTTGGAGATTGTCTCTCGAGGAGAACTTGCCTTATCTTCCATCCTTTAAATCCAATCTTTTATTTGTGAATAAATTAACTCATGATTTAAGATATTCACTAACATTTTTTCCTGATTATTGTATCCTTAAGGACCTCGAGTCGAGGATGATGATTGGCAGGGGTCAATGCCAAGATGGATTTTACTATTTTCTGAATATACCAGCGAACATGTTGCTGCTAGTTTGAGATTAAATTATTCTAATACTATTTGGCATAGACGCCTTGGACATGTTTCTTTTAGGAAATTGTCTTCTATTTCGCAACTTTCTAATATACGTATTGATAGAATAAATAAACATTGTGAGCCTTATTTTAAAACTAAGCAAGCAAGAAAACCTTTTTCTAAGAGTTCTAACATTTCAAGTAATCCGTTTGATCTTGTTCACTTAGATATTTGAGGACATATAAGATTACATCTAGTTTTGGATGTCATTACCTCTTGATGATAGTTGATGATCATAACAGGAGCACTTTGGTCTATTTGCTAAGATCTAAATCTGATGCTATCTCACAATTTGTTGTATTTCATGTGATGATCAAAAATCAATTTCATAAAAATATTTTACAAGTATGGACTGATAATGCACCAGAATTTATTGCGAGATCAATGTTGAGGTTTTTTCAACGGAATGAAATCCTTGTACAAACTTTGTGTAGTTACACGCCATAATAAAATGGAATTGTGGAAAGGAAACATTGACATCTACTTAAGATAGCTCGAGCTCTTCATTTTCAGGCAAATCTTCTATTAAATTTTTGAGGTGAGTGCATTTTAATAGCAGCATACCTATTAAATCTCATGCCATCAACAAATTTGAAACTCAATCTAAACCTTGCATCTTTGTTAGATATCCAATAGGGCAAAAAGGTTACAAGGTTTTTGATCTTGAAACTAACAAAATTTTTGTTTATAAAGATGTCCTGTTTCTCGAAAATGAATTTCTTTATAAGACTAAAAATAATGACATGAACTTTGTCTGTCCATTGATTCCAAATTTTGGTAGCATTTCAATATCGAACCATGAGTTATAGGAAAATTATTTCTCAATGGATGAGCAAGCCATCTCTGAGGAAACCGAAAAGGATGAAACATCCCCAACTTCAATGATTCCACAGCTAACCCCTACAAATGATCAAATACAACATTTGGTAAATCAAGAAGGAAGACCACAACGAGAGAGACATCCACCGCCTTATCTTCAAGAAAAATATGTCTGAAGTAAAATCGTCCCTAAAATTGGTCAATCAAGTTGCTCCAAATAAGCTATATCCTTTGGCTCAAAACCTTGATTGTTCAAAATTTAGTTCAGCTTACAAAGATATCTTCCAGGTTTAGTAAAGCAAACCGAGCCTCAAAACTTTGTGCAGACAAATCAAGATTCTAATTGGCAAAATGCCATAAAACAACCGAGCCTTAAAACTTTGTGCAGACAAATCAAGATTCTAATTGGCAAAATGCCATAAAACAGGAGATAAAAGCCTTAGAGCAAAATGGAACTTGGACCTTTGAAAAACTTCCTACAGGAAAGAAAACTATTATAGCAAAATGGGTTTTAAAGATTAAACGAAGGCAGATGGTAGCATTGAGAGTTACAAGGCTCGTTTGATTGCTAAAGGGTTTAGTCAAATAGAGGATATCGACTATAAAGAAACTTTTGCACCTGTAACAAAATTGACTACTGTTCAATGTCTTTTATCTGTAGTTGCAACTAAAAATTTGGGACTCCACCAACAAAATGTCAATAATGCCTTTATGCAAGGAGATCTTTGAGAGGTAATTTACACGGTACAACCTCCTGGTGTGACAAAACCAGAAGATTCTCAAGTTTGTAGACTTCAAAAATTGCTTTACGGACTCAAATAGACACCTCGCCAATGGTTTGAAAATTTTCTCAATCTCTCTTATGTTAAGGTTTCCAATAGTCTAAATGTGATTATTCGTTGTTCACTATGAGATCTAACAATGACTTTCTTATCTTGCTAGTTTATGTCAATGAAATTATTATTGCAGGAAAAAATGGTGATCAGATAAAACAAATAAAGGAATACCTTTATAAACAATTTTGTCTCAAAGATTTAGGCAAGCTTAAGTACTTTCTTAGGCTCTAAGATTGCCTATGGGAATCTTTCTTTCTCAAAGAAAATACACAATGGACATTCCAAAAGATACTGGAATGCTTGGTAGCAAGCCTGTGATGTTTCGACTTTAGCAAAACTTGCCAAATTTGAGGGAGAGTTACTCATCGATCCTAGACAATATCGACGTTTGATTGGTAAGTTGATTTATTTAACTATTACTCGGTTTGATATTGTCTTTGATGTCAATTTACTCAGCCAGTTTATGGAGAAGCCAACAAAGCTACACATAGAGGCTTTGGTATTTAAAGAATTCTCTCGGACAAGGCGTGTTCTTCCTAACAAACAAAGATCTTCTTTTGAGAGGTTTTTGCGATGCAGATTGGCAAAGTTGCCCAAAAATGAGGAGATCAACTACTGGATTCATTAAAAAATTTGGAAATGCGTCAATTTCCTGAAAATCTAAGAAACAAGTAATTGTTTCTCACTCATCATCGGAGGCCGAATATAGAGCTATGGCAATAACTACTTCTGAATTAGTATGACCCAAATCAATACTACGTGATCTTACAGTTTTTCAACAGCAGTCAAGGCAACTTTTCTATGGCAACTTAGCCACCGTTCATATTGTAAATAATCCTGTATTCCACGAACGAACAAAACATATTGAAATTGATTGCCATTTTATTCGTGAGAAATTGCAAACGGGTGATATAGCTATTGTATATATCATTGACAAGGGACAATTAGCCGATGTGCTCACCAAGGCTCTTGGCAGAGAGCAATTTCTTTTTATAACAAGCAAGTTGGGCATTGTGAATCCATATGTTCCAACTTGACGGGGAGTTTTGAAGGATGTTGAAGGATAATATCTTAGTGTATATATGATAAAATAATATCTTGGTGTATATATGCTTGTAATATTATTAGGATTTATTTCCTTGTTAATTCGATCTCCTACTGTTAGGTTGATTGTTTATATTATTAGATGTAAGCCTAATTTCTAAGAATTTAGTTTCCTAACTAAGCTTAACTCTTTTTGTAAGCTAACTTATGTACGTGTATATATTTGCTGATGAGTTAAAGAATCACTAGACTTGATTTTCTCTAGAAGTCTTTCTTATCAGCTAGTTAGAGCACCGGATAACCAACCAAACGAGAGTGTAAGATTTTATGTAAAAATGTTAAACTAATCAAACTCGATAGGTGGTTTTAGAAACCATATTCCCTAAAGTTTTAGGGACTATTTTATAGAAAATATAGGAAAGTTGTGTTAGCTAAAAAAACTTTAATATTATTTTTGTTTCTATTGAAATTAAAATTATTTATTATTTATTTAAAGAATTATATATATTTATGTGATTATTTTAGATGTTTTTATATTTTGGCAAGATAATAGTAAAAAATATTTTTTATTTTTAGAGAATATTAATTTTTTGAGAATATTAAATATTGTAAAAATTATATGTTGGATTAGTCTTAACCTAGTAATAACTTTTGTGTTTGAACATCATCTTTGGATGACAGTACATTATATAGTCCTCAAATGAATTTAATCCATCTCCGTAAGTATTGAGAACTAGCTAAGGACTTCTTTAGAATTTCATTCATAAATTGTGTTGCCGTAGTAACTATCTAGTATGCAGTAGGAAACAATTTGAATGTTTATTTTGAGTTGAAAATTAAAAAGATTAACTTAAAATATCTAATATTAAGTCAAGAATTAAATAACTAAAAAATTGACCTAAAAATCTGAAATCTTATAAGATTTTTATTCAATCTAGTTTTACATTGTGTTTGTAAAGGAAGACATGTTATTTATATATTTTAAAGCTAAAAATATATTAAGTATATATTGTAACACACGATACCTTAGTTAAGTATCCTGGATCGAATGTGAAAGGGCAATAAACGAAAAAATGTGGAAAATACATGATTTCAGTTCCATAAATTCAAACGAGTTTTTTGATGCCGAAGCAAGCACGAATCTATTGTCGTCTTCATGGGAACCACTCACCGGAATACAATCAACGTCTTTCTACAATTTTCTCAAAATATAAGTTCTCTTAACGTGTTAGAGAATCCTTATGCTTACAAACGACATAAGCAACTGCATGAGACATTATCTTTTATATATAGTTTCTATATCGGGCTTCCCATCATAGGCTCGATATGGGCCCAGTCCATACTAATCAGGATCTATTTTTTACCCGAACTTTAACCCATTGATTTAGATCATTTATTGGGCACTTTATTATCTTTATCTAGATCAGATTACGTAAATCAACTGATAAGTTATTTGAAAAACCAAAAATGCAATTAAATGTTGCCCAACTTTATGAGAAAAGTAATAAAAATCTAACATTCTCCCCCTTGGATAATACTTAATTGCAATATTGACTCAAGTTGAAAATAGTTTAAAAACTCGGTTAAGCTATGCTACTGTATTAGTTGACTAAGTTTGAAAACAAAACATTTAATCCAAAGATAACGAAAGTCCATCATTCGGTCTTGCAAGGCTTCGATACCGAAAAATATCAAATGCATGTGTTATGTGCAACACAAATCTAATATAATCACGTATACCTAATACCTCACTAACATGAATGGAAAAATAGAGTGTGGCAAACTAGGATGATATCTGTATGATCTAAATTATATCATCTTTGTTTGTAGGTCTTGATTTCTCCAACTTTTATGCTAAACTGCATTAGAGAAATCATACTTTCTCTTACCAAATGCTAAACAACATTAGAGAAAACTTGTTTCCTATCACCAAATGTTAAACAACATTAGAGAAAACCTTTATGTTCTCCAACTAAATGCTAAACTACATTAGAGAACCTTTATGGGATTAAAACTTATATTCCCTTATGTCATGTGAAACTTTAAAGATATCCGTATAAAACTTTATGCGTCTAAATGACATAGGTTACATGTCAATTTGTATATATGCCCAATGACCTTTAGATGCTTAAGATTGACATAAATCTTAAGACTTTTATACATATTATGACAATACTGAGGATAAACAATGATCATCTTTATTGATGAACCATCACATCATCATAATACACTAAAACGTACAAATGTACATGGAACAAAGATAACAATCCTTTAACTAACAGTGTCTAAAGACTTCAAAATACCTATACTGTAGACTTGTGTTCCAAACACAAGTGAGAAGAGTCCTTTAGTTAAAGAATCGACTTATAGTTCCTTAGTCCTTACATACTCCAAACTTTAATGTCACCTTTTTGTGTCAATTCCTTTGTGGTCAAGAATTTGACCTTCAAATGCATAGACCCTGTGATGTTCTTACTGTTGCTAAACAACATTGTAACAAGATTATCACAGTACAACCGAATGGGTCTAGTCATTAAATCAACCACAGATAATTCAGAAATTAAGTTTCTAAGCTAACCATCTGTGAAGTAACCCCATAGCATACACTCTACATGCACGGTCAAGAAAATCACTCGTGTCTACTTGATACTCTTTCACGACATTGTACCATCTACAAACATTAAAAAATAACTATGACCTTAAGCAGACTTTTGATCATCCAGACACATAGCTAATTTTGAATCTGAATTCCCTACTAGGTTTAGTCTATTGACTTTTCTATATGGCAACACATAATCTTTGATTCTCTTTAATTATCTCAATACTTGCTTGATTACATTTCAATGGTCTACACCTGGGTTAACCAGATATTGACCAAACAGTCTAATAGTAAATGTAATGTCCCACCTAGTACTTGAGCATACATCAGCTTATCAACTGTACTAGAATACGGAATATTCCTCATAACCTCTCTCTTTACTTTATTCTTTAGATATCATGCCAAAGATTATCTCTCATTATAAGAGATAGGTGCTACAACAGGTTTACAATTAACTGTATTAAACCTTTGTAACATATACTCAATGTATACACTCTGTGAGAGGTCTGACGAGTGTTGAGATCTATCTCAATAAATCTGAATACTTAGGATAAAAGATGCTACGCCAAGGTCCTATATGTCAAAGTTCTTGAACAAAAGTTACTTAACCTCATACAACATGGTCAAGCAATTTGACGAGAGCAATATATCATCCACATGCAGTAATAGGAAAATAACTTTGCTCCCCTTGACCTCATAGTAAAAGCATCTTTTTAATTTTATTTTCCATGAAACTGAAAGAGGTAATAACCTCATCAACTGTCAGGTATCACTTTTAAGAGGTTTGATGTAAACCTTATATTGATCTGCTTAACGTGCAAACCATGTCAGTTCCTTTTGGATCTTGAAATTCTTTAGGTTATACAATATAGACCTCTTCATAAAGGTCCTTATTCAGGAAAGTGATTTTGACAGCCATCTGATGTAACTCTATATCATCATGAGCTACAATTTCCATAATCACTCAAAATGTATCCCATAAGGATACGGGAGAAAATGTAACATTAAATTCAACCTTTCTTCCTAAGTGAACCATCAGGTAATTGAGCGAGCCCATAAACTGCTGAATTTTATCCCGAAATCTTTTAGGTTTTTAAACTTTATTTACAACTAACAAGTTTGCAATTCCGATATGAATCAACTAACTTCCAGACCTTATTATGCTTCATAGCTTGCATCTTACCACAAATCTGTATTAGGTGTTAAATTGTCATTTTTGTGCTAATTTTGTATATAAATCTCTTTAATGTGTTGAAATTATTATTCAAAATTAATGGACTTGTTTATTAATTATTCTCAGATGATTTTCAATACATGAAAGATGAAATTGGATCAAAAAGATGCAAGGAAAGTAAAGACAATTCAAATTCTCAGTTGGCGGAAAAATAATTGACTAAGCGTGGGTATGTGCAAGGAAAAAGAATATCTGCAAAATCTAATTTGAAATAAGATTAAATCCGCCTATGATCTTTATGATCTTGAGAATCAAATTATTGCCTTACTGATGGGGATTTGCGACCTGAATATGTGGGGAGGATATTTGTTGAAGATTACAGCAGGAGGGAAGAGGGAGGACATTGAAAATCATACAAGACATTTTTTATTGTTCACACGAGGGTCATTAGGAGTTTACGTTTCTGCATATTTTCTGGTTTTTGGAGGATTTTTTGTATTTTTTGGAAAAGATCAGGAATGGAGACTTTGTATTTTACTATTATTTTGTTGGTTTTTACCTTCATTATGAGTAGCTAAATATTTCTTCTTAGTTGAAGGGAATCATGTTATCATCTAGTATGTGTGAGATTTCTAAATAAAGATTGTTTCATTGATGAATATTGATTGTCTTCTTAATTACTTTTCATGATTGAATTGATTGATTTATTAGGTGCTGTGCCCAACTAGGAATTGATTTTTTAATTTATAGCTAGATTAGTGGGATTTGACGTTCAATTTTGCTAATCTAAAGTGGCAATTAGGATCACCATCTTTACGTTGGAGTTTGGAAATTCTAAGAAGATGCTTGACTTGATAAAATGCATGTTAATGGACTAAATTTTATATCGAGAATCCATATTAGTTTGATAACCTAGGTGACTTGAAACTAATGATCTGTTTAGTTCAAGGAATGGAATAGATAGGGAATAGAATGATTATTCATAAGAATAAGAAAGATGAAGAATAGAATAGAATGAGTATTACTTTGTTTGGTTTAAGGAATGAAATAGATAAAGAATTTCTATTCCAATGTTTGATTTGAAAATATAAACTTG
>JAOSBK010000206.1:6389015-6401328 GCA_027568895.1 Erythroxylum shatona | reverse complement strand
GTTGGAGAGTTTGTCTTGGGTATTTCTTTGTGGGTGTGTTGGTGTATTAGGAGATTGGGTGAGAGGAAAAATTGTGTGATTGTAAGGATTTTTCACATAGTAAATTTTCTTTTTGATGCCCGTGGTTTTTCTTTGGTTTAGGAGTTTCCACATAAATTCTCTTGTGTTGTTATTTTCTGATATTTTTGTCTATCAAATATCCTTGGGTGTGGGTTTGGGAGGTCTAAATTCTCAAAATTCAAGAGCATGCTTCATTTGCTGGACAACTGGCACTAGCTAAAGAAGCATTATGGTTGGTCCTTAAAACGGGAGGAGATCGCCTGTTTCTCTTCCCCTATTCTCACTCTGTTCCATTACATGACATCCACATTATAGTAGAAAGAAATGTATCTAATTAAATGTGTAAATGCCATGTAATGACACGTAGTGGAAAAGGAATAGATGATCTCATTCCTTTAAAACAGCCAATTTTTGACACTCACATCATTAATAGTAGCTAGTCAAATTAGTATTGATGTGACTTAAGCCCTCACAATTATTTTGAAGTGGCTTTTGACTACTGTGTTTCCTCTATTTAGTTTTTTTTATTGGAGAAAATCTTGTAAGTTGGCTAAACGGACACATCTTTTTGAGAGTTTAATTGGCACACCACCTTATAGGTGGGTTAAGGGGGCGCATCTCATTATCGAGTGTCCAACTGACGCTTCACTTACGGTTAAAATTTTGACTGTCTCAGGCTCTTACAAGAGGAACTAGTATGGAATCAAACTTAGGACATGATCGAAGCTAAACCCCGCTCTCAATCATTTAGCCATGCCCCTTGAAGGCCCCCTCTATTTAGTTGCATGAAGTTCTTTGCTGTTAGTCTATTCTACCCTATTTTTACCTAATATGACAATGTTTTATATATATTTAGACATAAAATGACGTTGTATTGAAACAAAAATAAGGCTGAAGTACAATAATAAGAATGGAGAGTCTGAATCCCTATTCGGTAATACTGTTCCTTATATTTGAGTAAATTCTACTGATTGCTTTTCGTTATGTACTTTTACAAAAAGAAAGTCCATGAAAGAGACAAATTACTTTTCGTTTTTCATTTTTTAAAAAAGAAAGTCGGTGCTGTGAATTCCTATTCACTACAAAAAAAAGATTTAGTGATGGAATTGCCGACGGAATGTGAAGGTATTTCATCGGTAAGCTAAGTTGACGACAAAATTTGCCAATGGAATCAGTCGTCGGAGAAACGTCTGTAGGTAATAATTGGCAACGAAGTACATATTTTTCGTCGCTAATTTAGCCACCGATAGTTTCTATTTTGTCGCTATATTTAGTGATGATGATTTCTGTGTTGTTGTAAATTTAGCGAGGGAAGATTTTTTCCAGTCGGGAAACTTAGCGACAGACAAGTCGTTTCCATCAGTAAACTTACCTACAAATTTCCATTTTTGTGGTAAATTCAAGACTAACTTTACCGACAAATTTTGGTTGTCTGTCGGTAAATTCACTGCATTTTACCAACAGGTCTTTGTCATCCATCGGTAAGTTCACTGCATTTTACCAACGGATTTTGTTTTCTCATCATTAAATTTACTGATATTTTTTTCTTAATATTTTCCCTGCATTTAATTTTATTTGATAATCTTATGGTTGATGTATAATTTATATAGTTATCTGTTATTTGTTGATAATATTTTGATTTAATTCTACATTTAATTTGTTAAAACAAAAAGTTGATTGAAATATAAAGTAAAAATTATCTCAATTGATAATAAAAAATTATTATCTACAATGGCAAGTATTTAATTCATGCAATGACTACAACTATGTTATTCATTTAGTGAATGTGGATGCTCTAAATGTTGCGATGAGGTGCTGTTTTTTCCTTTCAACTCATCCATCTCATTACGGAGCTCGGCCATATTCTCCATCGACTGTTGCAACTGAGTTGCTAGTCCTGTACTAAACTCTAAAGCTCATAGACTTTATTGGATGCAGATCACCTACTAGATGCTGCTATACTGGATGTGGAGGATTGCAAATAATATGTGTTCGTAAATGAACCTAAGTCGAAGATCCTTCCACAATGGTCCCTACACCCACTACGTGAAGATATGTTTGACTCTCATCAACATTTTTAGACTATTGAGACTATCGGTGAATGCTTTCTTGTATTTTGTGATATCAGAAGGCAATATTTATGTTAATAAGTGATAATTATTAGGCATTAATATTAAAGCATAAATTTCACATACATTCAGTTCTCTACGTCTGATATTGACGAAGGTCATACCGTCATGCTTCTTAATGGGAGTGTGCAAAAAGAGCTAACGAGGTGTAAGCTTCTTGCCCAAAGACTTTTCCTACATCAGAATAAAATGTTATAAGTGAACTACAATTTACAAAAATTCCGACAGAATTTCCTCTATTTTTATGATATTTACCCCTATGTAACAAAGAAAGTAACTCAACAACACAACCATATATGACATCAGACATTTATAAAATTATCATTCTCCATAATATTTTCATTCCAAAATTCACACATCAAACTAGATTGAATTACATCAAAGTAAACAAATCATAATATAAGTGTAAAGTGTAGATACTTACAAGTTTCTATACATGCTCGTGATAGGTAATACATCCTCTACTGTATTCGGGAAGACTCTTTCCTCCTGATCCTTTACATCTGTTGGTAGAATTATGCTATGAAATAGACATTACCTTGGGTAATGTCCAATACTATTTCCAACGAATCCGTATTTCTTCATAAATATAAGAAGATCATACACTAGTCTTGTATATCTCACTAACAAAGTCTCTATAACGTGTACGAGGTCGTCTCTCCCATACTTTATAAATAATCGTGTCAAATTTAGAATCTCAAAAAATTCTTTCTGAAAAAAGAAAAAACATATAATAAGTACTTATAACCTACAATATTTATCTAATTAATCAATAAAAATTAATTACAAAAAATAAAAATATATGTTTAGTACCTCAAACTTTTGATAATAAAAATCCTTTGTCGCCTAAGAGACATTCTTCTATATATAACCCTTAAGATCAATCTTCTCCTTGAATTTGGATGTCATCTTTCTTGAGCACAGTCCATACGAAATCAACCTAATATAAAAACAAATTTATATCATTTTTAGATTTAAACATATAACTTAATTATAAACATATGATGTTTTTATGTATTTTCACTTACAGACTATTGACAATTGTGATGTAAGTTCTTTTATCAACTCCCTCAGCTCTAGGCTGAAGGTTGTCTCCTTCATCCACATCAGTTATCCATGATATCTCTGTTAGTATAGGAGTGGTGCTTAATGTAGCAGCAAATACGGAAGGCAATGCCTCATCTGTAAGTGTAGTAGTTGGAGGTACAACATCTGATTCTTTTATAGTTGCAGAATGTGATACTTCATTTAGAAAGTAACTAGCTCCAAGTTGTCATCTGAACCTTCTTCACATCATATCCTGTTTTCTCTTTGATGACATATTTTAACATGAAATTCATATTTTATTGAATATTCCAAAAATATAACAATTTCAATTCAATCTATAACAATATGTTGTTGATTCAATAATTGATTTATTGAATATAATATTTTATTACAAACATAAATTAATAGCTATCAACACTTAATTGTAAATCAAAATCATCACCTTATGTTTATGAAGAATTAGAATCAAACTTAGGCTGCTCTTCAGATCTCTCACTCTCCTTATCCTCTCTAGATGAAATTTCAACATATTCATTATTTGGATCATTCAAAAGTTCATTCTCGTCATATGTAAGAGATGCATTTATTTCATAATCATCTTCCTGAAATGCTTCACTTTCACTTTCAATTCTCTATTCTCCTTTTCCATATGATTCAAAAACACCTATAGGTTTAACTTTGCAAACAACCAACCAATCTGACTTATCTTGTTGTAGGCTAAGAAAAGGGACATAATACACCTGGATCACTTACATCGCTAACGCGAAAGGTTCAAACTGTCTAAATCTCCTTCACTGGTTGATTTCAACTAGATTGTATCAGCTATGCACTTTTGTACCAACATTAGGAGTTGGATCAAACTAGTCACACTTAAATATCACACTTTGCTTTATTGGCAATGCAAGGTACTCAATTTCAAGTATTTCAATAATTTTACCATAGTAATCCATCAATTCTCCCTGTATGCAAACTCCACTATTTACTGTTGTTATGCTATGATACTTGTATCCATTAATGAAATATACCAAATATGATTTAACAGTTCACAAAAGGCCTTTCGCAAGATCACATATCAACTTGTTCTCCATTGAATTTTCCAAGGCCTACACAAAAGAAATTATCATATTAAATAGTATAATGTCATTTGAACACTTTAATATTATAATTCAATCATTTCAATAATTGTAAATGAAAACTTATAGATTTCTCGAACCAACTAGGAAAGTGTCTTCTAACTTCCTTATTAACATCATCATGTGTTTTCTTGAGCATTAGCTCGTGTAACCATTCCTTCTATAATTTAAAAACATTATTATGTATTTTAGTTGTGAATAACACTAAATTTCCAAACTCAAATAATCAATTTCAAAATCATCTTCAACTTACTGTACGAAAGGTTGAACCCCTTGACAGTTCAATAAAATATAACCATGGGTAGCCTCTATTTCTTCCTCTATTAACATTCTTCTTGTTAAACGTCATGAATTTGTCTAGGATATGTGAAAATGATAAGTTACAATTAGCATCACTTATTCCTCCCCTATCATCATTACGACAAACTTTTCTTTCTCTTCTATGCACATGCGACTCAAAATAATGTGAACAAAATGTACTTGCTTCCTCCACTAAAGAAGCATTACATATCGAACCTTCAGCTGTAGCCTTGTTTTTGATATTTTTTTTTCAAGTGATGGAAATACCTACATTAGCGAATAGGGTTATTATAATTATGTTATTAAAACATGTTATTACTTTAATTTAAACATTTATTATAATTACCTCTCAAACGGATACATCTATTGATATTGAACTGAACCATTAAATTTAGCCTAGTGTGCTAAATGCACAGGTAGATACTCCATACAGTCAAAGATGCTAGGAGGAAAATCCCTTCTAATTTGCACAAAATTATTGGAAATTCCCTTTCTTCCATTTTGGCCAACTTTATTTCATATGATATTAAGCTTTTGAAAAACAAACTTAATTCTGTTATAACTTTCCAAACTTTATATGGTAGCAACTCTCAAAATGCAACTGGAATTAGCCTTTGCATAAATACATGACAATCACGACTTTTCATGCAAAATAATTTGTACTTCTTCATGTCCACACACCTTGCTAAGTTTGAAACATAACGATCAGGAAATTTTATACTTTTCAACTATTCACACAAAATTTCCTTTTGTTTTTTTTGTCCAAAGTGTGATATGCTTTCAGATATTTATTGGTGCAAAGATCTTTATCTAACTCATTCCTTCTATAAAAAAGTTTTAAATCAGCTCGTGATTTTGCATTATCTTTTGTCCTCCCTTTAATGTTCATTATGATATTGAACAAATTGACAAAAATATTTTTTTTAATATGCATCACATCTAGATTATGGCGTATCAAATTAGTTTTCCAATATGGCAAATCCCAAAAGATACTTCGTTTTCTCCAACTGAAGTTTTTACTAATGCTTGTATTAACTTCATCAACTTCAAATTTTATAACTTTTAGCAACCCTAATTCATCAATCTCTTGCAACATCTCTTCGCCAGATTTGTGAGGGGGAGGAGGTGTTTGTACCATCTTATTCTTAATAAACTTTTATTTATTACATCTAAATGGATGATCTAGAGGAAAAAATTTCTTGTGGTTGCGAAACCAATATATTTTCCCCCATTTAGAAGATAAAAAGCATAAGAATCATTGCCATAATAAGGACAAGCCAATTTTCCTACTGTGCTTCATCCAAACAATATAGCATATGCCAGAAAATCAATAATAGTCCACATTAAATCTACTCTCAACACAAAATTTTGTTTTAGAGAAACATCATATATCTTCACACTATATTCCCAAAGATGCTGTAATTCAGATATTAATAATTATAAGAATACATCAATTTTATGCTTTAGATTTGTAGACCTTGGCACAATTACTATTAAGAACATATATGCCTCATTCATACACATCCATGGAGGCAAATTATAAGGAGTAATTATGATTGACCAGGATGAATATTGTTGGTTGGATTTAACCAAAGGTTGGAATCCATCCATCGATAATTCCAACCTAACATTTCGATTTTCAATTGCAAAGTCATAATGTGTGTTGTTGAAATGTTTCCATGCTAGTGTATCTGATGGATGACTGATTATTCCATCTTCCTGTTCGTATTCATTATGCTATCTCATGTGAGAAGCAGTAATATCAGAAGCATAAAGTCTTTGAAGTCTCAGAGTTAATGGGAAATAATACATTGGCTTCTAGGGTACTAATTTCTATTTCACAGAATGCTTTTTAGACTCGAACTTAGATTGAACACAAAATTTGCACTCTTGTAACTATAAATCATCTCCTCATTACAACATACATCCCAATTTGCAACAATCAATTTTTCAACAAACAAACTAATACTCCTAATAAGTTTCTTCATATTGTAAAAACTATCAACCATTATATAATTAGGAGGTAATGATTTATTATACCATCCAAAATTTTATCAAAACTATGATAAAAATATGCCCTTCATACTTTATGTTCAATATTCGAGAAATTGAAGATAATTGAGTCATTGTCTCACAATTTGGCCATAATTCTTAGTTAACTGAGTGTAGTAAGTCAAAAAATTATTTTGCATGCGGGTTTGGTTCTTCATCAAGATTTTCTATATTTTCCTAAAAGGTATAACTAGCTGCATTATAAACCATTTGCATGTAAGGATTTACAGTTACACCCATATTATTTGTTCTAAATCCAATCCTCTCTTCAAACTCATCAACATTTACTAATGAGTTTACTTCATTACCCCTAGAGGTGCTACAAATTAATGGCTCCCTATGTCGTATCTACTCAAAATAATTTGGAACAAACCCTTTTCTTAACAAATGGCCATCCACTTATCAATTTGAAGGAAACAAATATGTTTGCACTTTTTATATGGACATCTGATCTTTGGGCTATCGATATATGCAGGTTTAGAACATCTATAATGAATAAAAGCTTCAACTCCCTCATCAAACTCAGGATTAATGAAACTATCAGGTGTTAATCGTCTATACATCCCCTAAACATTAATTAATCAAATTAATCACCTACCATTGATTTCAATAATATGGTACATGACATTGTTTGCATCTGTAAATCAAGAAAGCAAGTTATTGATGCGACTCCTAGGCTCGTGAAATTTTTTACTGAAAAGCCTCACAAGAGCTACATCATAGGTTTCAAGCCTATATACCATCCTAGGTATTTATTACGCAAAGAACTGTTATGTCTATTAAACCTATGAAGTTCTTGTGTTAATATTAAGTTTGAATTAATCACGTTGAAGTTGAAGTATTTATGCTTGAATTAATCACCTATAATTGATTTCAATACTATGGTACGTGGCATTGTTTACACCTGTGAATCAAAAAAAGCAAGTTCTCGCTATGAATCCTAGGCTCGTGAAATTTTTCACTGATAAGCCTCACAGGAGCTGCATTACAGGTTTCCAGCCTATATATCATCTTTGAGGTTTATTATGCAAAGAACTGTCATATTTATTAAACCTATGAATTTCTTATGTTAATACTAAAGTTTTAATTAATCATATTGAAGTTGGAGTATTTATGTTTAAATTAATCACCTACAATTGATTTTATTACTATGATACGTGACATTGTTTACACCTGTGAATTAAGAAAGCAAGTTTTTGCTGTGACTCTTAGACTCGTGGAATTTTTCACTGATAAGTCTCACGAGAGCTGCATCATGAGTTTCCAGCCTATATATCATCCTAGGGGTTTATTATACAAAGAACTGTCATGTCTATTAAACCTATGAATTTCTTGTATTAATAATAAGGTTTAAATTAATCACATTAAAGTTGAAGTATTTATGTTTGAATTAATATCCAACAATTGATTTCAATACTATGGTACATGGCATTGTTTACACTTATGAATCAAGAAAGCAAGTTCTTGTTATGACTTCTAGGCTCGTGGAATTTTTCACCGAACATAGGAGCTGTATCACGGTTTCCAGCCTATATACCATCCTAAGGGTTTATTATGACTCAAATCATCCATAAGATCTCAAACTCATTCCACATACAATAAATACTTATGTATTCATACATATACTCATCAATGATTTAAATAAAACCCAAACATAAATACTTAGACTATTAAAGAAGAACATAAAAACTAATCAATGAATGTAAGAAGATTCTAAACAACAACACAAAATCAATACCCAACATGTGAAAAATCCTTGCTTATATTGACTAACTCAACTAAGATAATAATGCAAGCCAGGTATTGATATAATATGATTATTTAATTAGTCTGATTTGTAGATGACCTATGTTTGATTAACTTAATAAACCCATACCAAAAAATTCCTGTTTCTTTGCCCAAGACATTCTAATTAATTAATGTTATATGTATTAAAGGTAGGTATTGTCTATCACCCATCTTTAATGTTTATGCTTCAATTACACCAACCACTTTTTCCTAGACTCTATTAAAACTAGTGTTATATATAGAGAAATCATCCATGATCACTTCCATAATGCTATTAATAAAATAAAATAAAATCTCTATCATACAATATTAAAAAGTTACAAGGGCATTCTCTTATAGGAAAAGGTAATATAAGGACATGTCAATGTGCTCTTTTCTTGGTTACTAGGATGAATAGGAATTTGAAAAACTAGAATAACTAACCATGTAACAAAAATAAGAACGCTTTGCTAATGTCTTAAGCATTTGATCAATAAAGGGAAGGAAAAATGATATTTTCAAGTTGCCTTATTCAACTTTTTATAGTCAATACAAATTCTCCAACCCATGAATATCCGTGTGGAGGTCAATTTATTATTCTCATTCTTTATATTCACTATTAGAGATAGGATAGATTATCTTGATATTAAGTATTTTGAGTACCTTTTTAAAAATAACTTCTTTCATATTAGGATTCAATCTTCTTTGGTACTCAATGGAGGGATTATACTCATCTTCTAATAGTATTCTATACATGCAAATGGACGAGTTAATTCCCTTGATATCATTAAGGGCATATTGTAGCACCCCACTCTTGCAAAACACGTATCTAACATCCTGAATGATGCCTAAGTATGTACCTTGCAAGGATGGCATGCTAGAATGGTCAAACTCGTAAAACCCGATACAATTTTAAAAAAACAATTTTCATATGCGTACACATAAATCAACAATCAAATTCGGCCCTAAACCTTTATTTCATAAAAATTTGCTTTTACAGCATTTCAACCATTACATAAATCATCGAAATTTCACTTTCCACTTGGGCCCATTTTAGATACAAAATACCTATAGTCATAATGTTATTACATTTCAAAATCATTTACATACATATTGCACATCATTTATGAATACACATTTTAAAGTAATACAATGAAATACATATGCAAGTGTGAATTAATCCTGACTTCTATCTTTCACTTGTATGCAGTAGGTATAACCCCTTTTGCCTAATGGGGTACTCTTCTGAGCCTGAAAAATAATTACAAATTTTGGGTAAGTTTTGTGAACTCGGTGAGTGACCATCCTCGATGGCTCACTCAATCACATAACATATACAATTCACATATTCACATAATTCATGTCATTCATTAATACTCATATTGAATCACATGCACTTGATCAGTCATTTCACATTTTTCATTAAGCACGTACCACACTCCGAAATCATTCAAACCATTATAATCATTCACATCTTATGCATATGCAATACTTATGAGCCTTACTTTCCGTTTTATTTCTTTGTTGCGACCGAGTGCCTATAACTGTCCCGTATCTATTATGGATACCAGCCTCATTAATAACTGTCCCGTATCTATTGTGGATACCAGGCTCATTAATAACTATCCCATATCCGTTGAGAATACCGGACTCATTTTACATAGTGAACCTTTGGCTCTTAATCACTTTCTGAGCTCTAGCTCTTTGTCACATTCTGAGCTCTAAACTTTTTTTCCGATGGCTACTCCAGTCACAATTTCCTTTATCTTTCATGCATTCATGTAATGAAATGCATCAATCACATATGATCAACTTTTTACTTTCACATATTATCGGGACATTAGTCTGGCATTCAACATTAAAGTTAAGAATCATTCTTTTTCATTCATATGCATATTCACATTTTTCTTCGGAACTAGGTCCAGCATTTAACAATCAAGTCATGTATCACTTATTTCATCAAATTCACATATAAGGAGCACCTCAATATCTCAATCATACCTCACAATCATTGGACCTTCTATCCGAAAATCAACACAATCAATCATATTTATATGATCATTCAGTAGTCAATCAATACAAAAATTCAAAATAGAATAAACAATTAAATGAGACCATCTAAGTTGACTCACAGTACACTTCATATTAGCATTACCTTCCACGATCTGAAAACATCTGAATGCGGATGTTTATCCTACAAATCAAAATTATGCAATACATACATTGCACACACACATTAATAACTTTGCATAATTATAAGTATTTATTTATGCACAAATGTCAATACGGACTATGTACAATGTATGTTCTTGACAATCCCAGGTATAATATCAAATTTCATGTCTTATCCACGTTCTCATTTTATAACTCAATTACTCGTCATTTCATTTTTAGCATTGTTTGCTCTCATAGAATCAAATTCTCATTAACTTTAACTTAGTACTCAATACTCATTTCCTTTGAATCATAACCACAATCATATGAACCCCTTCATCTCCATTATACACATGTATTTGGCACTTTAATACCAACAATTCACTCACTATTGTTATTCTAGCATTACAAGTCCAAACAATTATCTAAACTCTCATTTTAGTCCTATATCACCTCCAAAATCCAATCCTTCAGGTTAATTTTCCATGATCATTTTGATAAGGTAAATGAAGTAATTTGGTAACATTTCTTCTAGAAAAGTGTTCCCATTGTCTTAAGTCTCTAATGACACCACAATCATTCAATTTGGTTCAATAACTCAAAATTTATATTCAAAATAATTTAGATTATTCATAAGCTTAAATAGTATCCTGTACTCAAATTTAATTAAAAAATATGGAATTCTAGAGACAGAATTAAATCTTGACTCCTTCAAAAAAATTATAGATCTATGTCTCTAGTTTAATCCAAATTACAAATCATCTCATTTCGATAACTACATAACAAGTTATGCCTAAAACACCGAAGCATGTTCAGTGAAAATACTCCAGTTATCATTTTCCAGAACTCCTCATCAACTCTGTCTCAAATTCATCAATCAATATGTCCCATATGATATTATATGATTATAATTTTTTTTGAGATGAATATCAATGTGTTATGAGTCCAATGGTTCAAGTCCCATGTCATTTAGAGGTCGGATGAAAGAGATATAGCCAAAAGATTGGAGGATGTTCACATTAGTCCACTTTGGTAAGCATTCAATGTCACGATTGTGAGATTCAAATTGTTTAAGAAAAGTCACGATCATGCTTTTCCATACTTCTTCAAAATGTCACGATCATGCATAAGTACGATCATGCAATCCCTCTTTTCTTCTTCAAATTCACGCATTGCAGAGTCTCTTCTTCTCAAAATAGACCTTCGGGTAACTATTTCATGGAAATTTTGACGAGGAAAATGAAAGATTTAGGTAAAACACTCTTCTACAAAATTGTTTCTTTATGTCTTAAGTTTCTATTGAAACTAATTTCATGAAATTTGGTTCAATATTTTGCAAGTTATGCTATACACACTACACACTATTCCAAACCACGACAGAATCCATAAACTCTATTTTGAGATAAAATTTTAAACTTTTAGAGATAGAATTCAATTTCTATTCCTTCATGAAAAATATATCCATACGTTTGTAGTTTAATATGAACTTAAAATCAACCCATCTGGATGTCTATAGACCAAGATATGGCAAAAATACATATGCATATTCAGTGGAAGCATTGCATTTGTACATGTCCAGCACACTTCAACAATGTTCATCTCTACATCAATTTATGAATCATTAATCATCATACACGTAAAAGCAAGACATCAATGTATTCATTTCTTTAC
>JAOSBK010000206.1:6363591-6376713 GCA_027568895.1 Erythroxylum shatona | reverse complement strand
TTTTTTGACATTGGAGTTGAAAGTTATGAGTAATTGAAATTTGGATATGGTTTAGGTGATGTATAACAGGGCAGCCACAATAATGTGGAAATTTGACCTAGTTAGAGGTAGAATTTGCTTCTAAGTTCTTCATGACAGTTGTAGATTGTGTTTTCATTTTTCCATTGATATAAAGCATGGAATTTTTGGACAATAGAATAGGAAGTTATGATTTTTAGAACTTGTGTTACTGTTTAGGATGAGATTTACCATGACAGATACTTTGAAGTGATTTTTGGCCCCTATAGAGGTAGAATTTGTCTTTGAGTCCTTCATGGAAATTGTATAGCTTTCTGTAATCTTTCCATTGATACCAAATTTGTAAAATTTGGAGTTCTGAATGAAAAGTTATGCTCCGATCTTAGGCGAGATGAAGGATCCTCCTACAGAAAAGGAATGTAACTAAAAACAACTGATGAATCAAACGGTGATGAAAGTGACACTAAGTTGCAAATAGATGAAGATGAAGAGTTCAACTTCAATGGTAGAAAATATGCTCGATTTTATTAAAAAAAGCTAATGAAGAAAAAAGAAGGAAACAAGAAAGCTAAGAATAACAGGTTCCTATCAAAAGACAAGAACAACAATATCAATACACAAAATAGTTAAATCATACGTTATCACTGCAAGAAAGCTGGACACACAAGACCTGAATGTCCTCTTTTACAAAAGGACAAGTCAGAGAATAGAAAATCTAGAAAACAAGTGATGACAACAGCCTAGTCAGATAAGGATTCTGAAAACTAAAAAAAAAAGAACCAGAAGAAGTTAGCAACATTTGCTTTGTGGTTGAATTAGGAGATGATGACGTATATTATTCTGATTATGATATTAAAGTTGATGAATTGAAAAATGCATATCATAAATTATATGATTAGTATAAAAAGTTGATAGTGAAGTATTTCAAAGAAGTTGAGAAGTCTAAGAATAATGATGCATCTCTAAAGAGTAAGATTAAATCATTTGAATATGTGAATGATAGTTTGACGACCAAAAATATGTCTCTTAAAGTTGATTATAAGCAAAAGGTCGCTGAAAAGGAAGCTTTGAAAGAAAGAGAAGTTAAGTTGGAAAATCCTTTGCTTGAGAATGATTCTGATAAAGTGAGACATCTAGAAGAAAAGGTTGTTAACCTAGAACTTGAGAAAGAGAAATATGTAAGGAAGATTTTATCTCTAGAAAAAGATCTTGTAAAGTTCATTGATGAAATGAACAACCTTGATGCACTACTTAGTAGTGGTAAATGCGTTTTTGATAAAGCTGGATTAGGTTAAAATGAAAATAATAATATTAGGCCATATAAGAATTTCTTTGTTAAATCCAATAGTAGCTATAGTCAAAACAGTAAGAACTTGATACATGATAGAAATTATGGCAATTCTCATTCATTTGTTTTATGTTTCTATTGTGGTAGACATGGTCATATTAGTAATTCTTTTAATTTTTTTAAAATAGAGAAATGATCTTAAATGTATATTTGGAGATCGAAAGATCAAACTACTAACTTGAAAGGACCCAGAAAAATTTGGGTACCTAAAATGAGATAATATTTTTCTGCAGATGTGCTTCAAAATGGAAATAAAAGAAAATCAATGGATAGTCAACAGTGACTGTTCTAGATACATGACAAGTGAATTATCACATTTCAATTATATTGAAAGAAAAGACAGAGATAATGTCATCTTCATTGACCAAAATAAAGCACAAGTCATCAAAATTGGTAAATTTGGTGACCAAAATAAAGCACAAGTCATCAAAATTGGTAAATTTGGTGAGTCTGACTCCACCTCCATTGATAATGTCCTTTATGTTGATGGTTTGAAACATAACCTGTTAAGCATAAGTCTCATTTTCTATGCATCTCATTATGAAATAGTCGACAATCATAATAATAATATTGTATTCGTTGATCCTAGAAATTAAAACATATATTGTGCTCAACTGGAAGATATGTCTTCATAAAGTGTTAAGTATTTTGTTTTTCTAGAAAATGATTCGTTTATTTGGCATAGGAGATTTAGCATGAGCATTCTATCAAAATTGTCCAAGAATAAGTTAGTAAGAGGACTACCTACCCTAAAGTTTGAAAGTAATAAGGTTTGTGAGGCTTGTTTAAAAGGAAAACAAATCAGAAGTAGCTTCCCTCCTAAAAATATTGTGTCTACTAAACAACTGATTGAACTTGTACATATAGATTTATTTGGTCCCGCTAGGACTCAAAGTTTTGGTAGTAAATATTATGGTTTATTTTAGTTGATGATTATTCCAAATTTACATGAGTTTACTTCCTATCAAATAAAGATGATGCTTTTGAAGTTTTTAAGAAGTTTTGTACAAAAATTTAAATAAAAAAATGATACTACATTACTTCAATTAAGAGCAATTATAGAGGAGAATTTGATAACATAAAGTTTGAAGATTTCTGTTATAATAATGATATGACTCATAACTTTTCATGCCCAAGGACTCCTTAGCAAAATAGTGTCGTTGAAAGAAAGAATATGATCTTAGTTGATATGGCTAGGACAATATTGTGTGAAAGTAACCTACCACATGGTTACTGGGTAGAAGCGATATCCACTACTTATTACATACTCAACAGATGCCTTATAAGACCTATTCTGAAAAAGAACCCCTATGAGTTGTAGGAAGGAAGAAAATTGAATGTCGCTTACTTTTGAGCATTTGGTCGCAAATGCTTCTTTCTAATTAATACGAAAGACAATCTTGGAAAGTTCAATGCAAGATCAGATTAAGCTATCTTTCTGTGTTATAGTATTGCTAGTAAAGGATTTAGAGTTTACAACAAAAGAATAAAGAAGGTAAAAGAATCAATACATGTAATATTTGATGAAACACCTCAATAACAACAACTGATTCAAATGATGAAGAGCATCCTTTGGTTCTTAAAAATACATCGACTATACCTATAATGCCCTCGAAATCACAAGATCAAGAAGGTCCTTCTGAAGCTAGGACGGAGCATGCTCCTTCCTCGCAACAAGAGCCTATGCAACAAAGAACACCAAGATAATGGAGAGGTCAAGATACACATCAATACATTCTGGAACCATATCATCCTTCAAGAATAACGTTATATCCCTCATCTCACAATTAAAATCTAAGACCGTTGAAGAGACTCTTACCGATAAAAATTGGGTTTTAGCTATGAAAGACGAATTAAATCAATTTGACAAAAACAAAGTTTGGAATCTAGTACCTCGTTTGCAAGACAAGTTAGTCCTTGGAACTCTTTAGGTTTTTCCAGACAAACTTGACAAAAATGGTAAGATGGTAAGAAATAAAGCTAGACTTGTAACTCATGGTTATAATCAATAGGAAGGTATTGATTTTAATGAAACCTTTGTGTTTGTTTTTAGACTAGAATCTTAGAATTTTACTTGCCTTCACATGTTATAGAAACTTCAAATTGTTCCAAATGGATGTCAAAAGTGCATTCTTAAATGGATATATTAACGAAGAAGTGTTTGTTAAGCAACCTCCATGTTTTGAAGATGAAAATTAGCCTAATCACGTGATGAAGTTGAAAACAGGCCCCTCGAGCATAGCATAAGAGGTTAAGTTATTTTTTGTTTAAGAATAATTTGGAAAGAGGAAAGATATATAAAATCTTATTTATTAAGAAAAAGGAGAATAATTTACTCATAGTGCAAATATATGTTGATGGCATAATATTTAGTGCTACTAATCAGTCCTTCTATGAAGAATTCTCAGCATTGATGTAGGGGGAGTTTGAAATAAGTATAATGGGAGAACTAGCCTTCTTTCTTAGATTACAAATCAGGCAAATAGAAAAAGGAATCTTTATTAGCCCCAAATATACAAAGAAACTCATCAAGAAATACCATTTTAAGAATGTCAAACCTATGGGTACTCCAATGTACACCAGAACAAAACTTTATAAGGATGACGAAGGCAAGGGCTATAAATAAGACAAAGTACAGAGGAATGATTGGATCACTACTGTATCTTACAAGCTCAAGACCAGATATTATACTTAAAGTGTGCCTTTACGCATGTTTTCAAGATTTAAAAGAAAGCCACCATCAAGCAGTCAAAAGGATCTTTCGATATCTTCATGGAACTATAGACTTCAGACTATAGTGTCCAAAGACCGATTCTTTTAACATAGTTGGCTATTGTGATGTAGATTAGTCACTATCAATTTCTTGGAGGATGTTTAGTTTCTTGGTCTTGCAAGAAACAAAATTGCACAACGCTTTCAACAATCGAAATGAAATATATAGTAGTAAATAGATGTTGTGCTCAAATCTTATGGATGAAACATCAAATCTAGAATTTCTCTCTAAACTTTAATCATATTCCTATATTATATGATAGTAATAGTGCAATAAATCTTTCAAAAAATCATGTGCATCATTTTAGGAGTAAGTATATAGAAATCAAACATTATTTTCTTAGGGATCATGTTTTATAAGGAACCATTAATCTTTTGCATGTTAATACTTAAAATTAATTGGCTGATATATTTACTAAACCACTATCTGAAGATAGATTTTGCATGTTAAGAAAAGAGCTTGGTATGTGTAGACTATCTGATATTATATTTGTATGAATTTTCTGTGCTACTTCTCTCTATGTACATTAGTAGGATCCTTCTAATTTAGAAGGCTCCTCTCAGTTTTGAGAACTCTTTGTAGTAAGCTCCTTCAACTTTGGAAGGCTCCTCTTAATTTAACAGAGTAATATATATGTGTCCTAAAAAAGAAGTCATTCATGGCATTGTTTCACATTTAAAGAAATGCACGGGCAGTTTTAACAAGTAGTTGTACGGGATTCACAAAAGATATGCAGACAATTCACTTCCTCTTTTAGCATGTATGACTGTCGTTTTTCACTCAAAATCAAAGCTGGAAAAAAGTTTAATAGTCCTTAAGCAAGCTTTGTTCTTCTACTCATCCTCATTGCTCTTCGAATCATTACTCTTTACTCCTTACTATAACATCCACATACCATTTGGGAGGATATACAAGTTTCACACAAAATAGAACTGAAACATTTCAAAACATACTAAACATTTCTTACATTCATTTTAGTAACTTAAACAAACATACATTACATATCATTAAATGTTGTTGTAAACAAACCATAATGTACTTCTTATATAATGAAGTTATCAAAATACATGCCTTAAACATAATCCATCTTGTAATAAAGTTATTGCAAACCATTAAACAAAATACAAACTATTTCATATTGACAGATATAACTCAAATATACATCTTTCAAAACAAAACAAATTCCAAGACACACATTCTTCATTGGCCACTATGGTAGTCCTTGTCCCAGTCTTTATCCTTCTTATCAGAATCTACATGGAGACAAAACCACTGTGCTAAGCATATAACTTAGTGGGGATAACTAAACATAATGCATAATGATGACTGTTTCTAACAGTCGTGTAACATTCATAGATACAAATTCAAATCATATCACAACAATCTTTAATTGTTCATAATATAGAGTAATACCAACATTATGTCTCAAAATAGAATATGATTCATCAATCAATACAAAACATTCTTACATCAGAACAAAACTCATAAATATCATAACAGAATGTACAAGTATCAAAATTAAATATTAAAATAGGATATAATCCTTTCAGATCAAAATATGACTTATATCGGAACATATTTTGTTTTGAATCAAATCAGAGCTTATCTCTTATCAGAACAAAACTTGTTTGGATCAAAACTGAACATGTATTAAAATATAAAATAACTTAGACTACTAATCCTTTTTACAAAAGTGGGTAACGGGACCACAACAGAAGATACCATAATTGGTATCATAGCACAGGAGAGACTTATATCTCAGTAATATGAGACACTATTGTGTCAAATATCAAAAGAAACCGAAGTGTTGACATTAGGAGACACCGAAGTGTCAGTCACAGGAACAACTATAGACCCTTTTAGGCATGCCTATTTACCTACAACTAGGACTTAACAGTTTTAAAACAAACCATTTCAGATTTTAGAATTTCATGTAAATGATGCCGTGCCTATCATGTGACCTTATTCATTTGATCAAACTTAACATGCCTTATAAATACAAACGTATGCATTAAAGCATCAACAAATGTATTGAGTCATCACACATTATGTATATTCATATAATTAAAAAGCACTTCCAATATACTCCCAATTATCAAACTCCTCAAACAATTGATGATCTGGAATTATCACAATATCATAATCACATGACAGGGAAATAATTCATAAGAATGAATTCATTTCCTTATGCTCAAATTGAACCCATTCATTCTCACTCAAACTTATCATGCCTTATAAACATAAGCATTTGTAATAATGCACCAATGATTACATTAAGTAATTACACTTTACATGTACTCACCTAAGTTTCCAAATTCTCAAACATTCATAACTAACACATCACTTTTATCATTTAAAACACATTTGTGTTCATAAGTATACTTCATTTCTTTAATAAATTATAAGTTACAAAATTAGATACTTTGTTATTTAACAACACCTTCTTTAAATTATTACTTCAATCCAAATCTTATACAACCTTTAATGAACTTATTCCACATCAAACTAGGTTCATTTTCAAGCTCAATTAAGTCCATTTAAACCATTATTAAGTACCTTAACCTTATAGTTCAATAATTGTCTAAAACTAACATTTTTCACTTCCTAATTACTTCCCACGATTGTGGGAATAAGCCTTATAAATCCCACAATCGTGGGATGAGTGAACCAAACCCACAACCTCCAAATTGTTTCCAAAACTTGACTTCTTTACTTCCATTCGACACACCTTCACCAAAGTCCATCAATTTCACTTCAATTATACCTTATTTATTCTTTAATACCTCATAAAATTTATGTCCAAATTATTCAAAGTTCATTCATTAAGTGACTTGCAACTCAATATCCTCCACACATCAAAACCAAACCAGAAGTTGTCATACAAAGATCATTTTTCCAGCATTCATTTATCATCATCTTAACATATATTTCAAGCCAATTCAATTATCATAAAACTTGTAATAATACACGCTATCAAGTTTAGTAATCCCATACCTAATTACCTTCAAGTTCCTTGTTCAAAGAACTAACCAAACCAGCCCTTCATGTAACCAAAACACTTCCAAAATCTAGGTAGATGTAAGATGATCTTAACACTAAAATGATAACAACATAAAAGGTAATATAAAGTAGTTTTCTTGATGTAGTAACTTACAAGGATTCTAAGACAAAATGATCCCAAAAACTCTAGAAGTTGAGAGGAAATGAGAGAGTTTCAGTGGTGAGAGAGTGCAAAATAGTGAAGAATGAACAAAATAGTTACTCTAGTAGAAACTTGCCTCAACCATTACTAGGTGTCATCAAGTTATAACAACATATGTTACTATACATGTTCTTTCTCAATCATATCATAATTTTTGCACCTATTATACATGTACTTTTATGAACATGTAACATTCTAACTAGTACAATTTGGGGCCTTACATCTTCACTCTAACTCTCTGTTTTCATCTTAAAGCTTCTAAACCTCACCCATTGTTCTCACAATGGCATGAACAAAATCAAAGGGATAGAAGAAAACCACTACTTCAACCTCCAACCATGATCAAACTTATGTTTCTGAGTCTTCATCTCTATCTCTAATAGTAGGCCCTTTGAATACTCCTATTGAACCTATCTATGTTTCCTCTAAACCCCAAAATTTAGAAACACACTTTCAAGAAACTCTAGAGGAGAGAAAAAGACAAAATTTGGCTATGCATTCCCTAGAATTAGACTTGGACTCCTCCTCTAAAAGCAATGAACCCTCATCCAGACAGCAATTTGTCTCTGACTCCAGTAGAGAAGAAGAAGAAGAAGAAGAATCCTCGAGTGAGGGGGAGCAAGCAAGAAAAGTAAGATTCCATATACCCATTATAACTCTAACCACTCCTACTCCTTCCACTACTTCCACTGCTCCTAAAACTGATCCTAAGGATAAGAAAGTGCCTAAAGTGCACTGGGTTGTAAACGATGATGGATTAGATGAAAAACCAACTCTGTTATTAAGGAGACCACGGACTAGAGAAAATATCGCAAAATAAGTTCTACAAGAACAAAACCACTGAGACAGAAAAAGAAGAAAAAGAAGAATCAAGGAAAAGAAAAAAGGAAGAAGTAAGAAAAGGCAAAGTACCTTTGATTGAAGAAAAGACTAAGGAGTAAATTGTTAGGGACGAACCAGTGTTTGAAGAATCCTTTTTTAAAGAAATCCTTAAGGCCAAGAGAACAAAATCAAAGAAACTCACTATACTCCAGAAGGGAAAATCCTCAACTCCGATAAAGTTTTTCCAATCGATGAAAGCGAAAGCAAGGTACAAGATGCTCTATAGAAAGAGAAAGGTGGTTGTGGGAAGCATCTTGCCTCCTAACCTATTCGATGATATCAGTATTCTCATCACACCTTTCTTTCTTGTTGTTGGTTGGGAAAACATTTTAAATTTGGATGAAATAGTTTGTGATGAATTAATAAGATGTTTCTACACACATATGAGAAGAGAAGAAATTGATGGGAAGCTAGCAATCATCTCGTGGGTACATGAGTGCGAAATCTTAGTTACAGAGGAAATCTTGGAAAACATTCCAGGTGTAATTTCAGTTGGTAGGATTGACGTTCCATGTCACAGACATTGATCTGGGAGAGGCTACAGACTTTATATGTCTGCATATTGAGAAAAGCCAAGAAGAAAGACCCTGGTGTAGATACTTGGACCTATTACCAAGATGCCTTACATCATTTCAACTACTTCAATTTTTCCAAGGAGTAGGTCAATAGAAAGATGCAGCCTTCTGGATACGTATGGGGTCTACAATCTTTTGAAGGGTAATAAGATGAAGCTCCCAATAATGATTATGAAGTTTATGGTGGATAAGGGTAGTAAAAAGAATACCACTAGTGGCCTACTGTATAGGATGCCGTTGACCTAAATTTTTGCTTATTTTGGAGTGCCTTTTGACAACTTGAATTGGTATGAGCTTGCAAGGTTGCATTCTTCAATTCTCTACCAATTTGGTTACAAGATAAAGGACAATGTGTGGGTAGACAAAAAGACAGAAAGAGTAGCAGTTCTTTTAGATACTACCCCATAAAAGTTAGCTCTTGTTCTTGTCCAGAGCTCCAATGATGTGATCCTTCAACATCTGAAGGAAATTCTTTCCAATCAAGATCAAATGCTCAACCAAATAGGTAGTATGCTAAATCAGATTCATGACTTGCAAATGTTGCTTAGAAAAATGTCTAATTAATGTCTCTGTCTTATTCTTGGTCTATTCTCACATACTTATGATATTTGTTTGATGCCTTCATTACTCTTTCCCTCTATTTTTTGGTAATGAAAAAGGGGGAGAATTAATTATATACTTTGCACTTGATATATTTTCAATATTGCTTTAATGTAATAATTGTTATTGATGATATACCCTACTGAAATGTTGCTGCACTTGTGGAGTTTAAATATGTGATAAATAAACATTATGCTCCTTCCTTTAAATGTCAGGCTCTCTCTAATTATAACTGTGAGTAAAGCTTACAGGTATCTTTCGAAACCTATTATTAGTATTTGAATTTTGAAAATATATATATTATTGTTTGTCATCATCAAAAGGGGAGATTGTTATCTCAAGGTTTATGATTAACGATTTTGATGATAACTGTATAATATTTCAAAATTCAAATTGGATTTATTTTCTTATATAGGCAATGATATAATTCTTAAAAGGAAATAAAATCATCAAATAATTGTTTTCTTTTTTGCAAGAACCTTCTTCATAAACTTAGCTTTTTAGAAATGATTCCATGACATCTGGAAGGATCATACTAATTCGAATAATCAGCTCCGAAATTCTTTATAGAATGTTCTTCTTAACATCTAAATATCAAAATTTTTAGCAAAGATGATTTCGAAGATTAAGTAATGACTAGTTGAAGAAATTGTCTATTTAAAGAAGAGTCATTGCATTTGTGAACAACACACGAGACTTGCGAAATATGTTAGAGCATCAATATTCTTGAAAGTTATATTAAACTCTTTGTGCTAGAAAGTGATATCATTCTATTAAGAGAGGCTGTTAAATTCTTTATACATATATTGTTGAGAGTTTGTAAAGGCTAGCAAAATACTACTAGCGTGGAAAGTTAAAGAACCTTGAAAAATATACACTTGTGAGCTTGAAGAGACTTGTCAAATTATTGCTTAGGTTTTATAGTGAAATACTCAAGTTGGATATTTGGGGACTGGACGTAGGTTTTATTATAAACCGAACCAGTATAAATCTACAGTGTCATTTTCTCTCTCTTCCTTACTTTCAAATTTTTGTATTATAAGTTTTCAAGATGCCCCTTCAGTTTTTCAATAGACTCCTTATTTTTTTATATCGTAAGAGGTTTCTTTCAAAAGTTAGCGGGCTCCTATTAATTAAACATGTTTTTTTTCTTTCTGAGTGCTAGCAAGCTCTTATTGATTAAAAAGGCTCCTATCGTTTTGAGCATTAGCAGGCTCCTTTCGATTAATTGGCTCCTTTCTATTTGAGGGTTAATAGGATCATTTCAAAAAGTTTATAGGACCTTATATTTATAAATTTATTTTGTTTAAACAGGATCTTATTGATTTGAAAGTATCTTGATTTTTTTAACACATAATTCACCGTCCTCTTGTGTGTATTTGCTTTATTAGCATTAAGGTTAGTACTTAAAATAACCGACTTTAAACCCTCACATCAGTAGTAGTACCTAGTAAAAATAGTATTTATGTGACTTAAGCCCTCACGATTTTTGTGTATGATGGCTTTTGACCACTATTTCTCCTTTATTGTTTTAATATTGTTCCTTATGTTTGACTCTTCCCCTCGTTGCTTTTAGTTTTTCATTTTTTAAAAAAGAAAGTCCATGGAAGTGCCAAACTGCAAATTGAGATCTCTCCGAAAAAAGTAATGCCCATCGTTTGTCGTACAAAAATAGTTTATGGTGACTTGGAGAAAGGTCCATAGCTGGGAAAAAATAAAAGATAAAAAGAAAAGAACTTAATAAACACCGAACAACATTTTTAGAGCATTAAGTTGCTCCTCTAAGTTTTCTTTAAAGGGCTCCTACTTAAAAGAAACCAAAGAATATGCAGCAAATTCCTGTTATATATGTATTTGGTTGACAGAGTTATGGAGGCTTTTATTAGCGGAGTATTATTTTTTTCTCAGTATGCCTTATTTATATAAAAATTATAGTTATTTTTGACGGTGTGAAAAATATTTTTGTGAATTAAAAAAATCCATTAACATTGTTGTTTGAATAAAATGTTGGTGGGTTTTTTATTCATTTCATTTTTCTTTAGCAAATGGGTCACTTTTAACCCAAAGTTTTTCACCAATCGACAAGTTTTACCCAAAAATTTGGATGTAAACAATTCCAGCCTTAACATTTAAAAAATGTTGTATTATAACATAACCCTAATGGAAAATTTTAATGGGTATGTTGACTGCTAGGTTAGCGTTGACCTGGCACTTCAAAATTATTATTTTATTCAAGTCAATGGGTCCTATTGGCCACTTCAATGCTGATGGGTGGGACCCATTTCTTAATTAAATTAAAATTTAATTTTTAATAAATGAGTGGGACCTATCTTCATATTATCGTTAACCTGAAATGATTAACCTTAGGATTACATTCTAAAAAATGTCTTAACGCTAATCATGTGATTAATTTAATAAAATAATTAATAAGTTAATAAAAAATTTGTTAAGAAATTTTGATAATTAAGTAAACATATTATATGTGGAAACGATAGTGTTTTTGTTATCGTTTTATTGTTCTTCATCATCTTTTTCGTTCTCCAGCATTATTAGTCACTGGTGGTGAAGTTGGTAGAGGGAAGCACCAATCACGGAATGTAGTGATCTGGAATCATCGAGAGAAGTTGTCATTGTCGAGCATCAAAGCTTTTTTAGTTAACTAAGGTGTGTTAGGTTTTATTATTGGTGTTTATTAGATATGTTTGTGCATCGTGATGCTTCCTTATTGTCAGTGTGTGTTAGATAATGGATGTTTTCATTAGTTTAGTGTTAGGTGTGGCCCCGAATGTTTGTATGTTTGCTTTATTTCTAGTCCCCATTGTGGTCCCGTTGTTATTGTGATTTTTATGTTTTTTTGCTAGCTTTATTAGAGTTTTAAACATCACTCTACATCACACATGTATTTAGTTATAGATTGTTTAGGTTTGCAAGTTTTGGGTAACCTAGTACACCAACAAACAAGTTTTTTAAGGGGAAATATTTTCCTTATAAGCTTTTTACAAATTAAAGAAGGCAATAGGGAGTTAAAAAAGTAGGTGTCCCTGATGTTCATCTATTGTCCATCCATTCTTTAATTTCATTATTTGTCTCTTCCATTAAGAATTTTGTTTAGCAATGATAATTACGTAATGCATCTTGATTTTTCTTTTGCTTAGAGAATCTAATCTTTGCAATTTGTATTTTTATCAAAGAATACTTAGGGAATCATATACTGAGAAGACTAATTAAGCATTTGCATGTAATTGAATAAGTCAGTAGAAATTGGATGGATAAGTCAGCAAAAACCATTAAAGTGCAGTAGATGTATATGTTTTTGCTTAATTTGCAACTTTATAGATGGTGAAATGTTAGAAACTTGAATTTACTGAAATAATTTAGGCTATATAAGTACTAAAACTCAAATAGTTTAAACTACTAAAAATTGTGTGAAAAAATGATAAGTTTTTGTCTGTCTTTACTACAACCATGTTATTTGCTAGAAATGGACTGCTAATCATTATTAAACTTGTCATCATTATTGAAATGTGGATTGGTAGGGAGAAAACTTGTTAGGACCCGATCCTGAAACAGGATCCCAACCGGAAAACGAAACGGAAGGCCGAAACTAAAGCGAATTCAAATCGGATAGAAACGGAAACATAAAGCTGAAGTATTCAATGAATCAAAGGCGAATCGAATCAAAGCAGACAAACGAATCACTCGAATTGAAAACAAAGATTTTTCC
>JAOSBK010000206.1:6345366-6356726 GCA_027568895.1 Erythroxylum shatona | reverse complement strand
TAGAGTTAGAATTTGACCAGAAGGTCTTCTTGAAGATGGTAGTTTATGTTTAGATCTTTTCATTGATATGAAATATGTCATGTTTGAGCTTTGGAGTAGGAAGTTACAAGGTTTAGAAATGTGATGTTACTGTTTGTAATGTCTTTTTTCAGGCAGTAACTTTGAGGTGGTTTTTAACTCCCTTAGAGACCAAATTGGTTTTTGCATCCAAATTGGTTTTTATCTTTTCATTGATATAAAATGTGACATTTTTGGGCCATTGAATTGAAAGATATGTTTTTTAAAAGTTCTGTCACTGTGTAGGATGATTTTATTTTAGGCAGTAACTTTGAAGTAGTTTTTGACTCCCATAAAGGCCAAATTGGTTTTTAAATCCTTCATGGAAGTTGTAGAACTTCGTTTTAACTTTTCATTGATACCAAATTTGAAAATTTTGGAGTTATGGGTTGAAAGATATGAATTTTTGAAGTTAGAAGGTCGGAAGAAGTAAAGGCAGGTGCACATGCTCCTCGCGATTGCGAGTGCCCTCACGAGAGTGAGCGCACTCGCGAGTGCGACGCCGCATTATATATATATTTTTTATTTTTTTATATGATTTGTTCTTTTGCTTCTAACTTTTTCGTCCGACCTCCGATTGACCCGATTTTTGAAGCGTTGGATTTCTAAAACTTTCCTATACCTCTCCAAATTAATTTTTGTAGGTTTTACACTAATTTGAAAAGGAGTGATTAAATCAAAATGAGAGGGTCAGTTGAAAAAGTTTGAACATGCTTTCGTATTTTGACGATATCTTGATTTGTAGAGATCCAATTGAGTTGATTTTTGTTTCCAAACAAACTAGAGACATGGGGCTTTAACTTTTTTGGAGGAATACATTTTCAATTTGGGCCCTAAGGCTTTCAATTTCTGAAGTGAATCCGGGTATAGTATTCAGTCTCGATTATTTTTTAACCTGAAATTATTTTTGGCCAATACTTCTTTATTTCTGAACCAAATTGAGTGTTTTTGGAGTCGTTAGAAACTTAAGGAAATGAGAATCAAATGTTGTGAAAAAGTCTTATTGAAATTCCTTTTTGAGCTATTCCAAGATCCGTTCGGAAGTATGTGAAATTGAGTTCGTTGTTGAGGTTTGACGTGGTGTTGGCACACCAACCTTGTGGGATGCGCATCTTGATGTCACATAGGACGTCGGCCCGTGACTCACAAGGATGGGGTCCCAACAATAATGACAAAGAAAATGGTGGAAGAATGTAGAGAGAAACAAAATATTTTTATAAATTCAAGCATATGTAGAAGAGATTGAGGAAAGAGTGAGAAATAGGTTCTATTGATGAATATGTAAAGTTGCAAGGATATATACATTAGTTCAAGATAAGCACAACAATTGAGTAACAATTATAAAAAAAATGAAGAGCGCTCATTGCTATAGGTATGCTATGTTATAAAGTTAGTGTTAAACTTCATTATTTCGTGTTATGTATTATATTAATACTTCTTTACATTTTCTTGTATTTTATTATGGCTTAAGCGATTGTATATTTGTTTTTACGCATTGTATATTTGTTTTTACGCCATGAAACGAGGATGGAAACATTTGAGAACAATTTTTGGGATTGATGGATGCTTCTTGAAGATAGAATTTCAAGAGAAAAATGTTAATTGCAGATGGTAGACATGGTGATGAAATGTTTCTATTATCCTAGGCAATTTTTGAGGTGGAAAACATAATTTTGTGGACTTGATTCACGAATTTGTTATAGAAGATGGTTAGGAATTAAAGTTATATCTGATATGTAGAAGGTATGTAAACATATTTGGGATTGATCGTAATCATAGGAAATATGATCTAATATCTTTTGTTATTAATGTAGGAATTAGTCAAGACGGTTAAGGACACTTTGCCCAGTGCAAATAACCGTATATGTGCAAGACATATATATCACAATTGTCTGTAAATTGGAAGGGAAGGGACCAAAGAAAGCAGTTTTGGAATTATGTTTGGTCAATTTGTGTTCAAGATTTCAATGAACAACTAAAAAGGCTTGACAGAATAAGCCCTAGATGAGGAGGCATGCTGAGAGGAAACATTTTGTTCTTAGGTGGATGTATGATATAACTCCAAACATTATGAAAAAGTTGGAAAAGAACAAGAAAGAAGCAATGCAGTGGAGAATTGTATGGAATGAAGATTGTGGTTATGAGGTTTCAAAGGGTGGTGGGAAGCATATTATCAGGATCGGTAGATAACATACATATAGTTGTCAGGCATGAGACTTTTATAGATATCCATGCAAGCATACAATTACTGCAACCCATCATTTGAGACAAAGGGTTGAGACATTCATTGATTCATGTTATTGTAAGGGACACTTCTTGAGTTTGCATAAACATGTGTTACAATCAATATATAGTAGAATTGTTTTTTTAATTGAGTACATAATTCATATCTAAATTTTATTATTCATAAACAACATATTTATTATGATTTGTTATACAACACAACCATTGTATATTAATTATGTATTCAAAATCAAAATTTTCATAAGATACATGAACGTAATATCAACTATTACATTGTTCAAATTCAATACAATATCCTCAAAACATATTCACAAATAAAAAGTAGTACAACCATAAGTAATCCTATTGCCATTACAACGTTCATTAACATACATTTAATTTGTTTTTCTCTTTTCTCAATAAATGTATGTCCTCCTTTAAAATATTAATTTGTTCTTCAAGCTCCTTGTTGTGCTTCTTTTAACCTCTTCTTTTGGAATTGATATTTCACTCCTTAAATTTTGAATAACTTCAATAACTCTCTCACTAAATTCTTTATCGTATGATTTGAAAAATTTGCATCTCCCAACCTAAAACTTTCAATAAACAAGGTTTAACATTCAACTTCATTAATCTAATAACAATAAATTCTTATCAGATAATCGAGGCATCTATATAACCTTCAGCCAGGATTGCAATCACTCTATAAAGTCCTCAATGGGGTCTTTAGCCCATAATAACAAACGACATTGCTAAAATTTGAACTCACTGTTGTATTCATCGATGATAATGATTCCATCTGCATACCTAAAAGATGATTATAAGTGGCAAGTAAAAGTAATTGTTCTTATTCCTTAATAGGATGAGATTATCAAATCTTGTGTTTTTACATGAAGAAAGAGATTAATAATAGTAGGAGGTAAAAGTAACCATTCATATTCCTTAAAAATGACATGAATTCTTTACTTTGGAGCAATTATAGAGAAGTTAACAAATTAATGTCTACAAAATTGTTTAGACACCAACTTTTACTGGAAGGAAATTAAATGAAATATGGATGTTTATATATGAAAACCATAACATATCATATCAACTTTTACAAATAAGTTAGGTCAGGAGATAATCAACTAGTCTTTGTTATAATTAAAAATAATCATTGTGTAACGTAATTAGGAGATCAAATAGGAGGGTGACACTCATATCTGAGGACATTGAATTCATAAGGACAAAGACAAGATAAAGGAGGAGGTTAAGATGTTTGCAACACACAAACAAAATTTGTAGTTTTTTGAACCATAACAACTAAAAGACCTAGTTTATTTCCATGGTGAAGTGTGTGCATAACTAAGACTCTAATATATTATTTCTTAACAACAATTTGAGTCCATCCACCAAGATCAGTTGGAAAGCATTCAAAGAGAGCATTTGTAAGGTAAGTATTGAGCATTATGGCCACTTGATTAAGGAAGCAAAAGGCAATCTGCATGTTTGGACATATAAGCATGGTCTGCAATCCAAATTATCTAACATATCCCAAAAAATAAGGATTGTCTAATATATCCCTAAAAAAGCATTGTCTGAAATCCAAACTAGCGTTGTCTAACATATCCCCAGAAGTAAGCATAGTCTAACATATCCCCTAATAAGCATTCTATAACACATGCCTAAAAATAAGGATGTGATTATGATAAAAACAAGGGAAAAGCCAAAGGAGTTTGATAACATTATAACCATTTTAGTTAGTTAAATGTATCAAATTTGCATCCACCTTTAATTTCAAAATGCTTCATGTCAGGAAAATAGAATTGTTTAATCATATAAAGTGTTTGCTTCATAACCATGGAAACAATAGTAAATATTAAATGACAAATAGTCACTCTAAATGATTTTTGGACCACATCAGTAAGTAAGAAGCTAACAGAGAATAATCAAACAAAAAGAATAACCAATTTAATCCAGTCACTCGGAACAAGAGTGAAGGCTTATGGAGCAAAGGTATCTATCTATTTGTAGAGGCTTCAATATGTAAACCTCAAGAAATAGAGAATTCCAATGTCCTCTCCAAGGAAAATATCAAGCAAATAAACAAGGCCAAATAAAAGCCATTAAATATCAGGGTCCAAAGGAACTAAAAAATTATTTTCTTTTTGTCACTTTATTAATACGTAAAAGGATGGTGACATACTTTCTTGAAATATTACCAAACTAAATGGTTTATGCTTGCTAATTCTCTAACATGAAATGCTAATGGTAATAAAAGATTAAAACAAAGGGGATGCTTGTACTAGAGGGAAATGATGCTAAATAACCACTTATTTCTACCAAACTCCTAATATAACCCACCAAAATGAACTTGAAGATGATGAACATAACAAAACCCACCCAATAGACAAAACATGCCATACCCATCTGATGTTAAACCAAATAAGATATACACTCACCTATGAACGATGATGCTTACTATGACAAATTCTCTCCCAAATAGACAACGACAGATTCTATATAGAGAACCAAATAAGGAGGGTCGAACAATGACACTAAACAAAAGCACACATAAATAAAACCATGAAACCTTCATTGTTTTGTTCACTCATCTAATCCCTTTTCTTAACAAAAACGATAGGTTAAGCTTAACAATAATTAAATGGTGGCCCCACTCTTTTTTACATAAAATCAATTTTATGTTAATTAAAAAATGGGTCCCATATGCCTCGTTAGTGATGACATGGAAATAAGACCTACTTACTTGAATGTAATAATAATTGTTAGGTGCTGATCTGACATTTATCAGACCTGTTTGAATTTTTTGTTAAGGTTGTGCTATAAATTAACGTTTTTAAAATGTTAGGGTTAAAATTATTAATGTACAAATTTTTGGGTGATACTTATTGATTGGTGAAAAACTTAGGCTATGTTTGGTTGGACCTAAGGTTTTTAATGGAATGGAATTGAATAGAATGATTTATAATGGAATGGAATGTAAATGGATTTAATATTAGAAAATTGTTGTTTGGGAGGGATGGAAGGGTTTATAATGTAATATAGTCAAATGTTGTTTAGAAGAAGGCTTTATAATATAATATAGTGAAATGTTATTTATCATTTTATATTTCATCCTAACCATTCAAATAAGAGGTTTATAATTTTTACTGTTTAGGATAGAATGAGATGCAATATGAAACCCTCCTCTTCCATCTCATTCCATTTCATTTGATTATAAACTCTGCTCCTAAACGATGGAATAATATTGCATTCCATTCTATTCGATTAATAAACCCCCAACCAAACATAGCCTTAGGGTTAAAAGTGACCATTTTGTCAAAATAATAATAACTTCTTTAACAATGTGGACCCTGATGTTTAATTGCTGCAAAGTAGCAATAATTATTGAATACAAATTATAAACTACTAGACTATTCTCAAGCAAATATCTAGGTGAAATATTTTGACTTTTTCCTCAACACTCTCGAAGATCTTTTATTTTAAGTTGGTCATCACCCTCTCTTTTTAGACAAACTTTGTACTTAAGATTTACAAATTTTTCCTTAAGATTTACAATTTTATCCTCTAACTCTCGTGTATTTTCCCATGTGGCATCTTCTTCTAAGAGATTTTTCCACTTGACCTAGCTTTCTTCAATAAACTTGGATCCATTTTTAACCTATCATTGATCCGTTATAATTTTAGGTTCAATGATGAAGTCCCCATCTTCAAAAGTAGGTGGAAATTTTGAAGTTGAAACATGTCCTTTGCCTATGTATGTTTTAAACATAGATACATGGAAGACTAGATGTGTGTGTGAATTGAATGTAGCTTTAATTTGTAAGCAACAGGTGTAATTCTTCCTTCAACTTCATATCACCCATAAAATTGACTTATGAGTTTTTAATAAGCTTGTTTAAACACTAACTATTGTTAATAAAGTTGGAGTTTAAGAAATATCATATCTCCTACTTGGATCTAAATATCCCTTTTTTTAGAATCCACTCTTTGTTTAATACAATTATTATCTGCATTTAAATTTTTTTTGTTGTGTTAGTAAGGCATCTCAGGAAGTCAACAATTGGTTGACCTTAAAAATTGAGTAGGTGCCTTCCTAGTGATAAGTTAGGGTGGTCCTTTATAAAAAGCTTGAAAGGGAATCATTCCTCTGGAAGCATGATAGGTAGTATTGTACCAAAATTTGTCCCAAGGTGAGAATGAGTATCATTTACAGGGCTTTTAATAAACAAAGCTACAAAGGTAATGTTTGAGGCAGTGATTCGCAACCTCTAATTCACCATCTATTTTAGGGTAATATGCTGAACTCATTATCAATTTGGTTCCCAATAGCTTTAAAATTTCTAACAAAAAATGGCTAATGAAAACTGGATCCCGATCTGTTGGGCCCCGAACTTTTCTTAGAAAACTAGAACTAATAAATGAGAAATGTGGATATATCCATGTTTTGCTTTGAAGTTTCTGATGGATAAGAGATTTTGAAATGAGAAGAATTAAGATGAAAGTTAGAAGTAAAATGAAAGCAAAAAATGAAGTTGAATTTGTATAGTAAGTTGATGAAGAATATGTGCATATGTGTATGCTATGTTGTTGGTGTTCATGATTAATCATGGACTCTATATTTTTCTTTGGATGATATTGATTTGAGATGAAGTTAAGAATGAGGAGTAAATGAAGTAGAAGAGGTGATCTTGGTATGAGTTTGTGTTAAGGAAAGATTGTGAAACAAAATGGGTGGTTGATTTGGAAAATGTTCACGGCGTATGCTTCAATCTTTTAGCCACAACTTTTTTTCTAGTTATCCAAATGAGAGGATTCTATATTTGGATTGAACAAAAAACATATGGCTACATTTCTTATGAAGAATAGAATTTAAATTCTGTCTTTAAGAATATCAAAATCTGTCATGAAGTTGAGAACTGGGTACAGTACATAGGTGGATGAAATGAAAAATTTGTGTTCTAAATTCGAGGACAATTATGGATTGATCTAGGCTAGATTAGAGAAAGTCATCTTCTAGAAAGTTGTAGATCTTTCTTTTAGCTTTCCAACGATATATAGTATGAAATTTTTGGACTTCTAGGCTGAATGTTATGGTCCTTGTAAGGGAAGATGTTCAAAAGTGAATTTATTTCTTCTGAGTTTCGCTTCTTCTTAGTTTTGTTCCTTCTAAGTTTTGTTTCTTCTGAGTTTCGCTTTTCTTAGTTTTGTTCCTTCTGAGTTTTGCTTTTTCTGGGTTACTGTTCATGAACTTCTTCTATGTTACTATTCATGAACTTCTTCTATGTTACTATTCATGAACTTCTTCTACGTTATTTTTCATGAACTTCTTCTATATTACTGTTCACAAACTTCTTCTATGTTACTGTTCACGAATTTCTTATATGTTACTGTTCACGAACTTCTTATATGTTACTGTTCATGAACTTCTTCTATGTTACTGTTCATCTTATATAGTCTGGTCTAATTATGACCCTTTAGATGTCATACTTTGTCTTCAAGGTCTTCATAAAAGATATAGATCTTGAAGTTCTCTTTCCAACAATCCAAAGAACACCTAAATTAGATATCTCTAGAGAAAGTTATACTAATTGCCCCACGATAGGTTCAATATGATTGAGGATAAAACTAGATTGGATTCTTTTGGTCATAACTTCTTCTCCAGACACTCAAATGACTTGATTCTTAAACCATTAAACTTGTAAGACATTGCTCTACATCTTCACCAAAAATTGTAGCTATCTGAAATGAAGTGAGAGACATTGAGTGAAAAATGTGGGATGGGTACAGTGTGTGTGTTTTTAAATACTATGAACTGGTGTTATTCCACTGAACATACTTTAGTATTTTGATGATTTTTAGATTGGTAGAGCTCCAAATGAGATGATTCCTGATTTGTGGTGAACTAGAGACATGGAGCTACAAATGATATGAAGAAATTGGAATCTAATTCAGTTTCTAAAATGTTTAAATTTTAGATATAAGTTGTGCATAGTATACTGAGTTGGACAAGAGTAGTCCAAAAATGTTTGAAGTGTATCTTTCGAAGTATTGGACCAAATGGATTGATTTTGATGTCATTGGAAACTTAAGACAAGGGGGAACACTTTTCTAGAAGAAAAAGTTATGCCAGAACATTCAAGGGTACTTTTGGAAAGACACTTAAATATAAAAGACATAAGGCATAAGTGGAAGGGTAAATAGGACATTTCTCAATCATTAAGGGCATAAGTGGAAGAAGAAGTGTTGTCTTGCTTATAAATGAAGAAGAAAAATGTGAATAGAAGGATAAGCAGAAGAGAAGAACAAAAATTTAAGAGAAAAGAGAAAGAATGCCATGAAAAAGAGAGAGAAATACAAAGAGAAGAAGAGAAGGAGAGAAAGAAGAGAAAACAAGCTAGGGTTTCAATTTTCCTAGCCTATAAGAGAGATTTTGAGGCTGTCCAAGAAGAGAAAAAGGAAGAGGAAGAAAAGAGCTTCCATTTAAGCTAAAGATCTTTTCATTTGGTGAAGAATCAAGGGATCAGGGAGACAAGACGAATAAGAGAAGAGGCATGTTTGAGCAAGCTTATAAGCAAGGAAATCAAGGTGGGTACATGTTTATAATATAATAAATGAGCTATTACTGTTTCCTAAATCAAAGAAGTTTTCTGATTTTCAATTGTATCATAAGTACTGCATTCATTGTCTATGAATGATCTATGAAATTTGCTATGTGTTCGTTTTATGAGTTGTGTGATGATTATAAAAGTGATTTTATTTTAAAAGGATCAAATGTACATGAAATCATGTTTTCAAGAATGGTTTTCAAAGTATATGGAAAAGCAAGTTTTGAAAGCACATATGAAATACTGTTTGCTCATGAGACTCAAGTCTTCAAGAAGTGCCATTTTGGGCAATACAAGTTTACAAGATCATGAAATATGTGTTATGTGGGTTTGTGGTGGTCCCCTAAATTATGTCGCGTGCACGTTGACCAAGTTAAAGGCTTCTCTCTCCTGCCCTCTAGTGGCATGGAGCTCTTTTAGGGACTCCCATAAATTCACGGCTACACAAGACCATTATATGAAAAAGCGTAGTACGTTCTGTTTTGAATCCACCCAAACTATCTGATATGTTTATGTGTTCATGACAAGTTGATATGGGTGATGCATTCATGACTGCATACACATGATTTCCTATATGGAAAATGTTTTAAAAATGTTTTTGCTTATTGTAAACTATAAAATTGTTACCTACGAGCCTTCGAGCTCACCCCCACTACAAGAGATTGAGTAACTAAGGGCCAAGGCATCACTCCACTTTTGAAATGTTGGTGTAATTTAAACAAATCTACTAAAACAAGGCTTTAATTGCATTTTGAGCAATTTGTTGTTCACATATCTTTTGTATTTTGGAATATTCTTGAAACATTCGTGTATTGTGGGCTTGAAATGTCCATTAAAGCTTTGTAAAACTACGATCTTTTGATACTGCTGGTTTATGATTTTGTTTCTGCCCATGATACTCAAGGTTACGTAGGGGGAACAAAATGTGTGTATTGACTTCAAGGATATTCTAGGTTGATGTGAACTGAATTAAGCAAAAGTGTCTTCTGGGAAGTTGTAGATGATTTTTCTAGCTTTCCAACGATATAAAGCTTGTAAGATTTGGAGATCGTAGTAGAAAGTTAAGATCATTTGAAGTTGGTGTTGTTGCATAGGGTGAACTTTCGGGAAAACTACATTTATTTGAAATTTTAACACTTATAGAGGTAAAAATAGTTTATGAGGTCATCATGGAAGTTGTAGGTCTAGAAGTCTTCTTTAAAATGGTCTAAGAACGACCTCAATCTGAAACTTGTAGTGAAGGTTATGCCCTTTTTATTGATTAGTCTTAGTTTGGTACCTAAGACGCTTCGTCTTAGTTTTGCGTCTCATAATGACGTCAGCATCGTCTCAATATGATGTCATCATCTCAGTTACTGTTCATTTGTCTTAGTTCGGTACCTAAGACGCTTCGTTTTAGTTTTGCATCTCGGAATGATGTCAGCATCCTCTCAATATGACGTCATCGTCTCAGTTACTGTTCATTCATCTTAGTTTGGTACCTAAGATGCTTCGTCTTAGTCTTGTGTCTCAAAATGACGTTAGCATTGCCTCAATATGATGTCATCGTCTCAGTTACTATTCATTTGTCTTAGTTTGGTACCTAAGACGGTTCATCTTAGTTTTGCGTCTCAGAATGACGTCAGCATCGTCTCAATATAACGTCATCGTCTTAGTTACTATTCATTCATCCTAATTTGGTACCTAAGACGCTTCATCTTAGTTTTGCTTCTCAGAATGATGTCAGCATCATCTCAATATGATGTCATCGTCTCAGTTACTGTTCATTCGTCTTAATTTGGTACCTAAGATGCTCCGTCTTAGTTTTGCGTCTCAGAATGACGTCAGCATTCGTCTTATGACGTCAGCATCGTTTCAATTTGGCCAGAACATTTTCTGGTCCAAATTTGATCCTCTAGATGATAGAATTTGTCTTTAAGGTCTTCATGAGACTTGTAGATCTTTAAGTCCTCTTTCTATTCATCTAAAGAACTCCTAAATCTAAGTTCTATACAGAAAGTTATGATCATTTTTCCAATTCATCTCATGACATCAACAATTCCTCTCATAATGTCAGCATCGTCTTAGTTGGGCCAGAACATCGTCTGGTGCACATTTGATCCTATATATGACAGAAGTAGTCTTTAAGGTCTTCATAAGACTTATAGATCTCGAGGTCCTCTTTTAAATGGTTTAAAAACGAATTCACTCGAACATCTGTAGAAAAAGTTATGGCATTCGCGCCAGGACATGTACAATACGAGTAAAGGCATAAAAGTGTTATATCCTTTTAGCCATAACTTCCTCATCCGACCCCCAAATGAAGTGATTCTTGAAGCAATAGATTTCTAACATCTGTGCCTATCTCTCCAAAAACAATTGTATCTTTTAGAGTTGGCTTGAATTGGTTTAATGGAGAGAAAGTGAGGGGTCGGTTGGGAGAGCCTAATTGGGGCATGTACATGCTTTAGTTTTCTAAGTATATCTCGAGCT
>JAOSBK010000206.1:6308817-6328819 GCA_027568895.1 Erythroxylum shatona | reverse complement strand
TTGTTTCCCAATCTTTCCTTAACACAAATCATACTAAGATCACCTGTTCTACTTCATTTACTCCTCATTCTCAACTCTATTTTAAATCAATATCATCTATAAAGAAATTTATAATCCATGATTAATCATGAACACCAATGATAGAATATACACATATATACATATTCTCATCAACTTACTACACAAATGCAACTTCATTCTTGACTTTCATTCTACTTCTAACTTTCACCTTAATTCTTCCCATTTCGAAATTTTTTATCCACTAAAAGCACCAAGGCAAATTATGAATCTATCCACACTTCTCATTCCCTACCTTACTCTTATCTATGATTTCTTGGTTCAAAAATTTTCATTCATTTTCTCTTTACTCATGATTACTTGCCAAAATTTCTCATTAATGGCTCTAACTTCTAAGAAACATTCAGGGTCCAACAAATTTAGTACCTGTTTTATACATAACTTTTTACTAGAAATTGTAAGCAACAAGTCACATTTGCAATTATTCTCTTTCTATTTGCTAGGTTGTAGCACACGAGAATTGTTTCTTAATATTTGTACGATGGCTATTCATAAAAATATTATAACAACGTGAAAAAGAGTTTGGTGGCGAGGACGAGAGGATCTCCAATGTTGTTGTAGAATCCCAATAGTTCAGGATGTTGGCAATGGAATATTTACCTTTGATTAATTAGCATTTGTTGAAGTTAGTGGTATTTGAATTCATTTTAACATAACATTCTTCTTAACGTCTAAATATCAAAGATTTCAACAGGAAAGATATCGTAGATTGAGCAACGGCTAATAGAAAAAAATGTCTACTTAAGAAAGAGCCACTGTATTTGCAAAAAACACGAGATCTTTAAAATATCCTAGCAGCATCAATATTCTTAAAAGTCTTATCAAAATCTTTGTGCTCTAGAAAGTGAAATCATTCTATTGAGAGAGACTGTTAAATCCTTTATATATTTTTTATTGAGAGTTTGTACATTTTGTTAAACATTACGAATGTGGAAGGTTTAAGAACTTTGAAAAATATGTACTTGCGAGCTTGGAGAGACTCGTGAATATTTACTACTTAGATTTTATAGTGAAATACTTAAGTTGAATACTTGGGGACTGGATATAAACTTCGTTATAAGTCGAACCAATATAAATTGATTGTGTCATTATTTCTCTCTTCTTAACTTTTAAATTTCCACATTATTAGTTTTTATTTTCAAGAGACTCCTTCAATTTTACAATTGACTCCTTCTGTTTTTTATCACAAGGGGTTCGTTTCGTTTTTAAATGTTAACATACTCTTGTCGATTAAAAGGCTCCTTTTGTTTTGTTTAGTGTTACAGGCTCCTATTGATAATAGACTCCTTTCATTTTTAATCGCTAGTAGGCTCCTATAAATTAGCAAGCTCATTTTCTTTTTAGCGATAGCAGGCTTGTTTCTATTAACAGGATCCTTTTGTTTTTTAACATTAACAAGATCTTTTTGAAAGTTGATATGGCCTTTCGATTAATAGACTTATTTTTGTTTAACAGGATCTTATCAATTTGAAAGTACCTTGAAATTTTTTTTTACACATAATTCATCCTCCTCTTGTGTATATTTGCTTTATCATCATCTTCATTGAATTTTGTTTTATATACCCATTTTAATATGAGCAAATATGTTCTTTTAGGCATATCCACAAGCTTTCATATGTTGTTCTTTTCTGTGATGGTCATTTCATCATTCATTGCCTTTCTCCGTACTCCATCTTCATCTTTCTAAGTTCAACTTACAAACTCATTAAACACAATTTCTATGGATATTTGCAATCGATTTATGTTAGCTTAAGAAGATGATAACTCTTAGATTTATCAATATAGTTGATAAAAACAAAATTTTCTCTTTCCATGACAAACTTCTCTTTATTATGAGAAGCATTTAGATCGTAGGTAATGCAATCAAAAATTTTAAATTGATCCATCATTGATTTGCAAATTTGGGCTTCAAAAGGGGTTTTATTGCGAACTGCTTTATGGATGAATGATTAAGAATATGAATAGCTTTAACTCATAAGAAATTAGGAAGGTTTTTACCTTGCAACATGCTCTTTGCCATTTCAATAATTGTTCTATGCTCTTTGCTGGCTTTTCGTTGACGGCTGCTAAGAAGTTATCTTTTCTCAAGATAACCTTCATCTTCAATTTCCACAATGAAAAACTACTCTCATTAAACTTCTTAATCTCAAATTTTTACATCATTGCTTCTATCACAAACAAAACGTAGCTCTTAATATTTTACCCATATATACGAATAGTACTTATACATATGAATAGTACAACATGTGAATAGTACCATATCTGTATTTATAAATAGTATCGTATACATGAATCGCACTGTATACGTGAATAGTACCTAGTTGCGACAGCTAATTGCCACAATGTTAATTCAAAAATAAATACCTGAACAGATGTTAACTTTCTTAGTTACTATTTTACTATTTATCAATTTTTACCGTCTTTACCTAAAAATTGAATGGATTGCGCTAAAATTATTTCCGTAATTTTCTCACCGCGCTCTATTATCACTTGTTGTAAAAATTGACTAGATTAGAGTAAGTTATTGCTAAATAAGATTGAAATAATAGTAATCAAGAAATAAACACACGAATTTTTACATGAAAAACTCAAACAAATTGGGTATGAACTACGTGAAAGAAGAAAAAACTTCACTATGAAAATTTTGGAGTTACAATCTCTCTTTATTTTTGAAGTAGAAATATTAACTCTCTCAAAAATAGGAAAAACACTCTCTAATTGTGGAGATTAAACTAAAGAAGAGAGACTTATGGGATGGATGAAAACTTATTTAGAAAGGCCTATTTATAGGCTTCTTAGACGTGTTTAGCCAGTTGTGGACAGTATGTCCATAGTTGGTTGGCCTTCGTTTCTGCTTCTTTCCACATGTAGAGTTTTTCTTCTCCCTTCCCTTTTTGTGATTAGAAGTGGGCAGCAACTCTTCTTGACTTTGATAGTCAGCAGCAACAGAATTAATTTGCAGGAGCTACTCGTCCTGATATTATAGAGATTGAAAATGAAAATTCATGATTATTTTGGACTTAATTCTCGCAAAATTAAGTGTTATTTTCGAGTTACATGTAAGTTAGTTATGAAGACGAATATGCTAGCTAATTTGCTAACGTGATACTATTATATCGTATGTTGTAACATACTTTTAATTTAATAAAGATAGCTTAAAGCTAAAAAATCTCATTATGGCAAGAGAACAACAGTAAAACAACTCATCAGGAAAAATCTGCACCAGTTGCTACCCAATGTATTGTATGATAAAGTGGAAATCAAAAGAGGTAGTCAAAAGACCAGAATTTCAGGTCAAATCCACCATGGCCGCCTATCTCAGGTGAAGGAATAATGGTCCTATATCTGCATTTCGTCACTATTACAAATGTCATGTTTGTATTTTGCACTGTTCCAAGTCGTCAAATGAATCGAATGATGAGTCATCTCTAATCAAATGCTGCCCCACCTCTTTTTAATATTTGAAGATTCTTACTAGAAAGGAGACTCTTGTGGTTGGTTCCTGGCATCGAGGAAGACCCACCCAGCCTCCTCCCACTGACTCTACACTAATTTAGTACTGTTTTATACAGTACTTTTTACTAGAAATTGTAAGCAACAAGTCCCATCTGCAATTATTCTCTTGCTAGTGCACGAGAATTGTTTCTTAATATTTGTACGGTGGCTGTTCATAAAAATATTATGACAACGTGCAAAAGAGTTTGGTGGCGAGGACGAGAGGATCTCCAACGTTGTTGTAGAATCCCAACGGTTCAGGATGTTGGCAATGGAATATTTACCTTTGATTAATTAGCATTTGTTGAAGTTAGTGGGATTTGAATTCATTTTGAAGAATCCTGCCTACCTTGTAAGTTCGTTCTTAATATTTTATATGCTCTAGATAAAGTTAAAAAAAAAATTATTTTTGTCTATTTTTAAACTCTTATAAAAAATAAAAATAAGTAAAATATGAATATTTTTATTGTTCTTTATAAAATAAAATAAGCTCTATTTTAATTTGTATAAATATAAAAATAACTCTTATTTTATCATTTATAAGAAAAAGCCTGATCGAATGCCCACCGTTTCCTTCCCCAGTGCCGGCCTTGCTACCTAGGACGAAAGGAAGTTTGGTGGCCATCAGCATGAGAACTGTGCGGGTATTGCAATGGAGGACGAATACTGTTGACACTAGGGGAAGATAGTATATAATTAGGATGAAAATAAATTAAAAATTTATTTGTGAAAATGCAGTTTTTTTGTTGCCGTAGAAACTTTGTGTTTCTAGAAATTGTATTTTACTCTCTTACAACTTTATTAGTACATCAAGGTTAACACCTAAAATTCTTAAAGAAAGTTGTATTGTATTGAATATTAGGTAAGGAAATATAAAGAAGTTTTTTTAAAAATAAAAAAAATAATTTAAAAAGTGCAAAAGGATCTTCTAAGAAATATATAAAAGACCATTTTAAGAACATAAAAAATTAATTCCTAAAAAACTTATAAATTAGTTTACTCTTTCAATACTCTTGTAATTTGTAATTTTTATATAGTCATTAAAACTATCAAAGTTATCTTTGCTTACGAATTTTGTAAGAATATCGGATGATTGGTTTGAAGTACACCATATGAACTTATTTTTATTTGCCAAGTTGTGAATAAAATGATCTTGCAACCTGATATGTTTAGACAAATAATAAAAGTTGAGAGTTTTTGTCATTGCAATGCAAAAATATTGTCACGGTAAATTATTATGAGACTTTCCTCTTCTACTTCAAATAGGAGAGAATCCTTCTAGACCACATAGCTTCACAAGCGACAATATTATCTGTACTCAACCTCAAATTAAGTTCTGACCAAAAAAAAAAAAAAACCTCAACTTAAGAAAGTGCAACAATGTTATACTTTCTAAAAGTCCAAGTTATTACGTATGAATCAAAGCAAGATAAATAGTTTGATGTGCTCTTTTCATCATTAGTGGTTCTGATGTATTAGCACTTTTTTGATTGAGCATTTCTGGCAGGACTCGTACTTTAGAAGCCTTCCCTCTACGTAGAAGATTTCACGAAACAGGATGACGACAAGAACTAAAGTACTAACACTATGATGATTTCTTGTTGCCACAAGTAAAGAATTTTGAATTTAAAAATAAGAAATAAATTCAATTTAAATTTTAAAATATCATAAAGTTATCATTCAAATCTTTAATAATAAAACTTGAATTAATAATTGTCAATGACAAATTGCAAGCAGCTTTTAGTTACAATATACTCCCTCCTATTCAAAGTAAGTGTCGTTTTAGAGGGATTTTAATTATTTAAAATAAGTGTCATTCATAATTTTTCATACATGTTTATAATTTTATTTCCAAAATTACCCTTTTATCTCTCTCACATCCTAATTATACAGATTATATTTTCAAGGCAATTCAACATGCAATTAATAAGGGTATATCAAACATTTCACTAACTTTCTTAATAAATATACACATCTCTAAAATGATACTTATTTTAAATAAGAAAGAGTAATATTTTGTAGCTCTCCCTCGGATCCCTGCAAAAGAAGAAGTCTTGTACAGAGGATACGTTTGACTTGCAAGGCTTAAGTTTGGTCTCCTTTTCAAAACCAAAAAAATGTTGCACCCATCACTGTTGACTGAAAATGAATAATGGGGAAATAGAAAAAAATGTTCGTCGATCATTTTCAGCGTGGAGGTCATTAATTATTTGTAAGAATAAGGATGTTGATTGGTCCACTCTAGTCTCACATGCATTCAGTTTCATGGTGATTGTGAACCAATTGAGCTCATTTGCCAAGTAACTATTAAAATAAAACAAATCAGCAAAACAATATTAAAAATTGGGAAGAATGCAACAGCACAACTGCACTGCACTTCTATCTTTGGAGCTGTGACGCCTTTTCAGGTAGCCGACACGCCATTACCTTGTTCCTAACACCCCGCATTACCTTGCACATGCACCCATTTGAATTACCATACTCATAAAATACAATATATAGTTTAAAAAATACATAAAATATTTGTTTAGATAGATGTGTTCTTGAAAAGGGTCCACCAGTATGTTGGACTAAACATATCAGTTAAAATTTTAGCTCCCTTGTTAAGATTCCTCTCTCTGCTCTGGTTGCTGTTTAAATGAATTCAAGAGAGGCCTTTGTTTGATTAAGAATTCTTTTGCAATATTTTCTGATTTTACTTCAGATTCAGACCAATACAGCTTAGCTACCGGGGGGTCAGATTCAGTTCTTTTGTTTTGTACTCATTGTAAATGTTGCATGTGTTTATATGTGTTTGTGTCAGGCGCTGAGCTGACGCCTCTCTTTCTCTCTCAAGATGAGATGGTTGTGTATTGAGTAATGGCAATCATACAATAGGCCTGTCATCTATTATTCCTTTTTACCCTTTTCTGTTTATTCTGGCTAGTTTTCAGCTCCACATCATATCATGTTCGGAACACTTCTACAAGCAAGTTTTGCGCTTTCCTTTTCTCTTTTTCCTTCGTCTACTAGGTAAAAGGCTTGCCCTTTTTGCTTATCTGGATTTGTTTTCTCATGACTGATGACTCTCTGATAAAACTACAAAAAAAACCCAGCTAGAGTTTCCAAAAATTTTGTTTCTTTTCCATTTTGGGTTTTGTGCATTAATGGTTTTTCTTTTGTTCTTGATTGTTTTCCCATAAAATGTTGACTGCTACTTCTGAGATGCAGTCCCTTTTTCTTCTGGGTTGTTGAGCTTTTTAGTACCGGTCACTTGTCCCTGAACAAGCTGTACGCCATTATTACTCCATCATTATTAAACGCCTTATTTTAGTTTAGGAGTTGGGTTATATGATCACTCTTTTTCTTGACAAAAAAGGTTTCATCTTTGATTAGTGTCTCTCCTGATTCTGCGAATTTTCCTGTTGGTTTTTGTAATTAATGCATCATCCTGAGTACAGGTCTCAATTTGGTTGCCCATTTATTGTTGCCTTTGAATAAATTAGAGTTGGGGTTACATGTTTCCACAAGCTTAAGCATCCTGTAATCCGAATCTAGAGCTGTTTATCTCTTCTTGGTCTGAATCTGCTATCGTCAGATACCTGCTCTGGCAATAAATATTATCTAGCTTTAAAGTATGATCTTCTATTTCCTTCTCAGTAACTTGTCAAAGTCCACAGTCTTTGGTTCCTTGTTTCCGTCTGGGTATTGACAAAGACCGGTCCTTTACCAACTACTCCTTTTGGTGCCTTAGGGTTTATACACCAAAACAAAAATCTACATCTGGGCATTGGTAGAGTGATGCAAATTGAAGGTATCACAAGAAATGGCAACTCTTGTCCCTGGAGTTCTTCTCAAGTTATTGCAGCATATGAACACAGACGTGAAAGTAGCTGGTGAGCATAGGTCTTCTCTGTTGCAAGTTGTGAGCATTGTACCGGCATTAGCAGGTAGTGAGTTGTTCCCTAACCAGGGGTTTTATCTCAAGGTGTCAGATTCATCTCATGCCACCTATGTGTCTTTGCCTGATGACCATGATGATCTAATTCTTAGTGATAAGATCCAATTGGGACAATTTATTCATGTTGAAAGGCTTGAATCAGCCTCACCAGTCCCCATTCTTAGAGGGGTAAGGCCAGTTCCTGGGAGACACCCATGCGTCGGTAGCCCTGAAGATATTGTGGCAACTCACTCTCTTGGGTTCCTCAACAATGGTCATGATACAGCTTCAGTTCCAAAACATTCAGAGAAAGTCAAATCACCTAAAAAAGGTGTTTCAAGGAGTCTAAGTATAGGAGAGAAGGAAAAAGGTAAATTTAATGGAATTCCTAAGGAGGATTTCTCAGACAAGAAGTCATCTTCTCTGAGTAGATCAAAGTCCCAATTGTTAAAACCTGCTCTGACGCTTGATATCAAGAGGGACTCTTCGGCAAAATTGAAGACATCTAGTTCAAGATCAATTCCTTCGTCTCCAACGAGTTGTTACTCATTGCCCACTTCGTTTGAGAAGTTTGCTAGTGGAGTTAGCCAGCAAGCAAAAATTAAAGGATTGGAGAAAGGCTCACCCAGGTTGATAGCAGCAGAAAAAGCAAGTTCTGTTCGCTCAGCAAGTCCAACAGTGAAGAGGGTGCCAGTGATTAAGAACCTAGTTCATGGATTTGAGCTAGGGGCCAAGGCTTTGAGGAAGAGTTGGGAAGGGAACATGGAGGTAAAGAATAAGGAAATTTCAAAAAAGACAACCGCCAAACTTGCTCCAAACCTTGAAACTCGAAGTATTTCTGTAAGTATCATTTGTTGGTCATGAAATTGTGAAATGTGTGATTTGACTGATATTGTTCCTATTGGATATGCTGTTTGACCAAGTTGAAACTGTTTTTGTTGTTTCTTAGTTGTTTATGTTTTCGATCTTATGAATTCTTGCTTCATCATGAAGCTCAAACGAGGGTTTCTTTACTCGGGTCATTTATTTGCAGGATGAAACTGTTCATTTATGCCCCATTAATGATACTTCTTCATTTTTGCCAATTTCTTTAAATGTTTTGGATGTCATGCTGCCTGATAATTTTCTTGAGTTGAATTTCGCTCTGGGTGTCTTCTTGAAGTCAAACTTCTACTTATACAAATCTTTTCCACAGGCTCCAAGAAAGAGCACATCAAGTGAAAAGTTGCCATCTAGAGAAGATAATAAGGCCCAAATATCTGCAAAGGCTTTTAAGGAGGATATGAAAAGTCATATATCTAACAAAAAGGTTACTTCAAATGGACATTTAGATGATCAAGAAAAATCAAATAAGCCAAGAATGTCTATCGGGAAGAAGTCATTGGGAGAGCTTGCGAATAATGGACTTGGAAACTTGGTTAAGGTATCAACAACTAATAAAAGACTGACTGAGGGTAGTGTTCCATGGAATTCACTTCCCTCCTCTCTGTCAAAGCTGGGAAAGGTAATGTAACTATGTTAGTAAGTTCATGGACAGTTTTACTTCTCTATGAGTATTTTGTTTTGTTTCCCTTTCATTTTTACATGCTTTGGTGAGGTTTCTTTCATTGACCTTTTTTGTTGCCCTATGCACATGTAAAAGCGAACCAGAATGGTAGTTGCCGAATGAAGCATTCCCTTTAAAAGAGATTATGATTCATTGCAAAAAAAGGGTGAAAGAATTAATAACTCTTCTTGAATTATGAAGGTTAAACAAATAGTCAAGTCCAGGAGTCTTTAGTTCAATGCATTCTAACCTGGAGCCTGCTAAGTTTAACCCTTCTGTTCCTGGCCATTTCTCATCTCATCTTAGTGCAAATCTTGTTGCAGGAAGTTATGAGGCATAGAGATGCTGCACAGACGGCTGCAGTAATTGCTCTCCAAGAAGCTTCTGTCGCAGAAAGCTTGCTTCGATGTCTAAGGTTGGAAGTTTGTCTGTTACTGTTCATCTTTGGTGATTTCATATGTTTGTTAGCGTTGTTTGATGGATAGTCTAAGATTCTGTGTTGGGAAGTGCAAAAGGTTTATTGATTTAATTGTGCAATAGGAAGATAAAGGTCTGAATATTCTTCAGTATCTTGACAGCCTGGAAAATATTCAGGGTTTTGAATAAGGGGCTGATTGTGGTTTATAAGTGGTAGAAGTGTTATCACAAAATGGCATTTCTATTTTCTACACCACCAGACATGTGTGAGGGCAGAACGTCAAACTTAATAATCCAAGAATTCTGAAATCTAGATGCAGTTTACATGATGTTGATTTGAGATTAGAACACCTTACAGTATCTAGTCAAAACCTGAGTACGGTTGTAATAGAATATGTATATATAAGTGTCTTACTAATGAGGAACTTGGAGTAGAACAGAATCCTAAAAATAATTCAAAAACCCATTCATGAACATAAACAATCCCATCAAGATTTGATATTGTGTTTCCTCTTACCCTGTAGTAATACGTACTCTGTACTAGGGAGATAGTGGACAAAGCATGGCAAGTCTTGTACGAAAGTTCAAGATCTAGTTTTGGAAAATCTCTTAGTTTCATACGAGTTAAAATGTGTACGCAATACAGTCAATCATTTTGAATCTTTAGAATTTTGTTTTGTACTGTTTTACTTTTGCAGTATATACTCTGAGCTGACTTCATCTGCCAAGGAAGAAAATCCGCAACCTGCTGTGGGGCAGTTCTTGACCCTACAGTCAAGCTTGAACAATACTCGCATGATCGCCAATTCTCTGCCTAAAGTTATTCCAAGTGGTTCATTGGCAGATTCTGAAAACAGTCCGACCGAAGAAGCACAAAATATAACATTAGATAGACGTAAGCATGCAGCCTCTTGGGTACAGGCTGCATTGACCACCAATCTGTCTCCCTTTTCTGTGTTCACCAAGGAACTTAGTCCCTCCACTCAAGTTCAAAAGACTAGTGTTAGTAGTCAATCTATTTTAGTACTTGAAAACTCGAATAAGAATGGCACAACAAAGAGCCAACCAAAAATGCGTCCGGCAGTTGGATCCAAGCTTGTGGCAACTGGAGCACTTCGCAAGCCTGGGGATGGTTCTGCCATCAGTAGTCAAAAGGTGCAGCCCCAATCAACACCAGAGTGGATAAGAGGAAACGGCCTTAGTGAGGCTGCAGATTTGGCCGAAAAGCTGCAGATGGAATCCCAGGCTTGGTTCTTAGGGTATGTGGAGAGGTTCTTGGACACAGATGTGGACACCTCTGTTCTGACAGATAATGGCCAAATAGCAGGGATGCTGACACAACTCAAGAGTGTGAATGACTGGTTAGACAACATTGGTGAAACAGCCTACGTTTCAGCGGAAACAGTGGACCGTCTTAGGAAGAAGATTTACGAGTATCTGCTTACCCACGTTGAATCTGCAGCTGCAGCACTAGGTGGTGGATCACAAGCATCTCCGGTGACAAATAAAACAAGAAAGTGACGTTATCTGTTGTCTTGCTAGGTTAGCTTAGGTTTGGATGCATGAAGAGTGTGTTGTGGGTGATGATGCATATATGATATGAAATGATAATAGGGTTTAAAGATTTATAAGCAGTGCTGCTCTCCTTTTACCCAACAAAAGTGTGGTGGAGTGGAGAGGTAGTTGGTGTACATAAATGAAATTCCTTCAGGGTGGCACTCATGTATAGTAGATGGGCAAGAAGAAGAAGTCATTTTTATATTATACAGACTGTAAAAAACAGGTTGGCTGCCTGGAAAATGAATCCTTGCTGACTGAGGATCAATGTAAAAGAAACTTTATTTGAAATTTCATTTTATGATGTTCTCTTTGCAACACGCCTACTGTCCAAATGAAAGGTCTTTGGGTGTACCAAAAATGGCCACTCTTGTTGGACTCTCTTTAACACAAAGAATGATGAATGATAGTGACTACACGTAACGTCACAAAGCTTTTAAGTCATTCACGTCCTAACGTTGGTGGTGGACTTCAAATTGATGGAGGATAACAAAACCCTATTTTGTGATAATAATACGTGAATTACGTTTTAGGAAGTGCGAATAACGTTGGTGTGAAGTGGTTGAAAGTCTCTGAGTCGTCCACTTCACACGTACTGAACACGGTATACAAAAGAAGCGTGATATTTGCATAAAGCGGTGGGTGAGATCACCGCATCTCTTCACCCGTCGTGTCTATGTCCTATGGTTATGGTTGTCACCCAACCACCTGTTTTTTCCTGTTATTTTTATAAATCATCTGAAATTTTGGTAATAAAGATATCATTAAGCACCAAGTGGTGCCAACTGCCGCTTGAAAAAGGTTGCCCCCGAAGTGCCACCCTACACCTAGACTGAACAACAACCCCACACCCCTCGGACGCCCCTTTGTCTCTCTCTCTCTAAGAAAACGCAAAATAATAAAGTAATTTAGCTTCAAGAAGTTGGGGATGCAAACGATCTCCAAAGCCTCCTGTGCTATGGCTTCCTTTACTTGTTCCAGGGTTTGTTCCCTTTTCTTCTTCTTCTTCTTCTTCTCTCTCTCTCTCTCTCCCTCTCGCTTTTTCATTTTAACGCTTACATGTCTGATACTTAACCTTTTTCTTTTCATTTTTGGTGAATTCAATGAAGGGCTTCATGTTTGTTTACGTTGTGACGGTTTGAGTCAAATGCCTGATCTGTGTGTTTGAGTCCATTTAGGAACTGGGTTTCCTCTAATTTTTGTTATTGGACTGTGTTGTATTTGCTGTACTTTTTCTGGGTTAAAGTTGTGGCAGTTTTCTGTGTGTGGAATTGGGCATGGCGTTGGCTTGTTTTTATACCCTTTTCTTCTTTAGGCATGTGTCTTTTACCACTCACCAGTTTTGCCTGATGCGCGCAGTGGGATTGTGGGAATTGACTCTTTTTGTACTCGCTTACGTCGTGTCATGCTTTGTTCTGTAAAACTAGACGATGGATGATAGCGAATTAATTTACTGATGAAAATTGTGAAACTTTGTGATGCGGGGATGGAGTAATTCAAACTGATGTTGGAATATTTTGGTTTTTTTCTTGTGAGAGGATGACATTTTAAGAGTCCTTTTGAAATCTTGAAAGTAGTGGCTTAACAGGAGGATCGTAATTAATGGAATTCTGATGCCCTTATCATTGTGGACTTCACTTTTTGCGTAATTCCAGTATGCACATAATGCAAATCCGGATGCTGATTTTCTTGTTAGCTAAAGAACTGCCTATATAAGTTTCAAATTTTCTACTTTGTCCTTATTTTACAGAATCTCATTATTCTAATTCCACTTCATATCATGTCAAAACTTTCCTTGGTTCACTTTTCTAGTTGAAGAGAAGTTAAATATTGCAAAACCTGAGTTTGGGATCTCATATTTCAGGCAAGGACGGGGCTCTGTGTGCCAGGCAGGAGACAACTTTGCCTAAGAAAAGGCCTAGTGTATGGATTCATGCAGTTGTTGTGTTTGCCATTGAAAACCTTGCGCGGAGCTGGTCGAACACTTAGAATTACTCAATTCTGCAGTGTTTCTAATGTGTCTTCCTCATTGCAAATCGAATTAGTAAGAATATTTGTTAGCATTTCATGATAATTCAAGCTTTTGCTTTGCTTCTTGCAATTACCATACCCAACACACCTTTTTCAGGTGCCATGTCTTAGAGACAACTACGCATATCTTTTGCATGATGTGGATACGGGCACAGTTGGCGTTGTTGATCCTTCTGAATCTATACCAATTATTAATGCTTTAAATAGAAAAAATCGCAATTTGACTTACATATTGAACACTCATCACCACTATGATCACACCGGTGGCAATGAAGAGTTGAAAGCCAGGTATGGTGCAAAGGTATGTTAATATTTCCCAGTGAAAATTCTTTTTCTTCTGTCATGTTTAATGAGTTAGGGTGCTGCAATTCAACCTTGACAGAGCATGGTTATACTAATCAAGAACCTAAGGTTTGGACTTATTTTTTTGTTGGCCAAAGTGCAAATCTTTTTTTAAACTGGAGAGAAGGATTGTCAGTTTTCTTTTGTTTTTATTTTTTTGCTAAGAAGCTGCGTTGCTTCACTAGCATCATAATGTCATTTATATGCCTTTTATCTTCAGCATTTTTTTTGGGGGTTTCTTTATGACATGGATAAAGAGAGGTAAAAGAAATTAAACAAGAGGTGCTTCATAAGATCATTGCACATTTGCTTGATACAACAAGTGAGCACTTCTGAAATCTTAGTTAGTTAGCTAGCACCTAGTTTGGTGCAAACAGAATAGATGGGGCCAAGCTATTTGAGTTGAACAGAACCCTGCAGATTTTTGCATGAGCGTGTGCTTCTTAAGTTCTCTCCCACCTTTGCCTTAGAATGACATGCATTTGATGCTGTCCAACATACTGGAACATTATTATAATCAACAACACGCTGTTTTCAATTCTTAGGTTTTAAATGTACTATGAAGTAAACATAGTGAACACAATGCAATTCCACCTTTGTTTACTCTTAATGTAAATTATCTAAATGCTCATAAAGTTACTAGGTTTATTATACATAGTGAACATGATGCAATTCCACCTTTGTTTACTCTCAACGTAAACTATCTAAATGCTTATAAAGTTACTAGGTTTATCAACCCTACTTCTTTTGCGCAGGTGATTGGTTCTGGAATTGACAGGGAGCGGATTCCTGGCATAGATATTGCGTTGAATGATGGTGAGAAGTGGATGTTTGCAGGCCATGAAGTGCACGTGATGGAAAGTCCTGGTCATACTCGAGGTTGATTTTTGTTAGATTTTGAAGAAAGTCCATGTATTTGGTTGTGTTTATTTTTATTGTCAATTAGAACTTGCTGCATTAGCCAACTTATACTTTATTATGTCTTTTTCCTGACCATCATATCCTGACCTTTAAAAAGTTTGTATTTATTATTTGTTTATTTTCATTCCATGTATATTTTCTTAATGATTTTATGTGATACAAGTGACTTACTTGTAGGCCACATCAGTTTTTACTTCCCTGGATCTGGGGCAATTTTTACTGGAGACACGTTATTTAGCTTATCATGTGGCAAGCTATTCGAAGGAACCCCAGAGCAGGTAATTATGTCATACAGGCTTGTCCATGCCAAGCCCCTGGATTTGGGAGCCTCCACCAATATCCTCTTTTTCATTCATCCTTATGGGCAATTCTTGGTTCTGATAATGTAGCATGTAGTGCTTAACAAGGAATCCATGTTTTCTTGTTCATAGGTATAGGATCTGAATGTACGTAAATGCATAATTTTAATGTGTAAGTGGTGTTTTTGGGAAATGCCAGTAGGAACAAGATTGTCAACTTCACTTGCATTGGGTTTAATACCCTCTAACCTTGAATGGAATGGAGTGTCCTGTGGGTTTTGTTGTATTCATGTTTTGGATTATTGAGATTGAAACTTTATATGCAAAGATGGACCTTTAGGCCATTTATCCAGCTACATGAAACTCTAAATTTAGTGAACCTTAGAACTTCTTGCCCTTTCTCTTTAGAAAAGAGACTGGTGGGGAAGGATAACAAAAAGGATTTTTTTTCTTTTTCATACTCTAAATTAGATATTTTAACTTTGTCTCTTTCTGTTCTCCCAGGTTGATTTAAACATCTCTGACTTCCCAATATTCTCCCATAACTGATCTTAATTTTTTAGAACAAGTCAACCTTTTGGACATGTTGGACGAAGAGAGTAACTGACGTTCTTTGTTACAGATGTTTGCCTCACTCAAGAAAATCATGTCCTTGCCTGATGATACAAATATATACTGTGGTCATGAATATACGTTGGTTTGTCACTATCTCCTTTCAGTTTTTTTTGTTTTTGTTTTTGTTCTTTAGTCTATGTAACTGTAGGGGTCTGAATATGAGCTGCTGTTCTTGTGCACAGAGTAATTCAAAATTTGCAGTGTCTATAGAACCCAACAATGAAGCACTTCGGTCCTATGCAGCTCAGGTGGCCCATCTTCGGAGCAAGAACTTTCCAACTGTAAGTCCTAACCATTTTCTCCTTTTTGGAATTAAGCAGACAGAACATACTCCATGCAACTCTTACTTCTATAGAACTTCATGAGTAGCTCCTTATCCCTAGTAACTAATTAAGTTATAGAGTCGCAGGATTTAACTCTAGGTGTTAGGTGCAAGCTTAACAGACTTGCCAACTGAATTTTCGGTTGCCATGGCACTTTCACCGCTTGCTGATAATTTCTAGAACTGTCAACAGATTACTCTTTAAAAGAAAGATCTTGTAATTTGTGCCTTTGCTGTTTATCAACCTTTAGATTTCAACGTGGCGTTTTGAAAGGATCAAGAAACGATCTCCAAAATTTCTCGAAATATCTTAGAGAATTGGAACAGTTGGATGTGTGATTTTAAGAATGGATTGTTGACTCGTCAGAAGTACCTTACCGTGTGTAGCATGTTGATCATTGTGGTGCACTAAACCTGGCCTGAGACCATCTTAGAGAGTGACAATCCATTGTGCTTCGTTTGGTGTTGCCATGTATTGATTAACTTCTTAGTATAGTTCCACCATTGTTGGTTTTATTTTCTGATATCGTTATACCATTCTTGGTGGTGCCACAGATTCCAACCACACTAAAGCTTGAGAAGGCTTGCAATCCTTTCCTTCGAACTTCAAGTGAAGAAATCCGGAAGTCATTGGAGATTTCAGCGACAGCAGATGATGCTGAAGCCTTAGGCATCATCCGCCAAGCAAAGGATAACTTTTAAGATTGAAGAACATAATGCTGGCTTTGTTCCGTAGGATAGTCACTTACAACCATGTAGCAAACCGGATCTTTGTTTTTCCTGTCAATAGATTGCTACAATTTGAAAGATTATTTAAGCATTTTACATCGGAAATAGCAAAGCCATTTCATACCAGCAAATCCACGGAAAGATGAGAACTTGTCACTGTTATAGAAGCAGAACCTATTTCCTATTTGTCTCTGTCTCTCTCTGAAGAAGTCTGCATTCCCATCCTAGGAAGTTGAAGAAGCCGGTCGTCACTCATCTTTACAATACACTTTTAATACAACCAAAATAAAATTTAGCGCAGTTACATGCATTTAACAATCTCTTTTTGCTTTTATCCGTACAAAAACTTCACTTAATATAAATAACAAAGTTCTAATAATGAGATTTTTTTTGTAATTGGATAACTAATATGTTTATCTATGTGGGTCTATTGAAAATAATCTCTTTGTTATGTAAAAATAAGGCTACGTATTATCAGATTTTCACAAATTTCGCGTTTCGGCCATAGTCTCACTAGCGCTGTTGTGATTCTTATTGTTCTAACTGTAGTAGTTGTTATTGTTATTAAGGACATTAATATGTTTATTAGGTTGAGACAACTTATTTTTGTAAGCTTTGTTTCACGCCAGATGAGTGATGGGAGTTGGCAAAATAAATTTGCCGACTCAATTGGCTTAACAATTAAAACCTTAATCCGATTTTTTTTTCAGTTTTATTTAGTAAATAATTTTTATTATTAAAAATTAATCAATTTATTAATTAATCCGTTAATTTTTTATAAATTAATCAATTTTATAAATTAAAATTAATTAATTAATTTTTATTTAACAATTTTTAATTAAACTTTTTATATATTTTTCTTCAATCGTTTTTAAATTCTTTAATTTTATTCAATCTTTAACCGATTTTATGACGATTTAATGTCAGTTGAACCTTTTAAATCTTAAATTTCTTGTCTTATAGTTCAATTTTGAAAACTTGGTTTTTATAAGGTTAACAATTAGGAAAATCATAAATTTAAGAGAAAAACTAATTTTAACTAGAATTTTACTTTTTGATTAAAACATATACTAATTATTGATAATTATTGCACAATTACATTTATAATAAATACATTTAATGTGGTCTATATGTATTAAACATTCGGCATAAATAAATATGTTATGCCAAAAACATTAACAAATGTAACATTTTTTGATAATTTGTCAAAAATAAAAGTTTTGGCGAAGTAGATGCTTTTTTTCTAAATTTTGTGTAATCAACTTTTTCTAATGACAGATCTGCGTCCAATTGCTTTGTGTCAAGTCTTATACAAGGTAATTGCAAAAATGCTTGCGAACAGATTGAAACCATTGTTGCCCTCTTTTATCTCCCCTCAGCAAAGTGCATTTGTATCCGGAAGGCAGATTCAGGACAATTCCATCATTGCCTATGAGGTCCTACATCATATGAAAGGCAAGAAGCACGGGAATGCAGGAGAGGCAGCGTTGAAGATTGATATTAGCAAAGCCTATGATAGGCTTGAATGGGTTTTTTTAAAGAATGTTATGGAAAAGATGGGGTTTAATGCGACTTGGATAAACCTCATTATGTCCTGTGTTTCAACAGTATCGTACCAGGTGTTTCAGCAAGGTTTTTTGTTGGGACCCATTTCTCCGACGAGAGGGCTCCGTCAAGGGGATCCCTTAAGTCCTTATTTATTTATACTGTGTGCGGAGGTATTATCTAGGTATATCCATAGTCGAGTGGCTGCAAAGGAAATTCATGGCTGTTGTGTGAGAAGAGGAGCTCCGGAGATAAGTCATTTATTCTTCGCCGATGACAGTGTTTTGTTTTTCAGAGCGAAGGAAGCAGAGGCTAGGTCAATTCGAAATATTCTAACAGATTATGAAAGGGCTTCAGGGCAGGCTGTAAACTTCACAAAGTCTCAGATTTGTTTTAGTCCAAATACTGCTGATGATGTTAAGGGGAATATTTGTCGGATTTTAAATGTGGAAGAACAGGACAATCTAGGCCAATATTTGGGTCTACCGACCTCCATTGGAAGAAACAAGAAGGAGGTGTTCTCATTTGTTAAGGATAAAGTTTGGAAGAGAATTCACTCTTGGAAGAACAGGTTATTGTCAAAAGCAGGTAAGGAGGTGCTGCTTAAAACGGTTCTACAAGCAATCCCGAATTATGTGATGTCTTTGTTCCTTCTTCCTAAGGGTATTTGTGAGGACTTAGAGAGAATTTTTGCTGATTACTGGTGGGGGAAGAACGATAGGGGTTCATCTAAACTTCATTGGATGACTTGGAATCGGCTCTGCAATCATAAGTCCAAAGGAGGCTTACAATTTAAACGAGTGCGTGATTTTAATGTGGCTATGCTCGGACGGATTGGTTGGAGACTTGTACAAAATCCGGAGTCTTTGATGGCTCAGGTGTTAAAGGCTCGATATTTTCCCACTTCTAATTTCATGGAAGCAAGGTTGGGAGTTAATCCAAGTTATACATGGAGAAGCATTCTTGAAGGGAGACTTGTGTTGGAAAAGGGACTCTGCTGGCGAATAGGTACTGGTGATGCTGTTTCAATATGGTTTGATTCATGGATCCAAAATCAGGAAAATATGAAAGTTACAACCGTTTTCAGTCCGGATAAACAGGTATTCATGGTGGGTGATTTAATTCAAGATGGCAATTGGAATAAGGAACGTGTTGAGGCAAACTTTAATGATAGAGATGTGAATCAGATCTTGTCAATTCCTCTAAGTCGCAGAACAACTGATTCAGTTTTTTGGCTTCCTGAAAAACGTGGTATCTACTCAGTAAAATCGGCATATAGGATGTTATCATCCTCTTCTCAGAATGGAGATGACCAGAGCGTCTGCAGTATGTGGAAGAGATTATGGCGTATTCCCTTACCACCTCAGGTAAGAAATTTCATATGGAGAGCTGGAAATGATATACTGCCTACAAGGAAGTCTTTGCAACAAAGACGTGTTCCCGTACCAATTACATGTCCTATGTGCAATCTTGGTGAGGAATCCAATTTTCATTTGCTTGTGGATTGTAATTTTGCAAAGCAGGTTTGGCATAGTACAAGCTTCGGCTGGTTCAGACCCCAAGTTCTATCATTTTTTAGTTGGCTCCTTGCGGTGACGCGTTTGTTCAATGATGCTGATTTAAGTTTAGTTCTTTGTGTGTGCTGGGCTATCTGGAATAGTCGAAATTCTGTTATTTGGTCGAACCGGTTTAAAACCCCGGTAGAGACTTGGTTCGCAGCAAAGCGCACTCTAGATGACTGGCAAAATGCCCAAGAGAAAGCCCCTCAAGCAGTTAAACAAGCAAGAGTTCGTAAGTGGCAACCACCAGACCATGGATGGATAAAAGTCAACATTGACGCTGCAACGCAAGTCAATGGGGAGTTTACAGGAGTTGCATTAGTTGTAAGAGACGATCGGGGTTCCTTTTTGGCTGCAAGGAATAACTATGTCATTGGTTCATTCTCACCAAAGGTGGCAGAGGCCATGGCAATTAAAGAAGCACTGAGTTGGATACAGGATAAAGGTTGGGACCACGTTGTCTGTGAAAGTGATTCTCTAGAAGTTGTTCAAGCAATCCAGGCGAGTAGTTATGAGGATTTCACTTCTCTTGGTGCTATGATTGATAATATTAAACAGAATATTGAGTCCTGGTCAGGGGTCTGCCGTGTCTCTGCAGTACCTAGAAGTGCAAACACAGTTGCACAT
>JAOSBK010000206.1:6288430-6300624 GCA_027568895.1 Erythroxylum shatona | reverse complement strand
TTATTATTTTAAAAACAAAAATTAAAAATTCACAATAATTATAAAAGTTGAAATAAATAAAATAACTAATTAAAAACTTTGAAAAAAGGGGGGAAGGAGAGATAAGAGGGAGGGAGGGACGGAAATTTTAAATTTTTTTGAAATTTTTGCAAAAAATCTCCCGTATTTTTTAAAATTTTCAGTATCATCCGGTATTTAGATTTTAAATATTTTTATTCAGAAGTTTCAATCGACAACCTTCAGGTTCATATTTTTCCTTATTTAACGATTTTAATTTTTATTCTGTTTGTAAGGATATAATTAGAATTATAAGTCAAAATTAAGTTACATTCTATAAAATACTGTTACATACCAAACACTATAATAAGAATCCACTCAACTTTCCTATTAAAATTCTTATAAGTATCCAAACATGTGAATATCTTTACTTTCTATATATTTATTTTCCAATGAATCATATTCCGAATTTACTTTACTTTCCCGCCAACCAAACGGGACCTAAGGGTTTTCCTTCTTAATCATATTTCACATGGTAAGTAGTATCTTTTGTCTGGTAATAATATCGAGCTCAGATTCCACTCAAAAGGGTCATGTTCATGGTTATCATTCCTCGTAAATAATTCTCTTGTCAAATGGGGTTCTTAAACATGATTTTTCAACTAATAATAAAGGATTTCAAAAAAAATACCATTAGACTTTATAAGTTCTTACTAATAAGAAACAGTCTTTCCTTTCTTAGTAAGGAACCTATCATTAACAAATCACATGTTAAAACTTCATAGATTTAATTAGTAACATATACTAGATATTCATCACACTCACAAATCATACAAGTATATTATACATCTTTCAACAAAAGATATCGTCATCTTAATTCTCCACCTTTGTCATTATCAAAAAGTAGAGGAAAAAGAATGAATCAAGCAAAAATAGCAACAAAGTTTTTTTTTAGTAAATCAGAAGAATAATTAATAGAAAAAATATGTACAAATCGTTCACTTACAAGTGCCACTAGAGACACATCGAGCTAAAATAAGCAACTAGTCTCAAGCAACCCAAGATAGAAACACAAAACAAAGATGACAGAAGCAAGGAAGGAACAAAGTTATCAAAGAGATATATAACATGTTATGCTCAAAATCATACAAGTCAAAAATATATCATTAACTCTTAAGTCTCCCCCTTTGCCATTATAAAATATATATATTCACTCTCTCCTTGCATTAAAAATGAGAATTTTCCACATATTGATGGATTAGTAGCACCAAATATTATGTCATCAACATATAATTTTACTATAAGTAAATCGTTCTCTTTTCTCTTAATAAATAAGGTTTTATATATCTTTCCTCTTTTGAAGTTATTCTCAAGTAGAAAAATACTTAACTTTTCATACCATATTCGAGGAACCTACTTTAGACCATATAAGGCTTTAGATAACTTCATCACGTAATCTAGATGATCTTCGTTCTCAAAACTTGGGGGTTATTTAACAAATACTTCTTTGTTAATGTAACTATTTAATAATGCATTTTTAATATCCATTTGGAACAACTTGAAGTTTCTATAGTATAAAAGACAAGTAAAATTCTAATTGATCCCAATCTAGTAACAGATGCATACGTTTCATCAAAATTAATACTTTCCTATTGGTTGTAATGCAATACCCTTTTTTAGTCTGAATTTTCCTACAAAACTTCTTAAAGACTTCAAAAGTATAATCTTTATTTGATAGAAAATAAACCCATGTAAATCTAAAAAAGTCATCGACTATAACAAAATTGTAATGTTTGCCACCAAAACTTTGATTCTTTGTAGGACCAAATAAATCTATGTACATGAGTTCAAGTGTCTGGTTAGTAGTCACCATAATTTTAGGAGGAAAGCTGCTTCTGATTTGTTTTTCTTTTAATCAAGCTTCACAAACTTGATTGCTCTCAAATTTCAAATTCAACAACCCTCTTATTAACTCATTTTTGGACAATTTTGATAAAATGTTCATGCTAGCATGTCCAAATCTTCTATGCCAGATAAGTGAATCATTTTCTATTGAGACATAAATACTTGTCACTTTGAGAAAATATATCTTCCAATTGAGCACAGTATATGTTATGATTTCTGGGATTAACAAATACAATATTATTGTTAAGATTGTCAATTATTTCATAATGTGATGCATATAAAGTAAGTTTGTAACCTTTATCACATAATTGACTTACGCTACGCAAATTATGTTTCAATCCATAAAAAAAAGAACATTATCAACAGAAGTAGAATTAGAATCACTGATTTTACCAATTGTGGTGACCTTTGCCTTGTTTTTTTTGGCAAAGACAACATTACCTCCTTTTTTTCTTTCAATATAGTTGAAATGTGATATTTTATCTGTCATGTGTCTCGAATAACTGCTATCAATTGTCCATTGATTTTCTTTATCTTCATTTTGAAGCATATCTATAAAGTGTATTATCTCATTTTATGTACCCAAATCTTTTTGGGTCCTTTCACGCTAGTAGTTTGACTTTTCGGTCTCCAAACATACATTTGAGATAGTTTTTTTCATTTTTTGAAAGTAACAAGAGTTACTAATATGACCATGTCTAACACAATAATCGGACAAAACAAATGAATGATTTTTGTCACTTACCAGGTGCCTGCTATTTTGGTTATAGCTACTGCTAGATTTAATAAAGAAGTTTTTGTATAGCCTGATATTGTTATTTTCATTATATCCTATTCCGATCATATCAAAAACACATTTACAACTCCCAAGTAATGCATCAAGATTGTTTCTTCCATTAACAAAATTAGCAATATCTTTTTTAAGAGAAACAATTTTTTTAAGCATATTTTTCTTTTTTGAGTTTTAAAGCAGTAACTTTCTCATCTAATTGTTTTATCTTAGCATAGTCATTTTTAAGTAATGAGTTTTTCTAACTAAATTAATTTTTGTTCCAAGCATTCTTTTCTGGAAACAGTTTTTTTATTAACGTTTTGAGGAGAAGTGACTTTAGACAACAAATCTTTGTTTTCTGGTTCTAATAATTTAATCTTATTTGTTAAAGATTCATCATTATTTTTTGACTTCTTAACCTTTTTGAAATACTAAATTGTTAATTTTTTGTACTATTCATATAAGTCATGATATGCATCTCTCAATTCATTAATTTCAATATCAAAGTTAGAACAATATACCTCATCATCTCTTGATTCGACCATAAAGCAAACGTTGTTGACTTCCTCAAGGTCTTCTTCTTCAACATTATCAAAATCCTCATCTACCCAAGCTATAGTTATAGCATACTTTTTGGGTTTTATGTTTTCTGTCTTGTCCTTTTGAAGAAGAGGACATTCTGGTCTTTTGTATCCAGGCTTCTTGCAGTGATAACATATGATTTGATTATTTTATGCATTCCTATTGTTGTTGCCGTCTTTTGATAGGAACCTGTTATTTCCATTTTTCTTGTTTCCTTATCTTTTCTTCATGAGTTTCTTTTTGTAGAAGCGCGCATATTTTCTGACCATGAAGTTGAATTTGTGATCTCCATCTATTTATAACTCAATATCACTTTCATCATCATTTGATGGATTTGATTCATCAACTGCTTTTAGTGCCATTCCTTTTCTGTATGAGGATCTTTCATCTCGCCTAAGCTCGGCTTCATGAATCATTAAGTTTCCTCTTAACCAGTCAAGTGAGATTATATCGAGATCTTTTACGGTTTCCAGAGTTGTCAATTTAGATCTCCATTCTTTTAGTAATGATCTTAGAATTTTTTTTATCAAATTGTTATTTGGATATGTCTTACCCAAGTTTTTCAAGGCAGTGATGACGTTGTTGAAACATCAAAAAATTCATGTACTGTTTTTCCCTGTTTCATGTAAATAGTCTCTTATTGATACACTAAAAGACTTATTCTATGTTTCTTTACCTCATTCGTTCCTTCGAAAGTAACTTAAAGCTTGTCCCACATTTCTTTTGTTGTAGAATAGTAGGATATCTTTTCATACTCTTCTAAAGATAGTGCACAGATCAGATGATGTCTTGCTTTGGCATTCAGCTATGCATTTCTTCTATAAACATCAATCCTCATTTCTACATTGTCAATAGCAGTGTTGAGATATGACAAAAATACGTTATGTCTTTATATTCTCCTGGGCATATAAATATGTTCGATTCTCCTAGTGTACATATGTCAAAAACAATCACAGTGAAATAAAACTCTAGCTGCCCGTGGATATAGCCAAACATTGGTGAACCATGTAAATCTGTGTGTGTTTATTATTTGCACACTTGTTCTTTGATTATTGTGATTGATCGTTAATAACAAGCAGGAGGTGTAGCTCCAGCTTTGATAGCTTGCCAGATTTCAATATCCACCGATTGAAGATAGATGGTTATTTTCTCTTTCCAATAGGAGTAGTTGTTTCCATTGAAGTAAGGAGGCTTTGAGACGAATTGTCCTTCAAGGCTTCTTAAGTTGTTTGCCATGACCTATCACGTGTGGCAAAACATAATAAATGTGAAACCTTGCTCTGATACTAAATGATAAACCAAACACATGCAAGAGGGGGTGAATTATGTGTGTCTTAAAAAAAATTGTAAGTTACTTTTAATTCGTATAAAGATAGGCGCATGTTAAAATTTAAAAATAATAAGAGCATGTCAGAAGATGGAACCATATTAAATGACAGGAGCCTATTAGATGATCAGAGCCTGGTAAACTATAGGAGCATACTAAACAATAAATCTTGTTAAAACAATTTAAAACTGGAGACACTTGTTAAAATTGAAAAGAACCTCTTACAAATTGAAAACAAAAGGAGCCTATTATAAAAGTGAAGGAGCATCTTGCAAATAAGAAAACATAAACAATATACTGCGAAAATTTAAATGTTGAAAAGAGAGAGTGGAATGATGCAGTCGATTTATACTGGTTCAGCTTATAAACCAAGCCTACGACTAATCTCCAAGTATCTAACTTGCGTGTTTTACTAAAATCCCAAGTAATAATTTTGACGAGCCTTTTTAAGCTCATGAGTTTTCAAAGTTCTTTAACCTTCCAAACTAGTAGTATTTAGCTAGCTTCTACAAGCTATCAATAGATAAAAAATGTAATTTGTTTGATATGAACTTCAAAGATCTCTCTCAAAAAAAATTTTCACTTTCTAAAGCACAAGAGATTTGATAAGAATATGAATTTCAAGAGTATTGATGTTGCTGATGTAATTCAAGAGTTTGATATGTTTTAGCAAAAGCAGTGTCTCTTCCTTAAGTAGGCATTTCTTTCAACTAATCGTTGCTTCACTCACATCCTTAGTCAATTAGATGGATTTAAATATGAATAACTTCGATATTATCTTTACCAAAAACCTTATAGTAATCACGGGGCTAATATACGACCTTCATGGTTAGTAGGATCATTTCGGATAAACTATTTCTAATAAGATAAGTTCATAAAGAAGAATTCTGCAAGAAATGAAGCATATTTCGTATTATTTTATTTCCTTTTGAGAATTAACCTATTAACAATAAAAGAAAATAACTCCAATGATAACAAGATTCTTCCGAATATTGTAAAATAAATAAGGTAAGTTCATTATAAAGATTCTTACAAAAAAGGACGCATTTATCCTATGATCTTATTTCTTTTTTAGAATTTGATCGTTAATTATATAAGAAAATAAATCAAATTTAAAATTTAAAATATTATAAAGTTATCGTAGAAATCATTAATAGTAAACTTGAACTAACAATTGCCACTGGCAAATTGCAAGCAGCTTTTAGTAATTACAATATATTATATTACTCTCTTAGTACAACTAGGGAATCAAGCAAAGATGGCTACTTATGTAGGACCCCAATGTTAATGGATCCAACCCTCTAAAATTTGCTGCGCTTTTCACTAGTGCCCGAACAGAGGCCATAAGCGTTTTCCTTCTTGATCATATTTCACATGGTAAGCAGTACCTTTTGTCTGGTAAAGTATGGAGCTCAGATTCCACTCAAAAGGGTCATGTTGATGGTTATCATTCCTCGTAAATAATTCTCTTGTCACATGGGGTTCTTAAACTTGATTTTTCAAAAATATTCAGAGAGCTCTGAGGTGACCTGATGAACTATATAGACAAGCAAATAGAATCCACTGCTACTAAGGATGCATATATGGATGGACAAAGTACTTTATTCATGCTTTAACCGTAATTAGATTGGTTTCGCAATTTCTGGATACCTATGAATATTTTATATTTTTGTATGTATATAGCTAAGGTAATTCGATTTGTTGAAATTAAGGCTGTACCACGCAAGATTTGAAATTGATAAAGAATATGAGCCTCTAAGTTTCTCTCATATTTAAGCATCACATAATGAAATTAACCTTCTATTAATAAGAAAGTAAAATATAGAGAAACGTATCTCCTCAATTTTTTTTAAAACATTGTTATGTAAATTTAATTTCTACTTTTCATATATCAAATACAAATTAATGAATTTAACACCATAAATTCTTAGGTTCAATCAAATTTAATGTCATCAATTTACAAATTAAAAATTTAGATTAAGTCCCTCGAAAAAAATAAATTATTTTAATAAGAGAAGTAAGTTGAAATTATGTGTTTATAAATTTCATTTCTATTTTTATACTTCTTTTGTGCTTTCATACAGTAATTATTTTCTGTACGTATATTATTTTGAATTTTATATTAAGTAAGGTCCTATAATTAGCTCCTTTTAAAGATGTATTATGCGTTACGTCTCACACACTAAGTAACTAAATTTGAATGTTTTTTAACTAGCTATTTATAGAATACAAAAATGCGTTTGTTTAAGGGTAAGTGATAGGTATTGGGTGACACGTGCCAGTGCCTTACGTGTGGCGTAGTACTCTCCATTGTGGCCATAGCGGCTCGATTATAAATGGTGGAAGTACTAAATTGTCTCTTCCTTTCGAAGACAAAAGAGGAGATCTCCTGTTTAATATTATGGTGTCTTATTCTGTCCAATAAATTTCAGCCATTTATTTATGTAGATCCCGCGTAAATTACGCGTGAACTTCTCGTGAGTCCTACAAAATAAATGGCTGAAATTTTATGAGACAGAATAAGACAGAGTAAACTGGACAGAGGATCTTGTCTCTTCGAAGACTACTTCTTTTTTCTTCGTAAAAGTGTATACTTCCAAGAAGCTTCATCCTTTTCTCTTTTCTTTACTACATTTCTCTCTGTTTTTTCAGGTCACTGTTATTTAATACACATTGAGGCTCCTGCTTTCACAAGTTTGCCAAGGGAAACTTTCTATAAACTCTTTTTACGATTAACATAAATTATCTGTAACATAACTATATAATGAACAATAAAACTGAATCCTAAAGCAGAAAGAAATATCAAGGAGAAAAAAAATTAATTATATATTTTTAATTGAAAAAACCTTTGCGTAGTGTAAGTATACTACAGTAATAGACTAAATATTGACGTCAAGATTAATAGGATTATGAAAATTGTTTTAAAAGTTATTAGTTAAAAGTGAAATTTATTTTGAAGGGTTGAATGTAACAAAATTTAATCTCATAGTCATGATGCAGAAAGATTATATATTAAACTATTAAAGGAATAAATAAAAATAGATAGACTTAACTAATGAATAATCAATAACCAGACATGTAATGTGGAAAATATATCTTTATTAGAAGAACACGTACAGCTGATAACACATGGATGGACACGGGACAGTCTTAACATACAAACAGCAGAGGGCACTTACGTGACAATTCCTTTCCTTTTCGGGAAATGGAAAATTTACTAGATACTTAATTATTTATGTAGTTGCCAACGGAAGGTGATATATGTTCATGTCTGTCGATTGATCTATTCCTTTGGTTCTGCACTTTTGGTTTGAAAAGCATGACCTACTCCAGGGCTGTGACCGGGTTGTGTACGATGGAATTCATCACTTTGTCCTGTAAGAAACTGGTCTATGCTGGATTTAGTATTTGATACCTTTGAATCAATGCCTTCTTCAACGCTCTCTTCCGGTTCTGACGGATGACCAACATGTCGGCTAGGTGTTAGTGGCCTGAATTCATCTTGATCTTTTGCTAAAGTAGAGACAGAGCTAGTATCTGTGGTCAGAGTTGGGGCAATTTTTTGTTTCCCTGCCAAGGATTGGTGGTCAGTAAGAATATTACGGCTTCGGGTTACAACGGGTTGAGAAGTTTCTGTACTTTGTGCTGCATTGTTCTGGTGCACATTGATAGTATTTTTACCTCCCTTATTGGCCATGTCTTTCTGCGAGTTCTCTCTGATTGCTGCAGCCTCTTGCTTACTGAATGACTTCATTTGCCTTCCTTCCGCTATCACAAACTGAAAGGAGATGATCAGTGCAAAAACAGTAGCATATTTAAAAATGTTTAGGGTTTCTGCCATTTCAAGAAATGGAACAGATGGGAAGGTTTTGTGAGTAATTATAAAGTAAAGCCAATGATAGGTTAAGAGGAATGGGTTGGCGAACAATTCAAGCCGCAGGAAACACTACTTATAACGGATGTTGCAACTTTGAGCTAATTAAGCTGCAAAGCTGCAGAAAGGATGCTATGTTCTTGTTTCCAGGAAGGTATTTATAGGCATTAAATAGTACTACAGGTGACTATCCTCACCACTAATAGTTTTATATTCCAAATAAGAGGGGTTAAGATGACCATTTTGGAGTTTGAACGGTTCTTATTCAAAAGTTTTTTTATATTCAAAGGGTTAATTTCTTACAAATCTTCTTGCATTTCATGTTGAACTAATGTTTGATAATTCATCATTGATGTAACATTCTTTCCTCAGTTGACTTATTATTATAAAATAACCAGTGATACCGTTGTATTAAAACATCTCTTATTATTGTAATCCTATGGGACTAATTATGTAAGATGAATATGGAAGATAAAGACCACCTCTTTTTTCTATGCTGGTTCTATACCAGGATCCTTCACCTAATTACACGATACAATTCCATGTATAACTGGGAGCAAACTTTGAATTGGGTTATTACCCACTCAACAACGCATATGGCCAATGGACTTATTCTTGCAGCAGCTTTTACTGCTATCATTTATACACTTTGGAAAGAACAAAATAACCGGATTTTTACACATGAAGAAGAAGGCAAGTACCAGATAGCAGACATGATTATTAATTGGATCAGATCAGCAGATGTTGCCAAGAATGTTCATTACATTCTTTCACTAGAAATGAAACATCATGACAGTTATAAGTAGATGACAATATTGGTCTGGGCATATTTTTTGTAGCGTTTTCTCAACCGTAATTGTTCTTAATTGTCGGCTTACTAGCCTAGAACTGGTTGTATCTATAGTTACTGCAATTTATTCATTTAAAAAAAAACAAATTGGACATAATCTTATCTTTCAGCATCTTCATTTCGGTCTTGAAGTGTGTTCATGGTTGTTTGATCTCAAAATTTTATTTTTTGCCTTTATCTATGATTTATAAGTCTAATAGTTTATAACTACATTATACAATAACCTTTGAATTTCAACCTCTTACTTTAGTTTTTCTGTTTTATTAGATAACATCTATTCAAGGTTTAAAATCAGTTGTAATTGCAATTTTCAGATCTAGTATTAAGATTTTAGAGTTTGTTATTTAATTTGCATTGTATCAACTCCAAAAGGTTAAATCCCTTGACCTTTCGCTGAAATGAAGTTGTTTGAGTTACGATTAGAATAGCATATCTATTTAATCAATACTTCGGAGAATAAGTCTCAAAGTATCTCAAACCAGAAAAGTTGGCTTCCCCCACCACATAAATACGCCCAAATGATAGGATTCTCCTGTAGTCTCCACTTACGGATGTATAGTATTAAATGTTGATGGTTTGTAGTAGAGCTCGGGTCTTTTGGTAGACAATGAGAAGTGAAACACTTCTGCCCATGTTTGAACGTCATTTTTTAAATGGAACTTGAAATGGACAAAATCATTGTTAGCTCCTGAAAGGTAGAGATTCCCAATGAGTGGTAATCAGAAGAAAATCCTTTCCTTGATCAACTATTCTATATGTATACTTCTGATCGATCTTCCACGATTGCTTAATCTAGTGCATTAATTCCAAAGGCTTTTTGATTACACAGCACACAAAATGTTGACATATTCTTTGCCAGGAGCACACCAGTCCATCCAGTTGGATATGCAAGTTTCATTTGATAAATTTGTAATCGCATTCTCCATTTAAGTAAACAAATCTTGGCTTCATGCCCTTTTCGTATTACAACTTCAATGTTTGTTGCATTGCGGCTTTCGGCAATAACAAGTCCATATACCCCATTTCTGATGTGCAATTCCTTGCAAGCACTTCTTCCTCTTAAATTCCTAAGTTACGTACTTAACTAGTCTCATTTGTTCACTTAACCTAAGCACATTTTCTCTAACAGTAAAATCCACTACGCATGCTTGATTTGCTGGACAACTGCCACTAACTGAAGAAGCATTATGGTTACTCCTTAAAACAGCCGACTTTTGACCCTGACATCATTAGTAGTAGCTAGTAAAATTCGTATTGATGTGACTTAAGCCCTCACGATTTTGGTTTAGTGGCTTTTGACCACTATTTCTCCTATATTGTTTTAATATTGTTTCGCGTGTTTGACTCTTCCACTCATTGCTTTTATTTTTTATTTTTTAGAAATGAAAGTCCATGGAAATGCCAAATTGTGAATTGCCATCTCTCCGGCAAAAGTAATGGTCCATTATTTATCGTACAAAAATAATTTATGGTGACTTGGATAAGTTGAGTTTTAGAAACAGAAATTAACCAAAAAATAAACACGGTACAAAGGATACAATACAAGAGGCAATTTATTGATGAATATTATTTACATTGATATTAAAGGCTAAAATATATATGTAATGAAATAACAAACTTAGATAATTTTAAAGTAAAGATTAACCATACAAATCAAAAGCTTAAATACCTAATATAAATAAAATAATTTAAACAAACTTAGATAACTCAGGAAAAATAGAACCACACATTTAACAACTTTGAATCATTCTCTAACATTCACTCTCGATTTAAAGTTGTAAGATTTCTGGCACCTGATGATACACTTCTCATCACCCTTCAATAATTGGAGCACTTCTCTTCAAAACCTTCCTCTTGGTGCGCTTCTCATTAATATTAAAACAAAATTTATTCTTCTTCAACAACAAGTACTAAATTGACACTTAGGATGCACTTGGCTCATGGATTTGGAAGACATCACTGAGTTTGGGAATGAAAAACATAGGTTATTTATATATTATCATTACATGAATAGTTTGATGTATGAGTTTTGAGGAATACTCCATGCCCTAGAATATTAGAGAAATGAAAGTCATTCCTCAAGTGTCATGGGTGTGACAATGTCTATCACGCCCGTTAGAAAATTGTCACAGGCATGACACAACCTGTCACACCCACGACACTTATTTTTTTTAATAAAATAATATAATTAATTAGAATATATTAAATTTTGATATAAAAATTAAAAATTTAGCAAAACAATGTAATTAATTGAATATTATTAATTAGAATATATTAAAATTAAAAATAATTAATTAGAATATATTAAATTTTGATAAAATTGTAACAAATTTTTATTTTTTTCTTTTTTTGCAAAACAATATAAAAATATAAGTAATTAGAATATATTAAAATTTGATGTAAAACAAAATTTTAACAAATTTTTTATTTTCTGTTTAGCAAAATAATATAATTAATAAAATATAATTAATTATAATATATTAAAATTAAATATAATTCATTGGAATATATTAAAATTTGATATACAAAATTTAACAAATTTTTATATTTTTCCTTTTTAGCAAAAAAATATATTTAATTAAATAGCATTAATTAAAATATATTAAATTAAATATAATTAATTAGAATATATTGAATTTTGGAGTAAAAAAAATTTAACAAATTTTGATTTTTTCTTTTTTATCAAAACAATATAATTAATTAGAATATATTAAATTTTGAAATAAAAATTTTTAAAAATTATTTATCAAAATTTTCATCAAATCAAACTAATCATTATTAATAGTAATAATAATCATCCCTTCATCCTAACTAACTATCACAATTATAATGATTATATTCATGCTCATTTTTCACTATATTCATTCTTTTTCCTATTATCGTTGCC
>JAOSBK010000206.1:6267719-6279729 GCA_027568895.1 Erythroxylum shatona | reverse complement strand
TCAAATGCTGCCCCACCTCTTTTTAATATTTGAAGATTCTTACTAGAAAGGAGACTCTTGTGGTTGGTTCCTGGCATTGAGGAGCGCCCACCCAGCCTCCTCCCACTGACTCTCTACACTAATTTAGTAGTGTTTTATACAGTACTTTTTACTAGAATTTGTCGCATTTGCAATTATTCTCTTGCTATTTGCTAGGCTGTAGTGCACGAGAATTGTTTCTTAATATTTGTACGGTGGCTGTTCATAAATATATTATGACAACGTGCAAAAGCGTTTGGTGGCGAGGACGAGAGGATATCCCTCGTTGTTGTAGAATCCCAACAGCTCAGGATGTTGGCCGTAGAATCTTTACCTTTGCTTAATTAGCGTTTGTTGAAGTTAGTGGGATTTGAATTCATTTTGAATAGTCCTGCCCACCTACAACTGGAAGGAAGTTTGGCGGCCATCACATGAGAACTGTGCGGGTATTCCAATGGAGGACGAATACTGTTGACACTAGCGGAAGATAGTATATAATTAGGATGAAAATAAATTTAAAAAATTATGTGAGAAAATGCAGTTTTATTGTTGCCGTAGAAACTTTGTATTTCTAGAATTTGTATTTTACTTTCTTACAACTTTATTAGTACATGAAAGTTAATAGCTAAAATTCTTAAAGAAAGGTGTATTGAATATTAGATATTGGAAATATAAAGAAATTTTTTCTAAAATACAAAAAAATAATTTAAAAATACAAAAAAATCTTTTAAGAAATATATAAAAGACCATTTTGAGAACATAAAAGGTAATTCCTAAAAAAATTATAAATTAGTTTACTCTTCCAATACACTTTCTTGATTTGTAATTTGTACATAGTCATTAAACTATCAAACTTATCTTTGCTTATGACTTTTGTAAGAATATCAGATGATTGGTTTGAAGTGTCTGCATATACCATATGAACTTATTTTTTTACTAAGTTGTGAATAAAATGATTAACAATAACTCAATTGCATACATTTAACGCAAAATATACAAGTCCTCTCTTATATGTAAACAGTATGCATGCATAAACATATAGGTGTCAGAAGCAAGCAGAAATAATAACAACATACCTCCGGCCATTGCTAACACATTCACTTTGATCCTTAATACAATCCTAAACCCGTATGAAGTTTTTTTTGTTTGAATCTTCTAACCTCTCAAATTCTCAAGTTAATGGTGTAAGCTTTTCTAAACAAAAGCAGAAGGTTAGGGACCTAAAAACAACCCACAACTGTCCACTTATTGCTCTGCCCATTACAGAGGCAATAGGCAACAACATACCATCACAACATTTTTGAAACGTTGTGATAGTTGTGAATCATATGGACCATATATACACGAGAGAGTATTCCATGGCGATAAGTCCTCTTATAACGAGTAATATCTTCCACATATTACATTATATTACATTTCTACACACCAGTCCTTCAACTTAATTAATAAACGATATATTTATTCTAGGTCCAAACTTAATGAAGATTCTCGATATAAACAAAATGAATATTTATAGATGCACAAACCATAAGAGAAACATCACATTGAATAAGAGTTTTATTAAAAACAATGTACACTCAATGACATTATTTTAGAGAACCCAGTCTCATTTGTAATATGTGATCCTTAAACTACTTAGGCGGCATTAGTCAAAGGATCCGCAATCATCAACTTAGTGCTAATGTGCTCAATGACCACTTTCTTTTCTTTAACATGTTCTCTTATGGCTAAATACTTAATATCGATATGTTTACTTCGCCTTCCACTCTTGTTATTTTTAGTCATAAACATTGCAACTGAGTTGTCACGGTACAACTTTAACGGTTTAGAAATAGAGTCCACAACTTTAAGCCCAGATATAAAACTCTTCAACCATACATCATGCAAGGTGGCCTTAAAACATGATACAAACTTAACTTCCATAGTAGAAGTAGCAGTCAAGGTCTGCTTGACACTTCTCCAAGATACAACTCTACCAGCTAACATGAAAATATAACCTGAGGTTGGTTTTCTTGAATCAATGCAGCCAACAAAGTCTGAATCAAAGTACCCAACTACCTCCAAATTTTTAGTATGTCTGTATATAAGCATGTAATCCTTCATTCCTTGAAGATATCTCATCACTTTCTTTGCAACCTTCCAGTGATCAATATCTGGAATACGTCGATATCTTCATAACATTCCAACCACAAATGCAATGTCTAGTCTTGTACAGACTTGAGCATACATTAAGCTTTCAACAGCTGAAGCATATGAAATGTTCTTCATGTGTTCCCGTTTGAACTCATTTTTCGAGCATTGACTCAAATTGAATCTATCACCCTTCAATATAGGTGCTACACTCGGTGCACAATCTTTCATTTGAAATCTCTCTAAAACATTATTGATACAGGTCTCTTGAGAGAATCCTAAAATGCCTTGAGATCTTTCTTTATGGATTTTAATGCCAATGACATAAGATTCCTCACCTATATCTTTCATATAAAACTTCTTTAAGAAAAATTGTTTCACCTCATATAATAAATCCTTATCATTAGTTGCAAGTAAAATATCATCCGCATATAGCACAAGATAACAAACTTTGCCCCTACTAATCTTCGAAAATATACAATGATCCATAAGGTTCTCTTCAAAGCCAAAATGAATTGATGACCTCATAAAATTTAAATACCATTGACGAGTGGCTTGTTTTAAGCCATATATGGATTTATTAAGCTTGCAGACCAAATGCTCACCATTTACTAGAGGATAATCCTTATGGTTGTTTCATGTAAACCGCTTCCTCTAGTTCACCATTAATGAACATCATTTTTACATCCATTTGATGTAACTCAAAGTCAAAATTGGCTATTAATTTCATAATTACTCAAAGATAATATTTCTTTGATAGAGGAGAAAATGTCTCCATGTAATCGATTCCTTCTTTTTGAGTAAATCCTTTAGCACTGACTCTTGCTTTATGTCGTTCAATATTGTCATGTGAGTCTTTCTTTGTTTTAAAGACCCATTTACGCCCAATGGTTTTACACCATTAGGCAATGCAACGAGATCCTAGACTCGATTACATGTCACAGAATTTATCTCATCTTTCATGGCATTGTACCACAAGTCTGATTCTTTAGAACTCATGGCTTGCAAAAATGTTTCAAGATCATGTTTGGCTATAATGTTAAAGTTTGATTCTTGTAGATACACAATATAATCACTAGGGATATTGATCGCCTTACTCTAACAGATCTCTTTAATGTCGTTTCAACTTTCTCCTCAAGAGCATGTTGTTCAACTGGTTGATCAATAATTTCTTGTTGTTCCATATGAACAACTTGATCTATTGTATCGATATCAATTGCTTCTAGAATTTCAGCAATTGGTTGTCTAACACCCATTGAAGCTTGAGGGGTATGAATGACAATAAATCTATCACTTGATCCAGAGAAATGAACTTCTTAATGTTCCTTTCCTAAAATAACATCTCGAAATTGATCACTCCCATTGATCAAATCATTCTTAAGAAATTTTGCATTTCTTGAATCCACAATCGTAGTATTGTGAGATGAACAATAAAATCTATACCACTTGGATTTTTCAACATATCCAATGAAGTGACCACTCATGGTTCTCTGGTCTAGCTTCTTTCTTTGTTGATTGTAAATTCTCACTTCAGACGGGCATCCCTAAATGCATATATGTCGCAAACTTAGTTTTTAACCTTAAATATCTCAAAAGGTGTCTTTGAGATAACCGTAGTTGGAACTCAATTTAATATATACGCAATCATCTTTAATGCTTCAGTCCACAAGAAATCAGGAAGTTTTACATTACTTTGCATGCTTCTCACCATGTCCATTAATGTTCAGTTTCTTCTTTCTGTCACACCATTTTGATCCGGATAACTAAGCATAGTATATTGGACAATAATCCTATGTTCTTGAAGAAACTTAGCAAGTAGATCAGGTGCTTATCCATTCTCTGTGTATCTACCATAATACTCTCCAACGCTTTCTGATCTCATGATTTTAATTTATTTTTCACATTGATTTTCTACTTCAACCTTAAAAACTTTAAAGGCATCCAAAGCTTCATCCTTAAAATAAAGTAAGTAAAGATACATATATCGTGAATAATCATCTATAAAGGTGATAAAGTATTTCGGACTATTTGCATCTATGTCTGGACAACAAATATCCATATGTATGATTTCTAATAGATTTGTGCTTCTCTTTGCACCTCTTTTAGACTTGTTAGTTTGCTTACCCTTAATGCAATCGACACAAGTCTTATAATCATAAAAACTCCAAAATACTAAGTACTCCTTCATTTGTCAATTTCTTAACTGTCTCAATGGAGATGTGTCCTAATCTCTGATCCCACAGTATAAAGGAATCTTCATTCACAATACATCGTTTTATCCCAGTAGTAATATGCATAGAAGTATAAGCAATGTCATTTCATAATTTAAGAGAATAAAGACCATCAATCAAAACACAATGTCTAAAAACTTTGGATTTATTAGATAATTGATAACCATAATCCGTAAAATTAAAGATAAAACCTAATGGTACAAATCTTGAAATAGAAATTAAATTTTGAGAAAAACTTGGTACATAAAAGGTATTTTCCATATGTAAAATAAAACCACTGATTAACAACAAACTGCAAGTGCCAATGGCTTCCACATGTGAACTCGTCTTGCCTTCTGAATAGATGTAGTGTTCACTGTCCACTGGTTTACTTAGGTTATGCATACCCTGCAAGGTAATTGAAACATAAATTGTTACACCAGAATCAATCCATCATGTGTTATGATTAACACTAATCATATTAGATTCATAACAAATAAATGAAAGATGAATATCTTTTATTTCGAGTCAGTCCTTAAATTTTAAGCATTCTTTCTTCATGTGTCCCTTTTTTTGTTGAAGAAACACTTTAATGCTTTCTTTATCTTGGGCTGAGGAGGAATCTTGCCTTTTCCCTTATTTTTGCCCTAATCCTTCTTTTTCTTTCCTTGCATAGTCAAGTTCACTTTTTTACCCTCTTCCATAGCCGACCTCCCTTCTTCTTGAGCACACATGATCAACAGCTCATTAATTGACCATTTGTCTTTATGTTTGTTATAATAAATTTTAAAGGACTATATTGTTAGGGCAGAGTATTCAGAATAAAATGAACTAAGAAAGATTCTGACATTTCACTTCTAAAGCTTTTAGTTGAGCCGCTGTGTCCCTCATGTGCATAATATGATCATGCACACCTTTTATCTCGGTAAGCCTTATAGATGACAATTACATTATTACAGGGCTGGCAAGAGCCTTATCAGATGTAGCAAATTACTCACAGAGAGACGATTGGACCGCTTCCATTTGTCATAAAGACTAACTGCATCTAGAGTGCTGGTTTCAGTGATAGTAGGTGATTCGTGTTTCCTTATAGCATAATCTATATCCATCCGGCCCAAATGAAGAAGCACTTTCTCCTTCCATACCTTATAATTATCACCCCGTAATTCAGGAATGTCGCATTTAACTTTAGAGATATTCACAAATAAAATAACTACAAAATTATTAATCATACATTCTTATTAACCAAAATATGAGACTAAAAATTGCTGTATTATACCAATGTAAATAATGCATGAATCTAGGAATCTAGTTACATAAAACTTGCCTGTGAGCTAAAAATATACTTAATTAGATCCATTTGATAAAACTATCAAATTATGTTCCTTTTCTTAATTCATGTAGGTACATCAAGAAATATAATTTGATATTTTATCGTAATTAATCATATACATATGACAAAATTCCTGTGAGTAAATTTTATTTTATATATATGATTAACTGCAACTAATGTTTACAGTGATCCATAAACTTTAATATATAATTTTAATCAATTAAAGATGTTGTAACTATTCCCTAATTAATTAAAATTATATGAATCACCTCACATTACTTTAATTGTAATTAAAAATAAATATTGAATCAACTAATTAAGAATGCAAATAAATCAAATAACAATGCACTAATTGTTTAATCTAATTTTGCGTGTATAATGTTCATAAATTTATACATACAAATTTTCAATTAGTTACGTATATAATGTGTGCAAATAGTTATTTCACAAATAAACAACTTTAATATGCATAAAATCACATTATTTAATCTTGCATGTCTAATTTAATACAAATATTAAACTTACAATTTCAAATGTATAATTCTTAATACATTAGACATACAAATTAAAATAATTAATATTTATAAAAAATTAATTCCAAAGAATTTTTTATAATTAAAATCACAAAAATTAGGTTAAGTGCTTAATTAACCCAACAAAGAACCAAAACATTAACTTAATTAATTGTTACTTAATTAATTAAGAATTAAAAAATTAGAACAATCATCTTCAACCTCTAGTTGGGTCAGTGTGACAAGACATGGAAGAGATGTTGCAGGAGAGTAGGACAATGATGACGAGCTAGCGATGGTTATGACATGCCAAGGAGAAGAAAACAAGACACACGTTGCATGGCTAGCGATGTCCAAAACTGTCATAAAACCCGACACCTTTTGTCCTCCCGGCATGTATCATGACTCCAGTTGGTGCATCGTGCAACATGATGTGCCAAAACACAACCATGACGTCCTGTATGCACACCAACATCTAGCTCCTCTTCAAACATACCACACATGCATGCGACAAACATCTCCAAAAACAAAATATAGCATAACAGAGGATATGTTTAACAGACACAAGGTAGAGGTATACATGGCTCTAATATCAAATGATTAACAATAACTCAACTGCATGCATTTAACGTAAAACATGCAAGTCCTCTCTTATATGTAAACAACATGCATGCATATACATATAGGCGTCGGAAGCAAGCAAAAATAATAACAACATACCTCCAGCCATTGCTAACACATTTACTCTGATCCCTAATACAATTCCAAAGCTGAATGAAATATTTTATTTTATTTTTTAAATATTCTAACCTCTCAAACTCTCAAGTTAATTGTGTAAACTTTTCTAAACAAAAACAGAAGGTTAAGGACCCAAAAACAACCCACGACTGTCCATATATTGCTTTGTCCAGTACAAAGGTAACAGATATCAACAAACCATCACAACATTTTTGAAACATTAGGATGGCTGTGAATCATATGGACCATATATACATGAGAGAGTATTCTAATATAAAATGATCTTCAACTTGATATATATGTTTAGATAAATAATACAAGTTAAGAGTTTTTGTCATTGCAGTGTACATATAGTAAATTACTATAAGACTTTCTTGCTTCTACTTCAAATATGAGATAATCCTTCTCAACCACAAAGCTTCATAAGTGACAATAGTAACTATTGTATATTCACCCTCAATTGAAGAAAGTGCAACAACATCATACGTTTTAGAAGTCCAAGTTATTACCAATGAATCAAAGTAAAATAAATAGTTTGATGTGTTATTTTGATTAATTAGTGATCCAGTCCAATCAGTATCATTGTAGCCTAATAACTTGTTATCTTCTTCCCTTTTATATTTGATTATAGTAACTTGTTATCCTCTTCCCTTTTATATTTGATTCAAAACCTGTTTATTCTTTTATGAGTAACATAATATTTATTTTGCATATTTGAAAAAAATTTTGTTTTGATTATATATAAATTTAAAGATATAACTTAAATTTTGTAAGATGTATGCCCTAATATTAGTAAGATAGATTCATGTTCCAACCAGATTTCTGAAGACTTTTAGATTTGCATTTTATGTTTCATCATGTTTTTGTAACTGCTCATTTAATATCAAAATAGTAGTTATTGACTTGTAAGACTTCATGGGGAATTTTTTTAGCATATTTTAATATAGTTCCATGATAGATGAAAATCTCGTCTTTAGATTGTTTTACTTGAATACTAAGAAAATATTCCATGCATCTAAGATTGTTCATCTTAAAAGTTTACATCATGAGATGTTTAAATTTGTTAGCATCCTTAAATTTATAGTAGTGTAGATTAAATCAACTTCATATAGACATACCACAAGAAAGCCATAATTACTCCTATTTTCCCATAAAAGGATTTTTTTGCTCATAAAAAATTATTTTGTTGGAGATAGGAATTAATTTTCATGTTTTGTGCATACGGGGATTGCTTTAAGTCATATAAAGACTTTTTATGGTGATAAACTTTGTCTTATTGACCTTTAACAATAAAACCTTATGGTTGTTCTATTTAGACTTTTTCTTTCATATCAATATTTAGTAATGTAGACTTCACATCAAGCTAAAGTACTTCTAACTCTAATTGTGAATCTATAATCAGAACAACTCTAATAGTCTTCATATAAATAATTGGAATAAATGTTTTTCTAAAATTAATTCTAATTTATTATGAATAGCCTTTTGCGATTAAGTGAGCTCTATACCTTTGAAGCTTTCATCTTCATTGAATTTTGTTTTATATACCCATTTTAATATCACCAAATATGTTCTTTTAGGCATATCCACAAGCTTTCATATATTTTTCTTTTCTATGATGGTCATTTCATCATCTATTGCCTTTCTCCATACTCCGTCTTTCATGCTTTTATCAAAATACTATGATTCACAAGAGAACAAGGTAACATTACTTAAATCATAAATATTAGTTAATGAATACACATTCTTAAAGGTGAGACAAAATCAAATATTGAGGCATCAATTTTAAGCCGATTTAGTAAAAGAGATCTCTTACGTCAGTTTTCTCTTGCAACTGACTTACGTATAATTTCATGCTACTGAACATTAACATATTTAAGAAGAATATAGCCTTTAAGTATGAATTCTTCATCCTTCTAAGTCCAACTTGCAAACTCATCAAACACAATATCCCTGGATATTTACAATTGATTTATGTTTAGATTAAAAAGATGATAACCCTTAGATTTATCAATATAGTTGATGAAAATGATTTTTTTCCTTCCATTTCAAACTTCTCTTTATTCTGAGAAATATTTAGAGCATAGGCAAAGCAATCAAAAATTTTTCATTGATCTATCACTGATTTACAAATCTAAGCTTCAAAAGAGGTTTTATTGCGACTGCTTTATGCATAAATGATTAAGAAATTAGGAAGGTTTTTACCTTGAAACTTTTTTTTTTGCCATTTCAACAATTTTTCTATTCTTGCACTTATTCACTTCATTTTGTTGAGGTGTGTTAAGCATAAGTAGTTGACTTCAAATTTCATTTTCTTGTAATATTTTATGAATGGCTTGTGAATATATTCACTACCATGATCTAATCTAGGTGTCTTGAATTAATCTTCACTTTGTCTCTCTATATTAAAAACAAACTATGTAAAGTAGGAAAAGCATTTGAATTTTTCTTTAGAAAACACAAACACATCATTCTTGTATAATCATCAACAAAAAGGATACAATATATTTTGCCACTAAGAGACAAGATCCTTACCAAGCCCTAAATATTAGTTTGTATAAGTTCTAATGGAGCGTGTGCCTTGCATAAAGATTTGAAAATTGAAAAGTGATCTATTTTATGATAAGTGAAACCTTCATAAACTTTGTCAACTTTGTCAAATTTTAAGTAAACCAATTGCCATATTCTTCCTTTTCCAAAGGTGTAACCCATAATAGTTATGATGTCCATACTGCAAATCCTATAGGATAGATTTATTAACTTATTTACTCTTTTTAAAACTAAATTATGATTTTTCTTTAAGGAGATTGGTAAAATATTGTTGAAGCAGTTTTACTTTTGCAACAATTTAATTATTTTTCTTATCAATGATAGTACATAGATCATCATCAAATATTAGTTTATAAGCCTTCCTTTTCATGTATCCAATGCTTAGCAAATTTGTACAATGCTGAGAGTATATAAAACAATATATATGATCTTTTTACCACCATATTTAAACTAGATCATAGGGACACTTTTTTCTTCAATATTTATGATTTTGCTATGACCAATGTCAACTTGAGGAAAAAAACTTCATTAAGTTCTTAAAATGCTCGTTAATCTTCTATGACGTGTTTGCTACAACCAATTTGAACATATCAAACATCTTAGTTTCTTTGTGTAATACTAATATAGGGAAAAAAAACATCAATTTTCTTTAAAAAATTAGTTGCTTCTTTGACATCTTCATTTTTATCATTTTATTCCTTTTTTGTGATTTGAGATTTTACACTGCTTAAATCTAAAGTAACAATCTTTTGATATCAATCCTTACCATTTTAGTTAACATCCTTCTAATTTTTATATCCTTTACAATGTTGACCTTTTCCAGATTATTAGCCCCTTTCTTCCATTGGTCTCCTTTGCTAAACTTCTTCTCTAATAAGTTAATTTATAGTGAAACACTTGCTCCAAAGGATGGTTTTGAAGCTTGTGTATCTTCTGCCAATGTGCTTCCAATGATCCTATTAACCCATATATAGAAATCTTGAATAAGTTAATTGACTCTTCAATGGCTACAACTATATGATCATATTTTTATGGTATGCTTCTCATAATCTTTTGGACTATTATATTTTCGTCAGTGGTATCTCCAAACTTTTTATTTGATTAATGATTTTGAAGTTTATTAAGAAATAATCTTAAACCTTCTCACATTCCTTCATATCTACATTGTTAAAATCTCTTTAGAGAATTTGACATTTAACCAAACACTTGGTATGCATAAACAAAAAAACCCTTATTCAAGAAAAATTCTCAATCTTTATCCATTAACAATCACTGCCATCATTAACAATCACTAATTAATAATCAAAACTAAACACAAACTCCATATGAAGTAAAAATATCAACTACTAAATGTTTATCATCAGAAAAAGGAGAGGAAGGAGAAGAGGACAATACCTTCAGTCGAAGAAGGAGGAAGACGACGCAAGAACCAAACGACGTTGTTTTGGTTATGTTTTAAATGTATACAAATTAACCAAACGACGTCGTTTTCGTTAAGTTATAAACGTTTAAATCTTCATTGCAAAACGATGTCTTTTGATTTTATACCAAACGACGTCGCTTTGGCTAAGGTTTAAACGTTTAAACCTTCATTGCAAAACGACGTCGTTTGGTTTAATCCCAAACGACATCGTTTTGTTTAAAAAGCGATGAAGTTTTAAGTTAACCAAAACGACGTCGTTTTGTTTCGTAGAGTTGAAACCCAATGAAATGATATTTACCGACGAGTTTTAGCGACGAAAATTTATACCGCTGCTAAAGTTAAATTTCCAAACATCATTACGGATGCATATAGTATTTTTGTCTATAGTTACCTATGGTTCATTTTCGGTCCATAAAATTCTGTAGCTATTTTGCTATTGTCTTGTAGTGTTTACGACAAAACAAAAGTGGCAGGTTAATTTAATGGAGGAAAAGAAAAAAAAGGAGAAATAATAAAAAGGTAAAGAATAGCACCTGTAAATATGAGCCATAGCATTTTGGATTTCTGGATGGAAAAATCGGTTTATCCCTAGCTTTTGAAGATTGTCGATAGTACAAAGTTGAATGTAAATATCTAGTGGGTATGCTGTGGGAATTGTTAAAACATAAAAAATTGGTTTCTATCAATCCAATCAAAACAAAATTAAAAAATCTCCATACTACATACGTACCTGCGTTCTGAAATCTGTCCAAAACATATTTAAGATAATCATAGCATTTACCCTGCGTTTATATACTGTCCCTGTCCCCGGGGACACTGGACAAGACAGAAAAATCCTATCTCCGTAAATGTTTGCTTCTTGTCTCCACGTCTCCATCCCCTATCTCCAAAAGACAGGGACACAAATTTCTGTCCTCCCCAAAAAGGGAGGACAGGGACGACTTGTCCCTGTCTCCAGCCACTCCCGCTGCACTCATGTTTATTGTTTACTGTTATGTTTACTATATTATGTTTATTAATGTTTATTATTATTATTATTATTATTATTATATAATTTGTATTTATTATTATTCAAATTTATTATTACAATTTATTCAAA
>JAOSBK010000206.1:6226349-6241423 GCA_027568895.1 Erythroxylum shatona | reverse complement strand
CCAGTCTTCATTCGCTAGTGGAATCAATTTGCAGAGGACTCTCTTGGAAGATAGATGTTGGCAACCTAAATCGTTAAATTTCAGTTAAGTGTTAATTTCTTTATACCAAAGTAGCATTAATCAGAGATCTTGACCTACTAACGGTGAATTTAATTCCATTTCCAATTTTCGTTTCTACTACTTGTCTTTCACATAAAAATAAGACCAATTTAACTACTTCTCCAGGTATGAAAACTTTAAAGGCGAAACTAAAACAAGTTGTCATATATGAAACGATCTAAAGAATGGTATAAATAATTGTTTAAATCTTTTTTATAGTTTTAGACTAAGTTCTATTAGATAAATTGATAAAAGAGAGAGTAAATTATCTTAATTAAATTTTAATTATGATAAGTACTGTTTTTATGTACAAGTCGATAATTCATATTTTATTTTCTAAGAAAAAAAATGAGAGAAACAAAAAGACCGACTTTAAATAGAAAACATGTAATTTTCATAAATATTGTTTTTTTTTGTTACAAGTGATAAAAGACAAAACAAAACACACCCTATTAACGCAGAATTCTGTGGTAAAGTGGTCCTTTCATATCTTAGTGAATGTAATCTATAATGATCATCGGGGACTCCTTGAGTAGATGCAGTCTTGGACTAGTTAAAAAGGCTTGAGTAGTCAGTCTATCGGCACACTAGTTCCCTTCCTGATAAGTATGCTGAATTTGCACCTCCCATACTCGGCGAATTAACCCTCAGATACCTGCCATCAAAGGATTATTGTTAGCCATAACCATATTTAAAGAAGAAAGAATATTAACTTCGAAACAAGAAGAATGAGTGTACATGTAATGACAGTCATCGATGGGCTAAGGAATAATTAGATGATGCAACTGGGTGGATATGAATTTAAACTAATTAGAGGACTGAACTGACCTAATGGTACGCCTTTCTTTAAGATTGCACCGAGCATTAGACCTTATAAAAAAGTTTATTAAGTGGCCATATTATGTTTTAATTTGGTATTAGACATGCAGTGATGATAGAGAGTAGTGGGATTATCCAACCACATAGAAATTAGTATATACCATTCTACTACTCCGGTTTCTAATCTCACCTGTTGCACACTAACAAGAGACAACTTGCTCATCAGGAAATAACTCGATAATAAACAATATTAATAATGGAGCAAGACCCAGCTTGCCCCTGGAATTCAGTTGTTTTTCTGCCTTTTCTTCCTTCTAGGTGTTACAAGGAGCCAAGTCGTGACATTTTCAAAGAAAACACAAAAACCATGTACTCGGTTGGTTCATTGAGAAAGAAACAATGAAGTATGGTACTAAACTCTATGTAATTATGCGAAAGATAATGTCTCTGGACCAACAGAACAGAACCATAATATATAATAATCATGTCTTAAATTCGACCAGGTCGGCTTATGATGCCTTGACTTTTATATGCTTATTAATTATTACAAGCATTGGCTTGGATGACCAGAAATATAGGAGCCAAGATTAGTTTATTAATAAAAGATAAGTCAATTTCGTTGGATAAAATATTTAATTATGTTCTTGGACAGTTCCTATTAGTTAATTGGTAATATTTCTACTTCCAATTATGTTTGTTCAGGCACTCAAGAAACTATTTATATATCTCCCTTATGGTACACAATATATGCTAGCTTGAGAGTTACAGAGAGTTTGGAGCTTCAAGGAATTCAGAAATGGAGAGAGCGACGTATTCAGTCAACATTCAACCCCCTTGTTATGGCAATCTAATAACTGTTCTCAGTATCGACGGAGGAGGAATTAGAGGAATCATCCCAGGAGTTGTTCTTGCTTATCTTGAATCTGAACTTCAGGTATATATAGTAAGCTAGACATGATTTGATCATTCCAGAGTTTTGAAGCTACTAAGGTTTTCATTGTTTCAGTGGTAAACTTGGTAGGCCTTTTTGGATTCGTGGGTGTAAACTAAATTCTGAATTTAAATCACTTACGCACTTCTTCAGTTTCTTCTTTCTTATTACTTTTGATTCTAACATATCATATGCACGTCGACTGATGTAGAAACTTGATGGTGAAGATGCGAGGCTTGCAGATTACTTTGATGTAATTGCAGGGACGAGTACTGGGGGTCTCGTAACTGCCATGTTAGCTGCACCTGACGAAAACAATCGTCCACTCTATGCAGCTAAGGAGATAGTGCCATTTTACCTGGAAAATTGCCCTCAAATTTTCCCACAAACAAAGTAAAATTTAGTGCTCACTTATATAAAAAATTTATATGTATCTTATTAACATTTGCTCGACTGCAGCAATTTCTTATCTTTCGTCTTATACCATCTTAATCGAAGCAACTCATGCAGAGGTCCACTAGCTTCGGTGGTAAATATATTAAAAGCTTTAACTGGACCAAAATACGACGGAAAATTCTTGAGGAAGCTGGCTAGAGGGAAGTTGAAGAACACAAAATTGCACCAAACGTTGACGAACGTGGTTATCCCAACATTTGACATCAAGAAACTCCAACCAAGCATCTTCTCTTCATACAAGGTTTATTGTCTAAGTGTCAAATATAATACATGGTGATGGTGCTGTTCCTTTCAATATCGTGTGTCACGCCAAGCACTTTCTATTTGCTTTCGTGTTTGTTCGAGTCTTCCCTTAAAATATTTATTACTTGGCTTCACCAACTTCATGCAGAAGCAAACATGTCTTTTTATTTGGTTATATGTATGCCTGAATTGAAGGTGAGTGGAGACCTACTGATAGATGCTGATCTTTCGGATATATGCATAGCAACCTCTGCAGCTCCTACTTATTTTCCTGCTCACTACTTCAAGAACGAAGACACTCATGGGAACTTTAGAGAATTTAACCTCATCGACGGGGGCATGGCTGCAAATAATCCTGTAAGTTTCTAACTGCAAATGGAAATTATTCAACTCAGGAGTCTAGGAGCCTAATCTCAAAGTTTATAGACTCGCCTTGATTCAACTTTGGTTGGATGTTGGGTAGCCATGAAGGAAAAAATTGCCCACTAATCCTAATTTCTTGGCGTTACCTACCTATACAAATTTAATAATATAATAAATTCACAAAGAAGCATGATCACTCAAAATTTTTTAATTATAATAAAATGACTAACATCAAAATTAAAGATATTTTTCTATTCAATTAGATTCATATTTTTAATAAAATACATACCTTAAACTTTCTGATGACTAAAAATGAATATAAAGAATTGAAATTATTGGATTAATCGGATTTTTTATGAAATATATATGAAAGCTCTTGAAAAGTAATTATTCCAAATTTAGTGTAAACTTGACAGAGACATTCAATTCAACTGAAACTCGTTCTCCAAACTCTTCACATTTATTTGTAAAGGGTATTAGTTTGTTCGTTTGCCTTTTTCTTTTGTTATCTTAAGCTTAACGTCCTTTGACTCCGATTATTACTAGTTTCCCATTTTGGAGAATGTGGTATACTGATGGTATCGACTTGTCGAACATTTTTGACTTACAGACACTGGTTGCAATAAGGGAAGTTACGCAACAGATAATGAAGAAGAATCCTCATTTCCTGCCAGTTAAGCCATTGGAGTATGAACGTTTCCTTGTAATCTCAATAGGAACAGGCTCAGACAAGAATGGAACAAAGTACACTGCTAAAATGTCCTCTAAGTGGGGGGTGATAAGCTGGTTATATGAGAATGGATCTTCTCCCCTAATAGATTGCTATAGCCAAGGTATGGCAGATATGGTGGATTACCACAACTGTGTGGTTTTCGAAGCCCTTAATTCTGAAAACAACTACCTTCGAATTGATGTAAGCTCTTATGTCTCTGCATGCCCTCTTCATGATTATGCATGGCTAATTAACATATATATAATAAGCAAGTTACGTATCAAGTGATGAATCTTGGCCATAAAATTCATCAGGACGACCAATTGAAAGGACATGAATCATCTGCTGATTATGCTACAAAAGAAAACTTGGAAAGTTTAGTTAAAGTTGGAGAGACATTATTGAAGAAACCAGTTTCACGCATGAATTTAGATACCGGCAGATATCAACCTGTTGAGGATGCTGGTACTAATGAGGAAGCACTGCAAAGGTTATAAGATGCTTCTTCCTTATTGTACTCTAATTAAGTTAAGTGAAATGTTTCAATTTACACTGTTGCTGAATGTAGGTTCGCAAAACGACTTTCTGATGAGAGGAGACTCCGGGAGTCCAAATCACCGTCATCAAATAACCAAGATTGATACTTCCAGTGTATCTAAATTTAAAAGAATCAAAAACAAACTTCCTATTGATATTGATGTTCTTTGAATGCATTTACATTACGTCGTTACGTCAATTCTATTGTGAATTTTAATTTTAATTTTTTAGTTTTATTTTGTCTTTCAAATAAAAACAAAAGCTTGGTTAAATGTTAATGTCAACATAGATATATTTTTATTACTGATGATAATGACATATTACATAAAATAAATTACTTTAATTAATTAAATTTCTTTTAAATTTATTTCATTAAAACAAATAAGCTAAAATTTAAAATTTTATTTTAAATATATTTTAATTATTAAATCAAAGTTTTATTTGGAATTTATATATATTGAAGATATTTTAAATTTAGTTCTATTTATTAATAATTATTAAATTAGTTTTATTTAATTTAATCACATAAATTAAATTAAATTATTTATAATTTTATTAATAATTAATATACTAAAATTTAAATAATATATATTTAATCAGATTATAAAAATAAAAATAAAATTTATAGTCTTCTGTAAATTTTGAAAATCTGAAGAAACGAAAACTAAAAACAGAAAATAAATATTTAAACAAACAAATTTTTATCATTAAACTTAAGAACAGAACCATAAAACATAAATGAAAACAAATAGGTCCTGAATCTGTTTTTATTTATTGTCAGTTTAATATGGATGTTGGTGTGATTGGATGATTATTAACAGTTTAACACAAGGCCTCAAATTTTATTAGATCTAATTCCATACGTTAAGACAAAAACAAAGCGGCGTCGCTTAAATATATGGATAATTGTATATGTATCGAATATACATAAATGTGTAGCTTGCAAAGTTTTTAAGGAATCGATGTTCTTCATTAAAATTTGTTTCAAGAGATGAGATACCTTGCAACTTATAGAACCGCAACTTGCAATAATCCAACTCATGTTCTGAGCATCACCTGCACGAGGCTTATAAACTGATGAAAGGTCAGAAACAAGGAAAGCAAAATGAATCGCGTTCTAGCTTCATCACACTAATTTACTTGATTATGCTCTGCTCTCGCCGACAAACAAACATAAGCCCAAGCCCAAGCCCAAGCTACAAGAATCTGTACCAATTCCACCCTTTTGTTTCGCCCTGTTTTTTCTTTTTACAAGTAGATGCACATACACCAATACAGCCCAAATTGAATAAAGAAATAAGTGGAAGTAAGTCAAAGAATTGTATCAATTTTACAGGGGTCCCTAGACTCAAGATGCAAATATTTGTTGGATGGCGGTCTCAGCATTTCCATTATACTGAGCGAGAAGATGGATGGCATCAGCCCTCGGCAAGGCAAGAAATTCCTGCATCCCAAAAAGGAAAATCGCGGTTAAACAGTTAGGCTCAAGTATCGAGCTTTGTTTTCAAGAAAGAGCAAAAGCATTGGAACAACTTGGTGTTAAAATTATCCCCCAAGAATTATCTATACATTTGCATGATTTCACTTCAGGTAAGGAGAAAGATCACCCAATAGGAACAAAGCAAATTTTAAGAGATAAAACAGTAAAATGCACTTCTAAGAAAAGAGGGGGCAACCAACCATAACTTTGAGTATAGCGTTTTCATCACAGACATCTCCAGATGAAGCTTGAGTTGGACTGTTACCATCTTCCGAGACCTTAACACTTGAAGATGATGTTACTTGGGAGTATCCTTGGGTAGAACTATCGGTATGCGATTTGGACGTGGAACAAACAGAGTCAAATTGAGTATTGACGTCCTTCAAGGAATCTATCCTGAGAAGACTTTCGAAACGATCCTTACACATCTGTAGTCTAAACCACTCATTATGGGTATGAAGGGTTGCTCTAATTATTCTCATAAGCTGTGGTTCTTCAATGCCGAGCCTCCTACCAAATGCAACCTGTGAAATATTTTGAATTTTTTTAGTAAAATGATATGCAGGCACAATGCAAATTTGCACTCTCATTGGTCAAGGAAGGAAGATTGCTACATCAATAACCTAGTTTAAAAAGGTTCTGATATTTTCTCTCTCATGAATAATAATAATTGCCAAGATTCTGGCACAAGGGTTCAAGTAATCACTCGACTAAGGCAAGGCTGGGCCCTCTAGAATGTAAATTCACCTTCAAGATAAAATTCATGTAAATGGGAGAAGCTACAAAATTCACTGATGTTTGTTGAAGATATTTTTACCACACGACATTAACCTGTTCGGGCATTTTACAGTAGCAAGTCTCAATAAGAGCTTTACTCAACAAGCAAGAATACCACAAAGCTTGATAACAAGTTCACCAACCGTCTTGATGCTTAGGAACCGTGAAGAACTTTCCAAAAATATTCTTCACTCCTAACTATGAGTTGCCAAACTCCTGCCTAAGATGCATACGTGTTAACTCACTTCAAGTCCCAGATAGACAAAACTTGGTTCTCTGAAATAACATGCCTTGCATCCCAACAGGACATTGGTAAAACCAATTATTACAAACATTTCTAAGCAACCGAATCATCACAAGTGCAAAATATAAAGAGTAAATACTGCATTTATTGGGAATACAAAACATCGTCCTCTATTAAAGCATAAAAAATTTACCTGGAGAGAAGTTGCAAGGGCATGCAAAGGTAAGGCCTTCCCAAATGCATCTTCATTAGGTCGAAGCAATGCCAACAAAGTCTCCTTTAAGGGCTTCAGCAGAGAAGGATCTCCAGCTGCTAAAGGACCCAAGGATGAGCATGCAACCCTTAGAGCACTTTCATGATCACCAGAGCTGACCAGCTTAAGAAATTCAACCTAAAACCGGTGGAATAAATACAATAATTTCTTCAAACACTTACCCTATGTAATTGATAAAATAATTACTTTAAACACTTTCCCTATGTAATTGCTTTAACAATCAAAGTATAGTTCAACGTTATTTACCTGCTTTAGTTGGAAAAGTAAATTGGGATTTTGCAGGAAAAAGCTCGGATCCAAAGCATTAACTTCTTCTACTACCTCTGCAGCCATTCCTCTACTTGCTAGTTCCTTCATTGCTAGCACAATCTCGTATTTATCATCCCTTTGATTTATGTCCATTGTGCAGTGACTTTCAACATGCTGCAGAAAAGTATTATATTACATAATGATTGATCACTAAAACAAACAATAAAATTCAGAATTAGATACCTGTTGTTCCATTGGCACAATGGTTCGATTGGTAGTAGAATTTGTTTCTTGCTTAGAACATCTACTGACATAAACAGCAGGAATATAATCCTTTTCATCATGCCTTCCCCTCCATCTCTTGCGTTTGTTTCTTTCTCTGGTTAGATAACTTCTATTTCTTTGAAGAACTTTTGGAATTGCAGGTTTTTGCGACTCACTTGTGCTGCAATCTTCACAATTGCTAGTTGATTCACAAACGTATCTTAATTCAATGTCAGTTCCCTGATTGTTGTTCACATCCACATTGCTTTCAGGAGAACTGTGCATGCAAGCATTGCTTATGGAAATCTCACCATCAGAGTGTTTACTGGTAGCAAGATCCACTTCAACAGAACAGTTTGATGAACAATAGCCAGTGTCTGCTTGACTAACTTTTAAAGGGTCGGAAAGGGTTTGTGTTCCTGACTCTGAAAGAAGAGCAGAATAGAAATTAGAAGTGAAATACAGAATGAAACAGGACATCATAAACTGAAAAAGAAAGTGAAATATACAACAATAAGTACAACATTTACCTATAGGGGATGAAAGACCAGAATCGACAATACCCCTGTATATGCAGTACTCCTGGACAAGCTCATCATAAAGAGAAACGTCTAATTTCATTCGACATAATTCATTCTGCAGCAGATGAATAAAATCACATATTTGAGAGATCAAATATACACTGGGATCTCTTCATTCCCATGCAAGGCATGAAGCGCACACAAGTCTAGATTAAAAAAAAAATTATGATAAGGGTTCATTCAAACGTCTGGCGACGAAAGACATAAGCCATAGTGAAAATGATACCACTGATGCTAATCAATTTTGAACAAGCAATTTACGCTTGAAGAGTTTGAATTCCTTCGACCAGGTCAAGAAAATTTACAAGTCATTACTTTTTAAAAATCAGTGCAGCTAGAAATAAGAAACAGGAACCAAACATATGATTAGAATGTAACATCTTTTCTATCCAATCCAACTCTGACTCAGTGCCATTCAAATCGATAAGACAAATAAAAGAAGTTTGTTAATCAGAATACCTAACTGATTGGCACTACCAAATTATTTCTCAACTCTGTTTTAAAATTTCAAACTGGACCATTGCACCAAAATTCCTTGTGAGCATCTGTAATACAAAGATACATGAACTATATATCTGATGCATTGCTATCATACCTGGAATGCCTGAAACAAATCTCCCTTGGCAAATCTCAAGCTATCAACTGCACCTTGTCTTGTGAGCTCCACAGCATGTGCAAGAGCTTGAATGTCCACCTATATCCCATTATCAGACATGTATGATAAATAAGATAAATGTTCTAGGAATGGTAGGTTGCAGGATAAGAATAACATATGGCTCTCAGTTTAGCAATTTCATTTAGAATCAATGGAATGATAGCACAACAGTTTCCTGCATTCCATTTCTAAATACAGAATTAATAGTCCAAAATCAAGAAGAATCACCTCATCAAAAGGTGGCGCCTCATAAAGACTTTCCTGTGGAACAGCAGGAGGATCACGTTCCTCTAGAAGCAATCTTTCTGTAAGATCTGAAATTGGTGATGGTGTTCCTTGACGAAGGCAAAAGCTTTTGTGAATGCTGAAGAACAAAGAAGAGTATAAAGAACAATCACCCTCAATGAGCATGAAAAGCATGGAACCAATAGATTTCAGAAAACTGTAATTCAGGGATAACCTTATCAGATATCTCAATGTCATAGAGAAAACAGGATCATATGCATGTAATTGAGCTCTTAACACAGAGCACACCAAGCCAGCAATGTCAAGTCTCCTCGTTTCAGACCACTGAAATATATAACATGTGTCGTTAGTGCTCCACTTACAATCATATAACCTTGACATGTATTATCAATGTTCAGCCATACTCCCAAATAAATTAGGTAAACGAAACAAGTTGCATCACTTCCCTTTGTCTCAACGCATAATTTGTTTCAGGTTGAAGCACAACCATCAAGTAAACAATCATGTTAAAGTGAATTTGATCCACAAATTATAGCTATGTAGTACCATAAAAAAGAAGTACAAGTCCAAAAAGCGACAAAAAAAGATAAATTTGCAAAAAATTCTCTCTATCCATAACCAAAGAATCAAAGATGAAAGATCACATTTTGAGAGGGGTATCACCCTCCAATGAGAAGGATGAAAGTCCAAACCTTATCAAGAAAAGATTCCCAGTAGTACATACAGAACCTACTAGAATGTCTGGGTATAAATGTTGGGAATGAAAATAGAACAGAAAGTTCACCTCATTAAACACAGGAGAACTGTCATCATCTTTGTTGAATATTAAGGCAAGAAGAACATGCTTGAATTCCTCATACGCTTCCTTGAACACAGATTCAAACATTTGTTAGTCTCCATAGAAACAAAACAGAGAAGAAGATTATATGCTAAAATTGCAAAGATAATTGGCCAGAAGCTCAAACAGAATTAGATGGTAATAGGATCACAGAAAGCCAACACAAAGTTGGTTCATTGATCATAAACATGACATAGAACTTTAAAATTGGGAAGTCTTGCTAGCCAACTAGGAGAAAATTCCACATAATATACAGTTAAGAATAGGAAATCCAATATTGTGAGAAAATATACAGGTTGTTTATCAGTATATGTTACCAAATTCAACCATCTTGACGTCTTCTAAAGATAAATGTTACGTAAATTCCAATGCAGTAAGAAATCAGAAAAGCCATTCCAATCTATAAGCCTCAAAAAAGCTGCAATTTTTTAGAAGATTGCAAAAACGACAAACAAATCAGCTAACAAGAAGGCATACGCATAAAATAACCTTATTACAATCAATTGAAGGAGCCTCGGTTTTCAGTTTTTACTTTTTACAAATAAAAAAGCACGAGCAAATAAAAGACCATTTCTCTTTTTGAATTTAGTACCAAATCTCCAGATGCCTAAAAAAAATAAAGTTCTGCCAGTGATAGCACATAATCATTCGTTAACACGAATAAATTAGACGTTTTATTCACCTCCAGATAAGAACTAAAACTATTAAAGGGTGATTACTAAATTGGATGAGTATTGGAAAAATAGATGTGCATACCGGATAGGCGTCAAGTGCACAAGGAGCAAGACACGTTCTGATGCATTCGATTGCAGCAGCTTTACAATCTTCAGTCCCTCTCCTCAATAGCTCAATAAATTTCTTTGCACACGCAAAAAGCGGTAAAAAGTAAAATCAATCCTCGATATTAAAAAGTCTAATAGAAACAAATGCAATCAACTTATTAGAATTTAACAGTTTGTGGATAATCCCAAAAATCTCCTGGTTAATCAAACCTAATACACCATTTCCCGCCATTTTCTCTACAAACCTGTTTCTGCAGCCGAAACAAAAAGCGATGATCGTCGAGAATGAACTGCCCGTGGACCCGGAGAAGATCGATGGCAGAGTCAATGTCGCCTGTTTCCAAGCACCGTCTGATCTGGCGAATGATGAGTCTCGAATGATAAGAAGAAGACGAAACTGAAGAGGAGGAAGGAGAAGAGAGCTGCGATGGCGGTGAGAGCGAGTCCTCAATTAAGTTCTCCGATTTCGCAAAATCAATAACAAGCGAGTCAAGAGCTTCCCAGTTCACAGGCGTGGAGTCCATACGATTGCTTGTTTCCATCTGGTCTCTTAAAATTTCCGGGGAAAATTCGAGAGCGTGAAAAAGTTTGGGAATGCTTGGTTCGGTTTTTGTTTTCTTCTTGGGATTTTTTTTTCTTTTTTTATGAGGGAAAAATCCCATACAGCCAAGAAAGGCGGCGATGTGAGGTCAAAAGAAGAGTGGGGATTTCGGGTTATATAGTTGCCACGTGTCTTTTAATTACGTGAAGTTGTACTTCAGGGGCTTTGCTAGAGTAACAGTTGAGGTGAACACAGTTTCTCACTCACGATGACGTTGAAGCCTTTGAGTTTAGCAACAGCCACTGCACGGATGTGAGCTTCTCAACTTATCAGGAGCAATTTATACATACCGCACCGATTTTCGCGTCGGATTAAGACTCGTTTAATTTGTACGGATTGTTGACAGAAGAAAGTAAAATTTTTTTAAATTTAAATTATTACGTTTGGTTTATTTTTAAATTATTACGTTTGGTTTATTTTTTAAGTAGTTTAGAAAGTAAAAATTTTTCTAATTTAGGAAAAGTAGTGACATTTTTCTTGGATTCTAAATCCCAATTTAAGGAAGAGTCAATGCAACTGTGGATAACAACTGAATGATACAAAAGCTTGTGAAGCTATATTGTCGAAACTCATCAAAAGCATATGCATTCTTGAAAGTGATATCTTTGTAAAAGTTCTCTTGTGAGCTAGAAAGTGAAATTATGTTGAGAGAGATTACTGAAGCTCATATTGACCAACCTCATTTTTATTTAAGAGTTTATAATGTAACAGCCCGGACTACTTGCTCACAGATATTATCCGCTTTGGGCTTTGGCCTAGTCAAGCCCTCACGGTTTTGTTCTTCCATTTTTAGGAAGACGCGTCTGTAAGGGAGACATATTCGTACCCTTATAAGGCGTACTTCGTTCCCCTCTCCAACCGATGTGGGATCTCATACTCTCCACCCCCTCAGCGTCTAGCTCTCTTTGGGGTCCAGCCTAGCTGGCACAACGGTTCAGGTACCAGCTTTGATACCACTTTAACAGCTCAGACCACCCACTCACAGATATTGTTGTTAGCGATCTAGAAGGGGGGTTGAATAGATCTCTTAAGCTTTTCGTAGAGTTCTACAATAAGATCAGAAGTTAATTCACACAAAAACAATTTAAACAAATTTAAATGTAAAGAGTAAGGAAGAAGAGCAAACACTGTTTTTATAGAGGTTCGGTGCTAAGACCTACGTCCTCTACCTAAGCTCCCACTTAGGATTTGGCAAATCACTTTACTGCACACTTTTTAGTTCAGTGTGAACTCTTCAATACACCACTTGATTTCCGGCTCAAGCTAACCTCACAACCACTTGATTTCCGGCTCAAGCTAACCTCACAACCACTTGATTTTCGGCTCAAGCTACCTTTACAATCGATTTGATTTTCGGCACAAATCCTACCTCACTAGTGATTCTCCTTTAATTACTAAGCTTACAATAAAGATGAGATAAAGATGAAAGATCAATGCTCAATACAGAGCTGGGACATAGTATAGTACACATGCATGTATAGCATGTGCATAACTGGCATAACCATGGTATATGGTATGCATAATATGTGTACACATAGATCATTGGCATAAATATTATATGGTTAACCCTATAATATACTAGTGTTATACCAAAAATGATATCGTCTACCATTGTATACAAGTAGTGTACATGCATTGTATACACATGTGTTTACTAATGTACATGCATTGGCACATATCAGTACTATACACTTGCATAGGCATAAAGTATGTACATAATGTACACATCACTCTACTATATGGTAGTGTACATATATTTATTGATTACAAATGTTATGCATATGGTACCTACCATGGTGATAACAATTATGGTAGTGCCATGTGTAACCACCTAATACTAAGTGGTTACCATTGTACTATGCATACTATACAATATACTATAGTATATACACACACTATATATGGTAATAATACATGTAACACTCTATATTATGCTCATAAATATTATGCTCATAATATGCTATTTATGAGCATAATATATCTTAGTTATACAATGGTATATATGTCATTCTTGACAATTTAAAAGAGAACTTATAGATATACAAGTTTTATGAAGACTGAGTACATAGCTCATGTGTAATAATAGTACAAATGTAAGTATAATACATATAGTCAATGTGCATGGTTATTGATGGCTATGAATATGCTATACTTGATTATAATAATGTGTAACGCATTATTATAATGTATATACTATATACACACATATGTAACTACCATATGTGTGCACATGTAATAATAGTATGTCTATAAGTTCACTAGTGTACAAGCATATGTTACTAGCATATGTATATACTAGTATATATTACACTATATGCACATGCATGGTATGGTACCATACATTATACACCATGCACACATGCATATGTACCATACTATCCCAAATGATATGTACCATATGTTACATTCTCCATTTATGTATCATTATTGTATAGTTATGTACACATGCACAAATGCATGTGTACCATTCTTAACATGTCAATGTTGTGTATGGTAATAAGGTAACATAGTACATATGTTATACATGTGCACATGTTATTATACATTACATTATGGCATAGTAGTTATACTATATGTGTATACACATGTGTGCATCCATTTGCACACATATGGTACCACACTAGCATATACATATAACTATACACTACTTTAATAATGTATATAACTATACACTAATACGTAGTGATGTGTACTATGGCATGTAGTACACTTAATATGTGCATACATTTGTACATGTACAAGTGTATGTATAGTACTCATGATCGTATTAGTGTATAGTCTAACTATGGTAAGTTTATGTGCCATTGCATATACCACATATGTGTATAGTTTATGCACATAGTATGGTACAATATGGTACCATATGCTATAGTATACATTACTAGTATACCATTGGCATGTATATACTATGGTACACTATGGTATCATACACTATGGTACATTATAGTGTATATCAATCCCATCATATTAGTATGATATACATTAGTCCATGTTATAATGTACACATATGGTACCTAATATGCTATTACCATAATACACTATACCATATGCACACATGCATTGTGTATTCTAATGATACGCATGACTACATTGGTGTATGTGCACCATATATGTTAATGGTACTATAGTATAGTGTATGTGTAATAGTTATGCATAGTTACACATACATGTTGCATATTGTATCATAACTAATGGTAACACATCACATATCTAATTTATACACTATATTATACATACATGTCCACCATGGTAGCGTATAGTTATACACTAATTACCAATTGTATGGTAATTGGTAACTAGTTAACTAACATGCTCATATACTATAGCATGATACTACGTACATACTCACCATAGTATACATTGTGTACTATACGCATGCTTGTACACATTAGCTATGGTATGACTAATAGTGTACAATAGTTACCTATGACAATATAGGTAACTATATGCATATATAATGTATGTGCATGGTATACATTACTAAGTAATACATACTATGGTATACACTATGTATATTATAGTTCAGGTATGTATATAGGTATGTATAGTACATGGTGTATAACACGTGTGCCATGTATGCATAGCACGGTACCATATACATAAATGCTACATGTGTATGCATATAATGTACACACATTGCAAGTTTTACATGCAATGTGTGTACAGTATATGCATACAACCATTATGCTATTACTCGTACATGACCATGGTACATATGCTACCATGTGTACACCATATGTATGTACACACTATGTTGATTATAGCTCTATAATGTTAACTTATACATATTCAGTATCGTGTGTAACCATGGTTACAATGGTTATTCAATAGTGATACATTTAATAGTACTATTATTGTGTACATGTGTAACATATAATTTGTCATAGTATGGTACATATGTACACACTAGTGGTATAACCATG
>JAOSBK010000206.1:6212215-6223644 GCA_027568895.1 Erythroxylum shatona | reverse complement strand
AACTCATCATTTGTTTCCTTTCTTCTTCATTTAATGGCATTAAAAAGACTACAAAGCCCCTCCTTATAAGCCTTAAGCCTTAAAAACATTAGTGATCTACCTAAATTGCCCTTACACCAACTTATGCCTTTAAATTCTAACAACTTATCAAAATTCTAATTTTAACCAAATCCCTTCAATTAATTTCTATTAACTAAGCACTAAAAACCTCAAATTAATTACTAAAAGGAATTTAGACAAACTAAACCACAAAAATAATTTAAACATGCTAAGGAGGAATCGGGACCCAACATGATTAGTACAATGTAGCAAGTAAATTATTTACATATTTACATATTTAACTTATGAAAAATAAGAAAACCAAATTAAATAGTTGTAATTATTTCAATTATTTAATATAGAGTTTAATCTTATTCATTAAACTTAATATTATTTAATTGATATGGAATGATATTATGTTCAACCAATTAATGTTAAGTTTTGATTTGAATATTAAGTTTTAACCAATTAATTTAGGAAAATTGAAATTTATTATGACTATCCTAATAAGTTTCTGATTAAATGCTTGAGTTGTAAAAATTTATGCTTTTCATATCAATAATCAAAATTACAATTAAATGACATCCTTCATTTGAATCAAAATGAGGTAACATTTAATTTTATTTTTTACTAGTTTAAAATTATTATTTAATTAATTATAAACCATTATCTTATTTCGTCAAAATTGATTTAATAGTTTTGATATTCGAATTAGTTTCACGACTAATATAACAATGGGTTAATTACTAAAAAAAAGTCTAAAATTTTGTCAAATTTTCAATTATAAAACCTGAGCTTTAAAAAATAGTAATAAAATTCTCAAAGTTTTAATTTATTTCAATTATAGCCCAACGTTAGTCTCCCTGCTATCTTTGATAATATGACACTATCACATGTCAATGAACCCTCGTTAACTAGACACGTCAACAAAATTAGTAGTGCTAAGTTTGATTATTGAAATGACTTTGTTTCAAACCTAAATCCTTAATTTCCTCTCACTCACTCTCACTCTCATTCTCACACCGTCACTCGCAATCTATAACCCCTTACTTCGTGCTCACTCTCACGCCCTCGTTCTCATGCAGAAAACATATTACTAGATTCATAAAAAAATTAGAAACCACTAGAAAAAGAAGTAATCTTAATTGACTCTACACACCTGAAAGCAAGAGCAAGTCCATATTTGTTAAATTCACCTAGTAATCGTCAACAGGTTCTGATCACTAAAAACAGAAGAAAATGCATGAATCTCGAATGCAAGAGAGAGAGAATATTTGAGAAGAGGAGTAATAAAGATGACTTAGTTGGTCTCTTTGTTTTCCACTAGCACGGATTGCAGTGTAACCATAATCCTTGATATGGCTTTACAATCTGGTTTGAATGATATCGTCATGCTACATTTGAATATGCAAGAGTTATAGCCAGGTTGCTTAATGGTGGTTACCATTGAAACATGTTTTGTGTTTTGCATCAGATTTCATACATGTTACTGGTTTAACAGTAGATGACCCTTTATATTTGTCTACAATTATCCACCATTGTATGTCACATGAAATATTTGATAGTCAAATGTGCTCTTAGGTTACAACTGCAAACGAGGGTGTGAGAGTGAGAGTGAGGAAATTAGGGATTTAAATTTGAGTGAAAAGACATCTTTTGAATAATCAAACTCAAATCTGCTGACGTATTTAATTAATGAGAATTCATTAACACGTAATATTGTCATATCAGCAAAGATATTGGTTAGATTAATGTCGGATTAGAATTGAAATAAATTAAAATTTTGAACATTTTATTGTTAATTTTTAAAGTTTGAGTTATAATTAAAAAATTGATAAACGTTTAGGTTTTTTTTATTAACCTTATAATTAGAGATGTCAATTTTAACTCAACCTGGCCTAATTTTGGCCTAAATTTTTCAAACCACAAATGAGTCAATGTCAAGTTAGATTGAGCACAGGCTGACCCGGATGGCCACCCAGATGGCCTTATTCTGCTTGACCCATTGAAATGCATACTTACAATAATTTAGGTAAGGAGAGAATAATTTTTTACGATTTCGACACATCCCGACAATTCCATCAAGTTCATGAACATCATAGGGACTACAGAGTAGAATTAAAACTTTAATAGCCTCGACAGCAGATGCAGAGCATTCATCACCAACAAGGTCCTCCGGAGATGTAGACGTCAGAGAACTAGGGCAAGTACAACACCCCTGATTGGCTAATTCCTGAAGAAGTTCCAGAGCAACCTCGCCAAGCCCACGTGTGGCGGACCTTCCAGTCAGTATGCTCCATCTTCCATTGCTGCCGCCCATGCTATACAATTATATTGGTTTGGTGCATGCTTCAGAAGAGTAAATGTTGCATGTTGTCAGGAATATTTAGAGACATTAATAATTTTGCTGGTTAGTACTATCTTCTATTTAAAATAAGTGTCATTTTAAAGAGATGCATACTTATTAAAAAAATTAGTGAAAAATTTCATATACCCTTATTAATTACATGTTAAATTATCTTAAAAATATAATCTGTATAATTAAGATGTAAGAAATTTAAAGATAATTTTGAAAATAAAATTATAAATATGTATGAAAAATCGTGAACGACACTTATTTTGAATAATTAAAATCCCTCTAAAACGACACTTATTTTAAATGGAAGGGAGTACAAGTTTTGATCTACCACAGCTTCTATCGTTATAATTATGCAGTTACTAACTAAAACTTAAATGGAGACGTGTCTTACAGTATTATTTGCGACTAACCGACCATCTCCCTTAAGGTGAAGCTGAGAAACTCCCTTGTGTTATTTCCAGTGGAGTCCGTAGTTCACAAACTTATAAAAGTTGTCTTCTTAATATAATTCATATATCATACTAAGATTGTGTGTTCCAATTTTACATTCCACTGAAAGTCATCTTAGAAATGAGCAGTAGTTCAACAGGAACTCTACCATGTATGACTTAAGACCCAAAAATGATAGCTAGGTGCATTTATTACTAAGAGCTATTGAATGATGAAGGAGATAAAGAGCACCTCACTTATGCAAGTTCAAATCCACCTCTAGCCAGAAGAAAGGAATATATTATTCATCCCAGTTTAACAGAGGAGGGAAAAAAATGAGTACAATATAGCTATTAAGCTCACAATTTAGTAATGGTGAACAAATGGAATTTTGGCAGGCACTTGACAGATGAAATAAATACAGTGCCTCTTCCCATGCAGAAACTTTTACCTTAGGGAAGGCAAATTCAATTGGATAAAGAAGGTGATGTAGTTCTCAAAGTGAAGCCAACTGCAGGTTTCTAACACTGGGTTAGTATCTCAGCCCCGTCCCTCGTTATCAGAATGGTGTGCTCAAACTGTGCTGATAGGCTTCCGTCGTCAGTTACCACTGTCCAGTTGTCATCCCACATTATAGGATTAATACTACCTATTGTCAGCATAGGCTCTGCAAGAAATCAACACCACAGATTTGTTGGAGATGATGTGGAAGGTAAATTCGTATGAAAGAAGTTACTATATAGTATCCGTAAACGTATCACATGGAAAAATACCAATAGTGAAGGTTTGATTTAGCATCATTCGCCCCCCTTCATTGTTCCCTGAAAAAGTGATCATCTTCCATTGGTTATAAACTCAGATACATATTAGTTCCCAAGCCACGTGAAATTTTTGAACAGCATCAACTTAAAACAAAATGTTTTTAGCTTAATCTCTATCTAATAAGATGGCATAGTTTCTGAGAACAATAATCAAGAAGCTCAATTCCAAAAAACTCACTAAATCATTTCACTTATTTTCTAAACTAAAGCAATGTTAACGTCAAAAACAAAAGAATTAAGATAAAGGTGAGTACTATGATGTAGAACAACTGGATCTGCATGGAAAACACGTCCAACACCATGGCCAACAAATTGTCTCACAACACCGTATCGATGTTTATCTGCATGTTCACTTGAAAAGGGATGCAAAATGTCAGTGATTTTCGTGGGCTGAGGAAGTGCAGACCTAAGTATCAAAACACACAAAACTACTGTTCCATTTTCAGTAGACTAGGAGGCTTAGGAAGACTCTTTGCATAGTCAATGGACATGAAAAATCACATTCTTCTACTTGAGAAAACACATGAAACTATTTGACACATGAATATCATTAGATTTTACTTTAGAAGGCTGCAAAATGCTGATAGCAACATAGTTATGTCAAATACTTATGACACCAAATGCTGAAATACTTTTCTCAAATATGTAAAGAGAGATAGGATTGAGAAGAAAAACATGTAAAACTTGAAAAATGGTAGCGTAATGATCAAAACATTCCAATCACAAGGTTGTGGAGGAAAAGAGCATAAACATATCATGAGAAGCTTCTATAGCAGCAGATGCCTTACTGTATTGTTTTGCCAATTTTTTTGTATTCTACTCCTGGCGCACATATTGATATAGCTTTATACAGGCTTTCTTTTGTTACCTGCGAGATAACATAACAAGTATTCTTGTGACGAATCACCCGAAAGCACTTTGAACAGAATTCAAAAAATCCATACTTTTGCGAGATAACATAACAAGTATTCTTCTGACGAATCATCCGGAAGTACTTTGAACTGAATTCAGAAAATCCAGACTTCAAAAAATAACATGACCAATCACCGACTGACTCAAATGTCCTTTGGATTAGTAGATTTTCTAAGGAGTCAAAACCTGTTACGAATTGTGACTCAGTAGAGACTGAATTCAGATCATTGGCTCAAAGCTCATTACAATACAGCTCATTCAGATTTGTTAAGAGTGGCCATCTAAAAGACAGAACGACCAAAATTGATGTTGATATCTGTATGTGTCTTATCTTCTTTTTTCTATTTGGTGCTGGAAACATCATACTTACAAGTGATTAAGGACTTCATTCACATGAAACAGGAAATGGTTTCAGGAGTCATGACCAACTACAGAGCCATCTGAATATCCAAGCTTGTATCTCCAAACAACAAATTAACCTTAACAGGAAAGGCATATGTGAAGGGGACCCATATATATTAAGATGATACATGGGTAATTCTTCCTTAATTTTTCTGTGAATAGTACAAGGAATATATAGGACAATACAGCCCTAATTACCCCCTTAAATTAAGAAAAATTTATTTATTCTCTAAGTAATAAAATCTCAACTAATTAATAGAATATCAACCAATTATTTATAGAGAATCAAGAGATAATTAGCTGTTTATTTCTATAATATTAACAAGTTTCATGACCAACTACATAGCCATCTGAATATCCAAGCTTGTATCTCCAAACACCAAATTAACTTTAATAGGAAAGGAATATGTGAAGGGGACCATATATATTAAGATAATACATGGGTACTCTTAGCAGACTGTACCAAAAGTTACCTCAACAAGTTTTTTGGCTTCCTCATCTACTTCTCCACAAAAGAAAGTAGCTGATGTATCACCATGATAACCCTGCGTATCAAAATTACATTCAATGTAACAGTACAAAGATAAGATCTTTTAATTTAACAAATAGACTCAAATACATAGGGAAGGATGAAAAACAAATTAGTTATGATACTTACATCTAGATAAACAGTAACATCAATATTGATTATATCACCATCCTACAAGCATGGAAAGTAAATCTTATCATTTAAGAAATTAAAACTAGTGACCTGGTGAAGCATCATTAGAATACAAGTGAAAGAACCTCAAGTGGACGAAAGTCAGGTATTCCATGGCAAATGCACTCATTCACTGATGTGCAAACACTCTTTGGAAACCCACCATATCCAAGGGGAGAGGGATATGCTCCATTATCAATTATCATTTGGTGCACTTCCTGGTCAATCTCATCTGTTTTCACGCCTGGCTGCCAATGAAAACCAAAGTAAGAACTATTTCTTACGCAATCTAAGCATGAACTATATTATAAATAAAGAGTGTAAATACTAGATACAGCAATGGTAACTTTGATAATTTTCAAAAAAAAAAAAGTAAATTTGACAGCAAAATTTTAATAACACAAGGAGCTAAGTTTGCATAATGCCCATAATCACTCATATGGAGAAAATGGAGCGAGCATTTTTATCTTTGATAAGGACAAGAAGGGCAGAACAAGGAGGGCTTGAGAAGAAAGTCTGGAGAGGCATTGGAAAAGAAGCAAGCTCATCTTAATCAACATAATTCACATGTAATAGAGTAACCACAAGCATTTTGACATCCTACAGAATCGGCATATTACCTTGACTAGAGTCCCAGCATATTCTAAAACCTGTGCTGCAAGCCTCCCAGAAACTCTCATGCATTCTATCCCTTTCTCATCATGCACTTCAGGTTCACTTACTATTCCAGGTGCCTGACGAGAATTGACATAGGGAGGCCTTGGAATGTGATCTGGAACAGGTCGTCTTGGAGATATTTTTCCAGGTCTTAGACGTTTATGCTGGCTGTTTAGCACTTCATCAAGGTTTCTGCATGCCAACCACTAGTCTGTCAGGTTTACCATGTCAATGTGTATTATGTTTGTTTCTACAAACAGGCTCCTCACTCTATACATGGTGCAAAATGTAGAAAAGATGCATACTATTGCATTGCTTAGTTCCAGCAAGGAATCTCATACCTACAGCAGTAGTTCAACATGATGGTCAGGAACGGATCAAGGTAAACAAGTACAAACCTGGTCTTACATAATCTGCTATTATGTTTGGTTATGTCAACTCATAAAACAAACCGTATATCATCTGGGTTACAAGATTAAAAAAATCAAAATTGCTTCCCAATCAAATCCATTATACCATCTATCCAAGAGAACAACCATTAGTGATTATAATAAATTAGCAATAATTTTTTTGAGCATATTTATATGTTAATAGTGACAACATAGAATAAATATTATGTACAATACCTTCTATTAAATAGAAGATTGGTTAAACCAGAAAGTGTACGGAACAGCTGCATCGACACATGTTTGCTTCCTGTAGAATGGAAGCAAAGAAAGGGAAGATTGGCAATTGTTAGAACACCCAACTAAAACCAAAGGCCGCTTTTCAGAAATAAAGGACTGAATGCCACAGATAGCACAGCATGTCTGAATAAGTAAGAATCACAACTGAACCCAAGTTCAGAGTATCCTTCCAGTTCACAAATCTTGAAAAGTTAACACAGAAAACCGTAACATGTTGTAGAACAACGTTGAAATGAACATGCAGGGTACCCGTTTTAAGTAAAATTGGAAGGTTATGCTTCAGCAATCCGATGGCTTTAAAGAGCCTGAGAATGTAACAAAATACAATAGTCCCTGAGACTTTAGCCGGACAAAAAAATTCTTCGGTATCTAATGCAGGAAGCCGATTATATATGCATGCTTATTCAATGAACCCTCGTCTAGAAGAAGTATTCTTCAGTTAAGCTGACAAGTTCCTTCAAAACGATGAGTGTCACACCCTACTTTCCTTTGTTACAATTGTAAAAGTGACAACGCACATAGCTTCAACTGGATACATTCCACGGCCATCAAAATTCGCTGGTCACAAGTCGAAGTCATAAAAAGGAGCAGGCAAGAATTAACAAAAACGACGAAAACGACGACAATGAAGGTGAAAGACCACTCTTTTATAGAAGCAAGGCTCAAAAGAAAACAACTTCCAACACCTTTGTTCTTCTTTCCAAGAAGGAAGGGACCTATGAACCCATTATACACAATAATGGCTAAGATTAACACAAAAGAAGATCCTCACTCAAAATTCTCATTACGACACATTTATGACATCAAAAACTTCAACTGGGTATTGAATATTTCCATAAAAACCCAAAACCAGATCTTCCAAAAAGCAGGAAAACTAGATTTTACAGAAGAGAGGATTTTAACTGCGATACAAAACGAGAAAGAATAGAGCTACAAAAAGAAGGGACCTAGTTTGCAGAGAAAGAGCTGAGAGAGAGGTTGCTTGGAGAGAGCAAAACGATCTCCGACGAAAGTAGAAAGCAATCTTGGTTGCAGAGACAGAGCACCCACCATTCTCGTTTAGCTTCTTCAATGGTCTCTCTGTCACTCACTCCCTCCCTCTGTTATCTGTGGCTGTACCACAATGGACACATGCTTTGCCGCCAAATCCCATTTTCAGCCCAATTTGATCCATCACCAAAAATGTTTGGACTCCCATCCCATGTAAGCTTTTTGGGTCTAGCTAGTCCTCAAAACATTTTGGAGAGCTACATCGTCAAGCAGAATTCCCAATGCAATTTTATCATATGTTCTCAATTTTTATTAATATTTTCAAAGTATTTTATTTAAGATACTTAAATTATATTATTGAATGAGACTAATCGATTATTTTTAAGTAAGTAATTATAATTATCCAAAAATGAAATTTATATAATGACTTGATTTTGTGTACTATTTTAATATAAACTCTTAATTCAAATTATTATTTAAAATACATAAAAAAATCAAAACAAGGTATGTAATTGGAGATTTTTTCTTTTTGGTACAGAGGAAAAAGAAGGAAGAAAAAACATTCCTACGTAAACACAAGGGTCAGAATCGAGACAAGGAAAGACTCAGAATAGCATAGAATGAACAGTATGAGTGAGTACAAAGTTTTGTGCTTGTGCTTGGGTGGGTCTTGTCTTGCTCTTTGCACGGCTGACCTGTTAGGCTTAGGCCCCCACACCAACTCCCGCATAAATTGCGGTCATGTCCAAGCCACGACGACCTGTCGTTTTCCTTGACCCACATTATGACAAAATTTGGAATCCGATGCTGAGCACATACCTTTTGGGTCATTCGTTCTCACTATGGGTTTGGCCCATTATGCGGGGCCCACTTGCTCTTGGTTTTTTATTCTTTCTCCAATAAATAAATCCATTGATGGCAACCTGTTTTACTTTTACCCCCCAGGATAGGGTGTTATTTTATTTGTTTTTTATAAATACCAATCAAACTAATTATTTAATTATAAATTATTGACTTATTAAATAATTTATTCTAACACGCATGATTTATGCATAAAATATTTAATATGTCAAGCATATAACTGTCTTTTATATAAAATCTTTTCAAGAAATTGTCAAGGTGTGCTATTAGAATTTTAGGGATTCTCTGTACTAATCTATTTTGTGTCAAAAAAGACATTATTTTATATCTATTTACATTCGTTGTTGAAGTTGACCAACGTTTAAATCAATTATTAGGTACTAAATCCTTAATTTTGATATGTTATTTTTTCAGAAATTATTAAGAATAGGAAGGAAAAAAAAGAGGATAAAACATTGACGTGGTAGAAGGAAAAAAAAAAAGACCTAGGAAAAGGACGCTGAAGGCACAAGCCATGGCATTGGAAGGGTTAGAGTCCCCACCACTGCTTCTATTGCTGGTACTTGAGAGTGATTGACAACAACTTGTACATTATGTTGTTGTTTCTTTCAGTGATTGGCTGCCCCAGTCCCCTCCGATAACATGCAATATTCCATTAAATCCCATTCTTGAAATGCTATCGGGAAACGCACTCCATTGACATTTCAATGTGTTTTTGAGTCTTGCGAGGGCTAGCAGGACAAAAGCTCATCATTTGACTTCTTTCCAATGTGTCCATCGCCTCTCGTTCCTGTCAGGTTCAAATCATCGCAAGATTTTACAACTTGAAGCAGATGGTGCACCAAAAAGTTTCTGCTCCAGATGGTCTTTATGCTATAATGACTTGGTTTACTGAGAACACGCAAATGTGCATTCTCCCTACCATGTGGCATGCAATGGACCATTCATTTCAGTCAGAAATGAGGATCGACAAAGCCTCGAGTTCTGTGTTTCCTAGTATCGATCAAATTGAGACACTACTTGCAACAATATTCACTTACAAGGCTTTGAACAATTGTTTATTTAGTCCATCATGTCTAAGAGCCTTGTTTGAATTTAGTGCCTTTGGAGCATCACCTGCATCTTTTTGATCAAATTCCCTAATTAAACTAATAGCTTGCTCTATTGTAATTATAGTCCTAAGGAACATTTATAGGGCCTAAGTTGAGGATTCCTCTTCTTTTATAGTACCTAGTAGATTAATGAACTATCTCTTAGCTATACTTTTGATTTCAATTTGGCCCTAATGCTTGTATCCATTTTAATCTTCTATGCAACTTACTAGTTTTATGTTTGTCTTAATAGAAATATCTTTGAAGTAGAAGCTAGTGCACCTATGACCCTTCTGTATGTTTATCCAGATAACCTCTGTTCATGCAATATAATCACTTCCAATTCATTTAAAGTTCGATTATATAATTAAAGGCGCAATTTCATTTTAGACTTTCTCATTAAAAGCAAAGACGATGGTTATAAACATATAATGTACGCTAAGTATTACCTCTTTAGGTCTGTACTTAATTGTATACATAAGATAAAATATAACCTTTTTAGTAAAAATGAATTTTAAAGTGTACGTGCAAGCTTAATTTCAAATTAAAACAAAATGCACTTTGAAAAAAAAGAAAGAGTAAAAAAAAAATTTCACTACAATGTAGTGAAAAAATGTCGCACTACAAGAAAAATGTGGATTAGCGACGGAAAAGTAGCGACGGAAAAATTACCGTTGGAAATTAGCGACAGAAAGTGTATTTCCGTTGCTAAAATTGAGTGATTTAGCGACGATACTACTACTCGTCGCTAAATTTGGAGGGAATTTGACGCGGCAAAATTAGCGACGGAAGTTACCGACGGAAAAATATTCCGTCGGTAATCACTACAAGTTAGCAACGAAAAATTACCGACAAAAAATATACCGTTGGAAATTAGCGACGGAAAGCATATTTCCGTCGTTAAAATATTTGTTAGTTTAGCGACGGTACTACTCCTCGTCGCTAAATTTGGAGGGAATTCGTCGCGGCAAAATTAGCGACGACAGTTAGCGACGAAAAATACCGTTACTAAATATGGAGGGAATTTTTGACGGAATAAAAAATTTTGAGTTTACCTACGGAAAATTTCGTAGGTAAATTCTGTCGGTAAATTGATTTAGCGACGGAAATTTTAGTTCCGTCGGTAAAAAGACGGGAATTATTGGTGAAATAAATTTTTTTTGAATTTACCTACGGAAATTTTTGTCGGTAATTCCGTCAGTAAATTCTTTTTAAATACCGAAATCTCCCTCCCACTTGTGTCTTCTTCTACCTTTCTTCTTCTTCCTTCTTCCTATGTCTCCTCTTCGGTTTTTTTGGAGCCCATTTCTCTGTTGTGGACTCTTTTTCTTCTCGTCGGCATTGTCTTCTCCAGCCATTGTCATCGTGTCCTTCGGTGGAGGTATTTTTGCAACTATTGTTGTGTTTTTTCGTATATTGGATGAAAGTTAATTTAGGTATTTATTACTTTCGTTTATTTGTGTATTTTGTGATTGGAAAATA
>JAOSBK010000206.1:6184456-6201176 GCA_027568895.1 Erythroxylum shatona | reverse complement strand
CGATTGAGGTCATAAACATAGTTGCTTCTTTTGGTCATAACTTCCTCTCTAGACATCCAAATGACTTGATTCTTGAATCATTAGATGCGTAAGACATTGCTCTACATCTCTACCAAAAATCATAGCCCTCCATCAAATTGATAAATATTGAGTGAAAAACTGGAACGGTTAGATAGTATGAACTGGTGTTATTTTACTGAACATACTTCAAAATTTTAATGATATCTTGATCTGTAGGGTTCCAAATGAGATGATTTTTGATTTGGAGTAAACTAGAAACATAGGGCTACAAATTGTATGAAGAAATCAAATTCTGAATCGGACTTTAAGAGTTTCCATATTTGGATGGAAGTTGAGTATAGGGTACTGTCTCGGAATAAAAGCAATCCGGAGATATTTGGAATATAACTTCCACACTACTAAACAAAATTGAATGCTTTTAGTGTCATTAGAAAGATAAGACATAGAAGAGCACTTTTCTATAAGTGAGTTTTGATATTTGATGGTTTTGCGATAACATTGATGGAAGGATACCCGGGATTGTCATGAACATGCATTGTACATAATTCATTTCATACATATGCATTTATGAGCACACATAATTGTGCAAATTGTGATATATGTGTGTGTGTTGTTTGTTATAGAGGAGCAATTGGAACGTCAACCTCCAGACATTGCCGGCACTTCCAAGCATTAGCTTCGGGAGCAATTTGTGAATAACCTAGATGGTTTCTCTCAATTATTGTTTGCTTATAATTATGTTTTGAATAATGAATGAACGTGAATGTGAGAACTATATGCTTTTCACTGTGATTGATTGTGTTATATGCATTCAATTCACGAATGCATAATCAGATAATGGAAGCCAATGATCAGAGCTTAAAGTTCAACGAATAAAAATGAGCCTCGAGCTCACAAATGTTTCAGAGCCTCAGGCTCAACATGTAATGAGCCCTGTATTCTCATCGGATAAGGGGTAATTATTAATGAGCCTGGCATCCAAAAACGGATACGAGACAGTTCAGCTACTCGATCACAACAATGTAACAATTGGAAAGTGTCTCATGAGCATTTCATATGCATTTTGTTAATTATGTGTGACAGAGCGAAATGCAAAAATTGCTTGTTTAAGTGAAAATGTGTTACTTATGTGAAATGCATAATTGTGAAATAATTGTGATATGAATTGATGAGTTGCGTGAATTGAGTAAACCATCGATGATGGTTACCTCATTGAGTTCGCAAAACTCATCAAAATTGCAACGTTGTCTTTTCAGGACCGAGGGACGACTCTAGCTTTTGAGAGGCTTTAGTGCTGTGTAGATTATGATTGGCAAGAGAAGTCATGGCTCAAATGTCGGTCAGCTGGGCTTTTTGAACAGATTAGTTAGATTGTACATATTTTCTTATTCATGTAGTACTATTGTATTAGGTTTTGATGATGTACATATAAGATTGTTGAAAGTCACAATGTAGACAATCGGGTTCTTATGAAATGAATTGAGGAAAAAGTTAGTCTTAAAATATTGTGATTTTCTTATGATACTTTGTAAGTGAACTATGATGTCATGCCATATGAAGTGAATGTAGTGATCGAACGTAACGTGTCCTTATCGTAGAATATGTGCTAAAATGACCTCTAGACGTCCCGGTGTGTACCCTGCGATAAGGGGGCGCTACATTCATATTTTAAAAAATTAGATAGGATATATATAGCATTATAGACATACACAGTAGTATAACCTCGAATGAAAACTACCTCTACTAAAAGATGCCACTAACAAATTGAAAAGCAGTTCCTAATTGTTGTGAGACAACAACACGAAGGAGAAAATATACACACAATTATCATGGATTCTGAGGACCCTAAGAGAGTTTTCCTCACATAATTTTCCACAAGAGAATCATGAGCAGATGATTTTGAAAGTGATCCAGAATAATAGCTTTGGAAAACATATTAAGTATAAATCAAACTAAAAGAATGAAATAAAGAAAAAATAATGAGAAAACTTGTAGTATAAAGTTTTGAAGATAGATTTTCCAGCAACAAATAAGGTGCAAACAGGATTCATAAAACACTTTTCAAATTTTAAAATAGTTCTACATGTTTCAATCAACATTTTCAGCTTATAGTGCAATATACCTTCACAATAAGATGAACATAAGGTAGGGGGTAAACGTGCAACATTTTGTATAGAGGTATCAGCCTTATGAAATATGTTTTACACTAGTTCTAACTACAACATAAGATTGCATATATGCAATTCAAATACACTGCATTGGAGTGCATTGAAGCCATGTATTTACAAAGATTCAATCGTTTCTCATCTTCATGTGTCCAGAAAGCATACATAGAAAGGTATATGCTACATAATTTCTACCATTAAGTGCAAATTAACAAGCTACAATTCATAAAAGAAGGTATAATAAAGAGCATACATCATGCATACTTTTCATTACACATTCATGGATTTAGCTAACAACATCCACTACTCAAGGAAACTGACACTTTGGTTGGCTATGTTGTCATTGAATAGAAAGAAAACGATAATGAACCACCACGACACCACCACATCCATCAACCACCACTTCCACCACTACCCACCCGCCTACTCTTCCTTCTTTGCCACCACCTTCGAGAAATGTTGCATTCTCGTACCTATCTTCATATAATCTGAACCCTTGTTTTCCACTTCACGGTATGTCTTGTATACCATACAATCTCCAATTAGCAGCTCCTGCTTTACCACACTTTCACACATGAAGTTGAACCCCATAGCCTCGTAGCTCGCATAGCTAAAGCCTTCCTTTGGAGTCACGTGCACAGTGGACAACGATGCACCTTCAATCTCGTTCATCGAGTACCCACATGGGTCAAAGCTGTGGTCACAAATCACATGCATTGGGATAATCTCAAATATCCCAAAAGTTGTAGTCATTTCCTGAGCTGAATGTTTCTTCGATTTCTTGTAAAAGATGGCAGCTTTTTTCTTGTCTAGATCGGTCATGCACATCTCAAGCGTGATGACGTCGATCTAGTCATTTCCCATTTTCAGTTTTGGTTCTTTCGACGCTGAATATATGTGCCGACAGTGATTATGATTGTCGAGGACATATGCAGTAGCATTCAAAATGCCAAAGAATTTGTTTAAGATGGCAACTTCTTTAGCGAAGTTTCGATGAGTTGCAAGTTGATAATCGGGAAAAATAAAGCGACCTCGAGAGTACTTAATGTCAGTGACATAGAGAGAAAGGGAATTAGCTAGCTTGAGAAGTGGCACAATGAAGTGGAGCAGTTTGGTAGATGAAAAGGCCTGACTCAAGTAGGACATAAGAGTCAAACTCGGTGTTAGAAAGTTGATCGACTATGGTGCAAAAAGCAAGTTTGAGGATTAAGTTGATCTAGGATCGAGTTAAGCCTCGGAGGTCGAGCACATTGACGGGGCTTGAAAATAGTGACTTAGGGAAAGTGATTTCGAGGAGCTTTTCAAAGCCTTTGAAGCCAATTGGGGAAGGAGGTGGTGTAATGTCGATCATCATTGTTCAAAAATTATGAACGCTCCAAGTTCAAACTATTGCTCACTGAAAATGCTTGCTTTCTGGTTCGAGTTTACCTCTTAAGCACTAAATTTTGAGTTTTTCTTTTAGTTTATCCAAAGCTAGGAAATGAGAAGTCGAAATAAGAAAATTTATCGAGAAATCCTACTATACTGATGTAGTCATTTTCTTATGAGATAAATATCAAGATGGCTTCCTCACACACTACAACTACATCAACCAAATGCCAAAAATCATTACAAAGAAAACGAAACCAAACTGAAAGAAACTAGCCATCAGAAGATGATATTTATATTAGTGTAGGCAGTAGATCGGAACTTCTCGATGCCACCGTTTGGTCGAACGTCTTCACTGCTATAACCAAGAGGGACTTTGTACTGATGGCGATTACTACTACTGCTACAGTTCTTCTTCCCACCTTTGGTCTCCATTACAACATTCACAATTCTCTGCAACACAACAATAAGTAGACGCGAAAATCAGCAGGAGAATTTTGAAACTAGAAGAGAAAATTATAAATAAAATAAATTAAAAAGGGGGTCCCACATTTATTAAAATTTTAATTTTAAATATATTTTTTAAAGAAATAAATCCCACCATGCCATGTCAACGCTAACATGGCATTGAGACTCACTCAGTTTAATAAAAAATTATTTTACAAGTGCTAGGTCAGCATTAGTACTAACCTGACGCTTAAGAGAAGCGTTTGAATTTTTCATTAGGGTTGGGTTGCACTTTAACATTTTTCAAATGTTAAATTTAGAATTGTTTGCTCCGGAATGTTTGGTTCAAACTAGTCGAATAATGCAAAACTTAAGGTCAAAAGTGACCCTTTTGCCAATATTTATTCTTTTGTACTTTCATGAAAAATATCAACAATACAAGTCAATCGATTAAATAATATTAACTAATCAATTCAGATTTTAAACTCGATTTTAATTATTAAATTGAACTCAAATTAATAATTTTAAAATAATTATAATACATGATTAATATTTTTATTAATAATTTTTTTGCAACTTTTAAGAAAAATTCATAAAATTAGTAAAAGTGTAAAATTTACAAATAGAATAACTTCTTTTTATATGAAAAGAATTAGAAAATTATATAAACGTTAATTGACAGAGTAAAAATATCTAAAATGTAAAATTTTATTCAGTTTAGAATACTATATGTAATTATTAGTTATATTATTCAAATATATAAAATTTAATTTGTTACAATTATAATCTTGATGTTACACATCCATATCAAATAGACATATATATAGTGAAAAATAATTTAAAATATAATTGCACCCAACTGTTTTATTCCAACGAAATCATTATATTTCCCGAATATTCATTTATGCGCACTGAAATTAGCTATGGATGAGTAGTAAGCCAATCAACACTAGGAAAAAAAAAATAAGAACTTGAGGGATTTTAGGGTTCCAAATTTACCTCCTTTAAAACTCTTGAGGTGAAGTCTTAAGAACTTAGGATTAGTCCGAAAAAAGTTGGGATATCTAACGTGTGTGTATGTGTGTATATATATATATATATATATAAAGAAACATTACGCCAGTGGTCCACGTAATTATCTAGCACTTTCATTAGCCCCACGTGTGAGGATACTATTTATTGGTTTGTAACATGCAAAACCATTTCCCGGATTGAAGCAGTTGGAATGTGTTTTCTAAGAATCTCCAAGTTATTTGATTTTGTGTATGAATCACATAATTTTTGTCAACAGAGTTTTAATATTATGATTTTTTAAATCTTAAGGTTTTGAACTTTTAAATAAATATTTTAATCAAATTTATCATTTAATTTTATAATTATTTATTTTAAATACTATAAAAAATTACTTAAATGCTCACTCAAGGGGTAGGGTTCTATTGTTAATTAAAAACTCATCTTCTCTTTGTTATTATATTCGTTTTGCGGCCACACACCTATGTCACTGTACTCGTGCGTATTTGTGGATTGAAATTTTGGCTTAATTAGGGAAGTTCTCTTCAAGATGGAAAAGGTTATTCTATGCATCAAAGATTTAAAATTTTCAGAGGAATTAAATACTCCATCAACCTAGCAAAGCAACTCCCATTTTTGTTTATTGAACCATTAGTCCTGCTGAATTGATTTCATTCGTGTTGATTTGTTTTTTCCCATTAGAAGTTTCAGTTCACGTCCTACAGTAATACCCAATTGTGTAATTTTCCTTTTGAGCTCTCTTTATTGCTTTGTTCTTGATTTATAATCGTTTCCTACTTAGTTATGCCTATAAAGTGCTCAAAACGCGTTAATCCTATTATGGCAATTCTAAACAAATGAGAAGCCCATTCTTTGTTTTAATGACAAATTAAAAACACATTTAGATTACTAACTACGAACCTTTTTTCATGGCAGAAGAATAGCCAACTACGCCAAAGTAGTTCTGATTTAGTTTCAATAAACTTAAAGTTGTTCATAAATAAAAGATGGCCATATAATAAAATGACCAGTTCAACACGTAACACTGGCTTCCCCCTTGCGGAAGCGGAACGCACTGTTTATCTGCGTTTCGAATTTAATGTATAAAATAAATATACATTTATAATGACGACAATCATTATCGTCTTAACAACGTGTGGATGCCCACGTGGCTGTCACTTATTTACCTAGAATTCGGCGCATTCTCTCCTCAACGGCCCGATCTGTATAACGGCGCCGTCAACTTCCCCGTTACATATTCCCTGTCACTGTTAACGGAGCCTGGACCACCAAACATCAAAACCAACACCCATTTTCTTGCGCCCTCTCACTCGTTCACTTACTCGCTCACCATTCCTCTCCTTATATTCACAAACCCAATCTTCACCATTGAATCTCTAACCATCATCATCTGATCGTCATCTACCATCTAGCTCAGATGAGAAAGTGCAGAGCAATTGCGGCAGTCGAAATGGCTGAGGTTACCGGCGTTTGTACCAGAGCTCGCGCTCTCGCATTGACGGCTGTTGCTGTTGCTGCAGCCAGCTCTGGCTCTGATAAGAAAAGAAAAGACAACAGCCAAGAGTTGAACATCTCCATTAAACTTAGGAACAGTAGTGCTACTACACGTAGACGTAGATGCGTAACAATTAAGCCTGAGAATTCAGTCTCCTCGTTTCCGGAGGTGAATTCCTGGCACCGGAGCGTGATTGAGGATAGGTGCTCCAGCCCTAGCTCCGCTTCTTGTCGCTCCAGTAATGGATCGAGCGAAAGAATTAAATTCCCAGATCTGGATAAGGTGAATTAAATTAGGTTTTCACGTGTTATATATATGCGCACGAATTCTCTTCTCGAATTTTCAGTATTTTGCGCTTTAATTGCTTTTCCATTATTTTAGATGTTTACATTTTTTTTCTTATTTTGGTTTTTGCAGGAAGAGAGGGCTGAAGGCGAAACGTCAATGGATTATAGCTGCAGAGAGAGGTTTAACTATATATATAATTTTAAGTGTGGATTTGAATTGAATATCGGTCACGTCCCTAAATTTCGAAATTCAAATATTTGGCGATCTAATAAATTCTTCAGTTTAAAATTCACTGAGTCTGGTGGGTGTGTACATATAAACGCATACACGGTCTAGTTTCTTCTCCATCTTCTTAGAGTAAACTGTGAACTGCTTATGTTTCAGGAGAGAGACGACGACGTGGAGTGGGGTTAGAGAAGAGTTGTTAGACGACTTGGATTCGACGGCGAGACCATCGGGATCGAGTTCTCGCCGCATATCAACTGCAGCGGAGAAGATGCCGACGGACGCAGAGTTGGAAGAATTCTTCGCGGAAGCCGAAAAAGGCCTCAAAAAACAATTCGTAGAGAAGTAAGTAACAAAAATTGTAATGCAGGCCACAATCATGCATGCATTGTATGTGTATACAGATCTCATGAACCGCCCGTTTAATTTGTTGGTGGACAGGTACAACTACGATATCGAAAAGGACGAGGCATTGGAAGGACGATGGGAGTGGGTTAGATTAAAGCCATAAAGCGGAACGAAGGACAAATTTGGTTAATTAGGTCATCAATTAATCATATAATATTTATAGCTTTACTTTAGGTCCTGTTAATTCAAGTTTCTAGCAATAGCTAGCTGTTGATCCAGATCTTTCTTCTTCTTCTTCAATTCCTTTTTCCGTAAAATGTTCTTGTACAGCTCTCTCTCATCAGCTCAGACGTGACTCAATAAGAGCTAAATTCTATAAGCTTATTCTGTTATACACGTAGAAGTATTTGAACTGCGGCAAATTATACATTCAGCCAGTTAATTAAGGAGAGAAAGAGCAGTGCTCCAGTCGACAGTTGAGCAACAAAGAGAGAGTTAGTTTCTTCTTTTATTTATTTTTAAACAATTTTGCCAATTGTAGAGATATATATTTAGTTTAGATTTTTCCTCCTTAAATGTCGTGTCTGTTTATGATGATCAGCTCAGTCTGCTACTGCTTTTGATTTGCTTCTCTCTCTCTCTTTCTCTCGGTGTGTGCTGTGTCCGTGTACATCTCCGGAGCATTAGATTTCCTTCCCTTTAAAGCTGGCGAAATGGAGCCGTTTATGTTTGTCGTTAATCGATTTATTTTTATTTTCTTTGTCTATCCAACCATACTCTGAATTGCATTTTCCGTATTTTTGGTTAGGGAAGAGCACAGAAAAAGTTTTTAAAAAGAGGAAGAATGAGAAAGGTAAAATTCTCGCTGGGTGCAGGAGGCAATTGCACCGAGGCATGCCGTGTAAGTGACGGACACGTGTAGTGGAATAGAAAGTTCACCTTGTACACCCCATGTGAGAGTGTTTTCATTTTTCAATGTGCTTTTATGCTTTATCCAAGCCCATCCTCTCTCTAGTACCGTATTGCTACTACTAGTAAACAGTAGTAATCCATATGTTACCATCCACTGCTGCGACGTTTTTATGCCCTTTTTTCCTAGGTCCTTCTTGGCCTGGTATTTGGGTTATTGCCGTGTGAAGTTAAACTCGGATTCACTAGTTATTATTAATATCCTTTCCGATTTATTTAGGGGACACCGGATACCTTGCTCTTTGATTCAGGCTATCAAATTACTCTTGTCTCCCGATTAGGAAGTGATTTTACATTATACCCCGTGCACAGGGGATCAATATATCGATTGATTGTAGAAATCAATCAGTATTCCTCATATTGGAGTTTTACAACTTCTAGAAACCCCGCACGGTTGCCTTGTCTTACTCCTTCAGGACATCACTGATGCTTCTGCCCCGCGACACAGTGGGTAGCGTTGTAGCTTGTTCCTTTCCACTTGTCTTGGTGTGTGCGTTATGATTTTACATTTTAATGAGAGTGGATGATTTCGGCTTTATACTTTCTGATTTTTGTCTCCCTATCTTTGCAATACTAATGGGAAGTTTTCTGAGAGTATAGTTACTGTAATGGTAGTAAATTTTTCATAAACAGTTGAGTTTGAACATGGCATGGGGCTTTGCATTGCACCTCTCAAATATTCTGAAAGTCTCTTCGATTCAACACATCTTTTTTGGCTTATGTGTGCATTAATTTGCTAATATACCTCTGAACTCCTTTTTTTTTTCAAATATATAAACACCCTCTTAGGGTTACGTGTGGTATTTAAAATGTAATATAGTATAAAGTTGTTTACCATTTTATAATTCATTCTAAATTTTTAAATCAAAGGTTTTTCATTTTTACTATTTAGTATTGAATGAAACTCATTTTATTATAAACTCTTCTTGTAAATGAACTCTTTCTATTCTATTATATTCTTTTATATTAATAATTCTCCCCTAAGCGAGTAACTCATATCATTGTTATTGACGTTAAATCTTGCCCGTTGAGCTTTATCTTTTCACCTCAGTGTACGAGCGATACTTCTTTTTCGTTTCCAATTGTCAGTACCAAATAAGATGGCAAAGATTCCTGAAAGCTAGAGGCTTTACATTTGGTACGTTATAGTTTCTGGTTACAACTATGCATAGAAATACAGCCTACAGGAGTTTAAACTTCTTATTGAATTGGATGTCTAATATGACCTCAAACAATAAAACCAGGAATAGAATTTTTCATGTTATCAGATTCGCTGACAATGGTGACTTCTTCGTCTCTTTTGATAGTTAGCACAAACGTCTACTGCTATGAATTGCCCGTGAGCTACTAAATAGTACTAAAGCTTATTCACTAAAAGACGTGTACAAGACACAATATTCTCTCTTTTTCCAATTCGAGTGCAAACAAACTGGCTTCTTCGGTCTGTAAATTGGGTTATAGGTTCTTTCCCTGGTTGTAAATGGCAATTATGAGTGCCCATAACCATTAAACTAATGTCTCACGCACTTTCCAAGTTACACGTAATCGATAAGGACATGAATTATCTGTCGATGGTAAAGACAGAGAATAAGTTAGATTTCATCTTCTTAATTTCTGAGGATCCAATGCTAATGAATGGTTTTGTAGACTTTTTTTTCGAGTATTATTAATTAAGACTATCTATTCTGTACTTATTGTACAAATGATAAGGTCGAGTAGTGAATGATCCTATCAAGAAGAGCGAAGCCCTAACAGATAGAGTTGTTACGAGAGTCGTGCAAAAATGAGTTCCTGAAAAATAATAAAAGGAGATTTGGAGGAATTGAGTTGTTATTTATCGTGATACATGAGACATATATATACACGTTTATAGCACTAACTACTCCTTAAGTTTAGGCTAATACAAGGCTATCAAATATACAATGATAAATACACGTCAACTATTTTAGGTAAAGGTAATTATGTACAAGATAATACATATCTTTTCTAATACTCTCTCTATTTTACAAGGAGAAATACAAACTCTCTCAAAAATAAGAGAAACACTCTCTAAACTTTGGAGATTAAATCGATGAAGAGAAACTTCTGGGATGAATGAAAACTGATATGGGAAGGGCCTATTTATAGGACTCCTGTATGCATTTAGCCATCTGTGGACATGCTACCCTTCATTTTTCTTCCTACATTTTTGACTTTGTGAAGTCGACAACAACCTTTCTTGACTTTGGTGCAATCGGAAGCACAATCTCTCACAGGAAGATTTGATTGAAAGTCAATTAGATCTTCACACCATTATTTCTTCCTTGCCATTTCCATGTTGCCCGTGTCTCCATCAGGCAGTAAGAGGATCAACACCAAATAAATTTACTAGTGTTGACTGCTTTTTTCATAAAATTTGCAAGGTTGCTTTAATATGAATATTCTGCATATCCACAGTTCCTTCTTCCACTTTCTCACGAACAAAGTGATATTGAACTCGTATGTATTTTGTTTTTGAATGAAAAGTTGGATTCCTTGCAAAGTGCAAGGCGCTTTGACTGCCATAAAACAGAGAATTCTTCTCTTGCTTGTGCCCGAGCTCTTCCAATAGCATTTTCAACCAAACTGCTTCTTTATTGGCATGTGTAGTTTTTACATGTTCTACTTCTGTTGGTGATATAGCCACAACTAATTACATTTTTGATACACAACTTATAGCCCCGCTAGCTAATGTAAACATATAACCTGTGGTGGATTTGTTGCCATCAAGATCACCTGCACAATCAAAATCAACATATTCATTGACAATAAAGCCTAATCCCCCATAACACAATGCAGCATCTGAGGACCCTCTTTATAGCATTCCAATACTCCCTGCCAAGATTCACCATGTACTGACTAACTGCTCCTTCTGTATGTGCAATGTTTGGTCTTATACAAATCATAGTGAACATTAAAATTTCCACTGCTGATGTATACAATATTCGAGATATCTGTATCCTCTTATCTTGACTGCTAAGACTCATGCTGAAGGATAACTTATTTCACTTCCCATGAAGTGGGGTAAAAATTGACTTACAATCTTGCATATTGAAGCATCATAAGATCTTCTTCAGATAATTCTTTTGAGAAAGCCAAATATTTCTGTTACTTTTGTCTTATTGAATTTGCATCTCTAGAATCTTGTTTGCTAGTCTCAATTACTTCATTTCAAATTCCCTAGCCAATTGAGCCTTCAATTCTATAATAAGATCTTTGATGTGGATTGCTACCAACATGTTGTCTATATACAGTAGGAAGATAGTGAAGTCCTCGTAACGAAACCTCTTAAAATATGCACAAGTGCTTGTATTTATTCTACTGTACCAACACCTTGGCGTCTGCTTTAGACCGTACAAAGATTTGTTTAACCTACAAACCAAGTTCTCCTTTTTTGCTTCTTTAAAACTTCTAGTTGGAGCATATAAATTTTTCTTCAAGCTCCTCTTAAAGAAAAGTCTTCTTTAAATCTAATTGCTCTAGATGTAAGTCAAACCTAACATATGTTGTCAAGATTACTCGGATTGTAGTAAGTCGAACCACAGGGAAAAATATTTCATTGAAATCAATCCCTTCTTTCTGAGCATATCCTTTTACCACCAATCTTGCATGATACGTCTCCACCCAATCATCGCCATTTTGCTTAATCTTATAAACTCATTTATTGCCAATGACCTTCCTTCCTTGTGGTAGTGGCAGAAGTTCCCAAGTCTTATTCTTATGAAAGCTTCAATTTCTTCCTGCATTACTATCATCCATTGAGATGCACTTGAACTGTTCATTGCCTCCTAAAGAGTTGATGGCTCCTCACCCTCAATTAAAAGATAATATGCAACATTGGCCTCTGTAATATAGTCTGAATGCCAATTTGGTAACCTTTTTGGGTGATTTAATTGACGTGTCTCTGGAATTTTGGACTTTATTAGTTCTTGTGCCTCATGTTCTGGTGCTACTTCAGAAGAATCTATCTGCGATTCCTTTTCCACCTGAACAACAGTAGTCTCTGAATCTTTCTTTGATGTGTTATCACCTTCTCCTTTCTTTTGTAGCTCATCAACAAAGATTAAATTCCTGCTGATGATAACCTTATAGGCAATGATCTCACAAGCGATACCCCTTCACTCTATTAGCATACCCTAAGAATAAGCATTTCCTAGATTTTGGATCCAGTTTTGTAGTTTCTTGGGGATTATAAATCACGTACACAGGACTTCCAAATATATAATAATTTGAATAATCAACTGATTTACCAGTCCACATCTCCATTGATGTCTTCAAGTTAATTGTAGTTGATGGGGTCCAATTTACCACATAATAAGCTATACTAATATAGCTTTGGTTCTCTCCAACAGAGTTCTATTCATCCTCTCTACCACTCCATTCTGCTGAGGATTGTATGTCGTTGTGAACTACCTTTTGATGCCTTCTTACTGGTAGAATTGATCAAATTCGTTGCCAGGGTATTCTACTCCATTATCTATCCTCAGATATTCGATCTTTTTTCCACATTCAAGTTCTACCTGCGCTTTGTAAACTTTGAAGATTAGAAATAATCTTCCTTCCTTTTGATTGGATACACCCAGCATCTCCTATAATAATCATCAATAAAGGAAACAAAGTACTTCACTCTTGCCAGGGATGGAATTGGTGCTTGCCATACATTATGTGAACCAATTCTAAAACTGATTTGCTTCTAGAATTTGATGTGTTGAACTTTAATCGATGATGCCTACTTGTAACTCAATGCTCATAAAAAAGCAGAGATACTTTTGTGAGCCTTCGAAGTAGCTTTTGCTCAGCAAAAAGCTTCATTCCTTATTCAGACATATGTCCAAGTATTTGATGCCATATCATTATATTTGAACATCCTAAAACAATTGATGCTTCTACCTCCTGCAAAGTCTCTCCCTTTAGCATATATAAATTTGAAGCTGTCTTTCTCCCTTCATAAGTACAAGCGCACCTCAAATTATTTTCATGATCTTGTTTTCAATTTCAACCTTGCCACCAAGATCATTCAGTTGTCCTAAAGACAACAAGTTCTTCAGGCACTCCACATGTCTCACTCCTTGGATAGTACAAATTGTACCATTTTACAATTTCAGCTTGATGGTTCTAACACTAATGATCTTTAAGGTATGATCATTGCAACTATACACAGATCCTCCCTATATAGGTTCATAAAGATAGACCCATTTGCTCTAAGAGGTCATGTGAAGAGTAGCTCCAGAGACAAAAAGCCATACACCAGTAAATCTTTTTTTTCTTTCATTTTCTGTCACTACCTCATAACATAGGACATTAACATCTTTTGAAGTGCTTGCCATATTTCCTTGAGGATTGGAATTTATCTTATTTAGACAATCCTTCTTCATGTGACCCTTTTTGCCACAGTTGTAGCATCTTAAATTCTTCTTGCTTCTTAACTTTCCCCTACCATAATTGTAGTTCTCACTTTGGTCACGTTCATTTGATATCCTTCTTATCACCATCAATGCCTTCGCTTGTTGTGTAGTTTCTTACCTATCTTCCTTATTCTTACGCTAGTTTTCTTCTTTAAGAATAGCAGCTATAAAATCATTGAAAACTAGGTGATCTGTATGGACATTTTTTGTTAAATTGATGATGAGTTAATCATACAAATTTGGTATACTTTGAAGTAAAAGTTTAACACGTTCTTGAGACTTTATTTTATGATCCAATGATTTGAGTTGGAAAAATAGAGTATCCAAGGTGTTGACATACTCTGTCATTAAAGTAGATTATGAAATTCGAAGAGTGTACAATTTTCTCTTAAGGAAAATATTGTTATAGAGTGATTTGGCCTCATACAACTTAGTGAGATAATTCCAGATCTCCTTTGTCATCTTCTTCTCCTCAATGGTTGATAACACCTTATCTGCTAATGCTGGATGAAGATTTGCGATAACATTCTCGTCCATCTCATTCCACTTATTATCATCTATGAATGTTGTCGGGTTTTCATTAATGACTACAAAACAATTATCTTTTCTCAAGATAGCCTTCATCTTCAATTTTCAAAATGAGAAATTACCCTCATTTTGTTGCACCCCGATTCCGAAGCCCAACGATCCATCCGGAGTCATAAAGCAGGAGCGGGTTTCCTTGAAGGGTTATTACAATGAACCCACATCAACCGACATCTCACAGGGGTGGCATGCCTACACCAACCCAACAATCTGACTTCTTCAAGACAATTGTAGTTCTATGTCTCTAATTCACTTAGAAACAAGAACCACCTCATTCAGAGCTTTATAACTCGAGATATGCCTAAGAACTCAAGTATGTTCGTAACCCGGTTGTGCTCTTCCAATCGATCCCTCATTTTATTTCCATCACTCTTTTTCAATTCAATACCAAAAGATACCAATTTTAGTGGAGAGGTAGGAAAATTCAATGGAAGTCTATTGCTTAAGAACCACCTTGTTTGGAGGTCGGATGACGTAGTTATGGCCAAAAGAATCCAACATGTTTATGTCCTTAAACAATTTGTACCTCTCTTGGCACAATTGCCATAACTTTTTCTAAAGATGTTGTATTGAGTTGGTTCTTAGACCATCTGAAAGAAAACTTATAGATTTACAACTTTCATGAAGATCACAAAATGTAATTCTGCCTCTAAAAGGATCAGAAATAGGACATAAGATGACGATACAAACTAAGATGATGAAAAGTAACTTCGTTTTAGAATGTACAGTAACTTCGTCTTACTTTGTACAGTAACTTTGTCTTACTTTGCTTCATCTTACTTTGTACAGTAACTTCGTCTTAGTTTGTACAGTAACTTCATCTTACTTTGTACAGTAACTTCGTCTTACTTTGTACAGTAACTTCATCTTAGTTTCGGATGAACAATACTTCGTCTTAGTGATGAACAGTACTTCGTCTTAGTTTGTACAGCAACTGAGACGATGTAACATTACAACTTGTAATGTGCGTATCTTTCAACTCTGATATCCAAAATTTACAAACTTTATGCCGTTGGAAATCTGGGAATATCATCTACAACTTCCGTGAAGAAATAAAAAACAATTTCTGTTGGGACCCGATTTCGAGACCGGACCCCAACCGGAAAAACGAAAAACGGAAAGCAAAACACAAACAAAAGTGGAGGCGAAAACACAAAGTAGCAGAACGAATTACAAAGCGAAACAAACGGATCTCAAAACGAAAGCGAAAGAAAATCGGATAACACAGCGAAACGAAAGGCGGATCATAAATTTAAACGAAATCGAATGGCATCAGAATCGAACAAAACGGTTCAAACAAATCATAAGTGGAAACAAATCAAAGCGGATCCGACATCCGAAGCGTGAACATAGAAACTATCGCGTTGGAAACCTTAGACTAAACCTATCCGAATAAATGTAATTTTTTTTCTTTTCTTTTTCTTATTTTTCGTTACTTTCATCTTTATTCAATCTTATACAAATCAAACAATATAATTTCCCCATTTGGAAACTTATCCTCAATCAAAACTCAATTCATATAATTCCTCTTAATCATGCAAAAACTCAATATCATCAATAACAAAACTTATTCTTATTCTTTATTCAATCATTATTTAACAAAAATTTGGGCAGCATAACGGCTGTATTTTAACAAACCCAAAACCTGCAAATGATTTTAAATACACTTCTATATACCAAACCAAATCACACAAATTCATCGGACCTCCCGTCCGGAATTCCAACACAAACAAACACAAATCTATACCTAGCACTTCGATAATTCTCAATCATAATCAGTATCATCGGACCTCTCGTCCGGATTCCATATCACACACAATCCCATTCATATTCTTTCACATTTCAATATACAAATTGATATACTATATCCATGTACAATTTCATAACTCAATACCATTCATGAATTTAATGTTTACAAAACTTTAATAGCTTTCCAAGCCATATATAAAAGCTATAAAAAAATCCAAAATTACATAAAATACAAGTCATGGAAAATCGAACAAAATGTCTTGACTTTCTTTCATCCGATCTCCTGCTCGATACCTGGAAATGGGGATGAAAGGGGAGGTAAGCTTATAGCTCGTGGATAACATGTTTATAAATTGAACAATAAGCAAAAGCATTTTCAAAACTCATTTTCCATTTATAAACTTTTCACAGCAGAAAATTTATCAAAAGCTTATTTTTCAAACTTTTCAACTTTTCAAATCAATCATAAACAATTTCCAAAATTTCATGGTTGAAAACTCACTTTCTCATTTCTCAATTTTCTCAAATTTTTCATAATTCATAAACAAATTCAAAACATGAATGCATCACAAATATACACAAATCAAAACACATAACACATCAAA
>JAOSBK010000206.1:6131060-6158914 GCA_027568895.1 Erythroxylum shatona | reverse complement strand
AAAGTGGGTCTCATGTGCATTGCATATGCATTATATGAGTGATTAAATTATATTGAATGTGAAATTGTGAAATGATGCGAATTATGTGTTTGGTGACTGGGTGAGCCATCGATGATGGTAACTCATTGAGTTCGCAAAACTCACCCAAAATTTGCAAATATTTTCAGGTTAAGAAGAATACCTCGTTAGGCAAACGGGAGCATAATTACTGCATGCAAGGAAAAGATATAGGTCGGGATCAGTATGCATCTGCATTAGTGTTATCCTATTCTTGTGCAAATTTGTATTCAACTAATTTCTGTAAAATAGTGTTTTGTATTTGTAATGGGTCCCATTTGGCTATTGAAATTCTATTAATTGTAATATGTTGATTGAAGATGTTCATGAATGAAAATGGGCCCGTTTTGATTATTGATTTCCACATATTATGTTTGTGATTTCAAAAAAATAACTATTTGTATTGATTTTTGAATAATTGAGTGTTGTAGCATGTCACTCTCGTGGGGTACGATCTCGGTTATCACCCAAGATGTCAGGCACGTGTCTTGCAGGAGTGGGGTGCTACATAAAATATAAAGCACCAAGGGAAAATATCACAAAATTAGAGGTTAGAATTGTAACAAATAAATGCATGATTGCAATATTAAATAATCAATTTCATAGAAGAATGTATAATTTTGAAAGCCCAAAAATTTTAAAAACAGAAACACGAAAAGTGCCCAAAATAGCAAAATTAAAGATTAATTGATATAATTGAACGGGAAACAAAATTCTTTTATAATTTATTAATCACTGCATCAATTTGAAAAATATTTCTTAATTAAGAAAACTTTTTAAATATCAAATATGAAATTCAAGAGTAACAAATTTTCAATTTGTTATAATCTAGTGAGATTTTAATGTAATGGGATATGATGTTTTTCAAGGAAAATAGTGAATTGTTTAGTATTTTAGAAGATATAAACAAAAATATAAGAATAAAGGAAAAGAAGCAAAGGAGAGACTAAAAAATAAAAGGACTATACAACCATATGACTCAATTAGTTGACCAGTAGTGTTTTAAAATGAAGGAAAGAGTGTGAGCAATGAAGGCGTGGTGAAGAAAAATGGTTTGGTTAAGAAAACTAATCTACTGGTCGACTATTGGAGTATATTGGTCAACCACTTAAGGTATCCAGTTGACCAATAAGTGCAATCAAACTCTCGATAAAGAAATGGAATCTCCAAATCAGGGATATTGGTTGACCGCTGAAGGATACTAGTTGACCAGTGTGGTTGTTTGGGTTACTATAAAATTGACCAGACTCACTGTAATTATAAAGTTTCTTATAAAAGAAACATTGTTTTACCAGTGTTAGTAATTGGGCACATTAAGATATTGGTTAATTAGTGTCTTAGAAAGCTTAAAAAATAGCTTTAAAACTCAAATTTAAATATCAATACACTTAAGGATTCATGGTAACATCGTTCAAGAAGTATTACAAACCTTAAAAGAGACTTCAAACATATAAAATCAATCAAGAAAATGAAAGGGGGCCTTTTCCATATAGAATTTCCATCAAATATATCTAATTTTCTTCTGATTGAGCAAAAGCTTATCCTTATTTAATGACTTCGAAAAATTATTGCCCAATTAATTTAAATTCTATCTTAATAACCTCATTTTGCATATAGTCTTTTATCACCAAGTATTTATACTCAAAATGACACATAAATGTAAATTATCACATATTTTAAAATTATGAAATAATAATTTCCTCATGTTGAATGTTACTTATGATAGATTTGAATGAAGATTCTTTTTAAGTTTACAATCTATTAGAGGCTTCTTATCATCTTCACTTGGTTCAACAATTGTTTATTTTGAGGAGTCTTTAATCATTATTGCTTTCTTTAATGACAAACTTCTCCACATTCTAAATAACATTTTCAAGATTTTCTTGGACATAATATGGTTAGATTCATTGAGGTAAAAGCATAAATTCTTTAAAAATAATATTCAATTCAATGAATACCGTCTCTACATCTTATCATTTGGTCTTCATAATCCTAAAAAATAAGCCAATCAATGTATTTTGAAAACCCAATTGAGCTTAGTTCCTTAATTGTTAATCTCTTTCTTCTTTTTAAACGATATTTTCAACAAAATCTATCAACATGTCTATACTTATCATAAAAATGACATACTATGTTATATGAGTGATGATGATGCATATATGCATTTCTTGGACCTCTTTGTGTATATGCACAATATGGCACCTTTTGTTGGACATTAAAGTTGTTGAATGTTTTCCTAGATAATGAAATGAGCTAATATAATTATATATATGATATCTACTATGAATGAAAGCTTGATGTATGCTTCTTTGAGGACTAAAAGGGTATGAGTGGGTTACATGTTATCTTAAAAATTATGTCTATTCTTCCTTTGATAGTATTAAACTCTGTGCTTAGGTCTTGAACCCTATATAAAAGCATGAGCTTTTAGGATTAATCTTAGTGGATGTGAAATGTGAATATATATACTTAGATGTGGATGCGCTATACTCATTTATCATATTAGGAAATGATTATTCACCATATAAATATTTTCCTTTGACAAATGTGGTTTTATAATTACCTTTATTTCCATAGTTATATCCTATTATATGCCTATCATTGGAATTATTTCAAGCTCCTACCATGTTTTTTAGTTTGTCACTCCTTTAGTAAGCTTAGGCAAAGAGTCTTTAAGGAAATTTACCTCATTTTTCAATGTTTTATTCTCATGCTTAATGTATCTAAATCATAAATATAATCAATGATCATATTTTTGGTTGCTTTATTACTATGCAATTCACTTTTCTTCTTTTTATTCTCACTCATACATGCATTTAGGTTCTTTTGAACTTGTTTGAATTTAGAGTATAGCCTTTTATTTTTCACGCTTATGATTTAAAGGCTCTCAAATATTGTATGTCAAATCAACATCATTATTATTTTTACAAGTATTAGTGTTGTTTATAGTGGTAAAGCACATAAAGCTAGATCTTCTTCTAAATTACTACTTTGGAATTCTTTTATGTCATCCTAAATTGATGCTTTAAATGCTTTCTTATCCTTTTTATTCTTCTTATAATTTGTATTCTTCTTATAATTTGTCTCATACTTCTCATTATCTTTGAGTAGAAGCGGTTGTGATGTTACATGGCCAAAGTTTCTACATTCAAAACAAATAATGTCAAGAATTTATGTTTTAAATCACTTTTACCTCCCCTTAAAGTCCTTTTTGTTAGAGAATTTCTTCTTCAAAAACTTCTTATATTTTTTAATGATTAAACCAATGTCTTCTTTACCACATTCACTATTTAATGTCTGTTACTCTTTACTTTATTTTTCTTTTGAGGCATTAAATGATACATTATTATTCCTTAAAAGTATCATTTTTTTACGTCCTTTTGAGCCTCATTTTATATGTAAGAAGAGATCCAACAAGCTCCTTTAATGGTAGTGTTATTAAATCCTTGAATTTTTATATGATCATTATTTTAGCTTTCCACGTCTTTAAAAGTGATGTAACATCCCATTACCTGTAGGGAGGTTAGAATAGTAAATATGAGTGATTAATGAGAACTTAGAAATGCATTTTTGCATGCTCATGCATAAGATGTCATACACATACACATATACGTGAATAGTGAAATCTTGCACATGAAAATAATTATACATATATTCATGGATAATTCTAGGTATAATTGGATTGAGTTGTGCTATTTTCGAGAATTTTGAAATCTATTTTTTATTGAAAATTTTATGGGTTAGTGGAATTGTTGTATTTTTGAATTTTGGTGAATTTAGGAATACTTTTTGGAAAATTTTGGAAAATAGGAAAAAAAGAATCAAAAGAATATTTGAGATAATTGGATTGTAAAGATGAGAGTTGAAGAAATTAGTTCAGAAGATGTATGTGTACACGTGAGTAGATGAAAGCTTTAGAGATGATTAGGAAAATGGTTTTCGAGTTGAAGAGTAGCTGCAAAATGATGGTCTGAGATGGGTATGAGTGTATAAATGAAAGTTGAGAGAAAAATTTAGAATATGGAAAAATGTTGAAAATGCAGAAAAGGTGACAAAACATGAATAGGATGAACCATAAATTTTTAGCTTTTGACGGTTCTTGACTAAATTTTGCATATTTAAGGGTAATATAAACTTATGGTGAATGAGTTGAATGAAATGGAGTAGAAAAAATAGAATAAAAATTTGAAGTGTTGGATTTTAGAAAATGGAAGTCTGGAAATTTTTTGGGAATGAATAGTTGAGAGTTGAATTTTTAATCTGAAACTTCCATGAGTTTACTGTACTGATCTAGTGAGATTTTACAAAATGGTATTCATGAAAGTTGTAGATCTTTCTTTAAGCTTTCTATTGATATAAAGTTTGCAAATTTTGGAGTTCTGGATCACAAGTTATGGAGGTTAGAAGTTGAGATGTCGATGGAAAAGAAGAAGTGGAATTGCACCGTTGTGTTCAAAATGGATTTGCCCTACCATGCATAAGCACGACTATGACTTTTGAGTATAGCGAAAATGCACGGTGACTTTGGAGATGAAGTGAAATTTGTAGCCTCGTGCTTAAGCAAGATCGTGCATTTGGGATTTTCTCTTTTACTGAATAGTCTTGCTTCTTTTTACCATATCTTCTTCTTCCAACCTCCAAATGACATAGTTCTTGAACCATTGGACTTGTAAGATATTGCTATACCTCTCCACCAAAAATCATAGTCATATGAAATGAATTGAGAGAGATTGAGTGATAAACGTGGGACAGGTCTAACTTGTGCTCTCACCCAATTTTTGTCTTTATATGTCACACCCGTGACTCTTTCACACCCATGTTCCTCTCACGCCCGTGACTCCTACACCTTTGTGACTTTCCTCTCTCATGCGTATGAGTGTAATTGCAATGACTAATGTTTAATTGTCCCATCAAGTTACTACTCTCCTCAATAGTAGCCATGACTTGCAATTGATCTAAACACTCGAGAGAAATTTGCCAACTAAATAGTCTTGTTTCTTTTGACCATAACATCTTCTCTAGATGTTCAAATGAGATGATCTTTGATTTGAAATAAACTAGAGACATAGGGCTACAAATTATATGAAGAAGTCTAATTGTGATTCAGTCTCTAAGACTTTCAATTTATGGATGGAAGTTATGCATAGTACACTATTTTTGAATATGAACAGCCCAAAAATGTTTGAGGTATATCTTCCAAATTACTGAACCAAATTGAGTGATTTTGGTGTCAATGGAAACATAAGACATAAAGCAACACTTTTGTAGAAGAGAGTATGACCAAATTACTTCAGTTTTACCTTCTTATTGAACGTGAATAGTAGACCCGAAAGTGTGTCTTGGAAAAATCTGAAGTGATTAAATAAGAAAGGAATTAAGATTTTAATGGTTTTAGGGAGGCATAAACCTAAGTATAAATTATACTTAGATGAGTTTTGATATAAGGATGATTTTGTGACAAAATTGACGGTAAGATATTCGGGATTGTCATGAACATGCATTGTACATATTTCATTTCATTCATGTGCATTATTAAACTCTTATGATTGTACAAATTGTGATATATGTGCATGTTGTTTGTTATAGAGGAGCAACTGGAACGTCAACCTCCAGACTTTGCCAAAACTTCTAGGCATTAGCTTCGGGAGCAACCTATGAGTAACCTAAACGGTCCCACTTAATTACTTGTTTGCTTAAATTCTGTTATAAATGATTGAATGAATGTGTTTTGATTGTTGATTTCAGACAATGAAGGTCCAATGACTGTGATATTGGAATGGGATATTGAAGTACTGCTTGAATGTGAATGTGACAAACTATGTGCTTCATAATATGATTGATTGTGATAGATGCATTCCATATATGAATGCACAATCAGATAATGACAGTTGTAATTAGAGTAGCTACCGATCAGAGCTTAAAGCTCAAGGTGTGAAAAGAGCCTCAAACTCAGAAAGTGACTAAGAACCTAAGGCTTACTATGTAAAATGAGCCCTGTATCCCCATTAGATAAGGGACAGTTAGTAATGAGCCCTGTATCCAATAGATACAAGACAGTTAAGCACTCGGTCACAACAACGTAACAATTAGAAAAGAGTCTCATGAGCATTTCATATGCATTTTTAACAAGTATGTGGATTGTTTGAAATGCCAAATTGATTTGCTCTTAAATGTAAATGTGATATGTGTTCATTATGCAAAATTGTGAATGATATGTTATGTGAATTGTTGTGTTGCATGAATTGAATGAACCATTGATGATGGTTACCTCATTGAGTTCGCAAAACTCACCAAAATTACAACATTGATTTTCAAGACCGAGAGACTACTCTAACTACTGAGAGGCTCTACCAGCCGTTTAAATTGTGATTTGGCAAAAGAAGTCATGGCTCAAGGGTCGATCAATTGGAATTTTTGGATGGCTTAGATAGATTGTATACATTTTTCTCTTTCATGTAGTACTTTTGTACCAGATTGATGATGTACATGTAGTAAATGTTGCAAGACATAATGTAGGCTTTCGGTTTTGTGCAATGAAATGAGGAAAAAGTTGGGTTTTTAAAATATTGTGATTTTCTATTGATGCTTTATAAGTGAATAATGATATGATGCTATGTGAAGTGAATGTAGTGATCGAACGTAGCTCACCCTTATTGTAGGATATGTACCGAAATGATCTTCAGACATCCCGGTATGTACCATGCGGTAAGGGAGCGCTACAAGTGACCTAAGAAATTTCTTACCATTTAAACTTTAATATAGGTCTTTCCGAGACCTTTAAAAGAATTAATAATATCAATAAATCTAGTATACATGTGCTTCAATCATGCTTCATTTGAAACAATTCATATTGATGTGTTAGCATGCTTATTTTTACTCTCCTTTATTTCATTGATTCCCTCATGTGTAATTTCTAAAATATGCCAAATTTTATGAGCAGTTTCACACATGATATTTCAATTTCTTCCTAATGTACAAAAAAGGATGTGTATGGTCCTATTATTTAAGGAAACTAATATCTTATCTTAAGGTTCCCACTCTTCCTTTAATTTAGGTACCTTTTTTTATCTACAATTTTCATAGGAATAAAGGAACTTTAAGAAAATATTCCCATATTTTTACACTTTTGGTCTTTAAGAAGAATCTCATTCTAGTTTTATAATAAAGGTAATCATTACTGTTTAAGAAATGTGGTCTGCTAATGCTTTGTCCTTATTGTTTGAATAATGATGACGATGATCTAAATATGCCATTATAATCTTTGTTATAATATTTTTTCAAAAATGTAGCCTAATAGACCTACTCTACTATCACTTGTTAGTCCATAATGGCAACTAAGAGGAAGAGTAAATGGGTGTTTATAAAATTCAACAATTTTTCTAACCAAAGTACTTAATTAACAACAATCAATATAAATAAGGATGAGAAAATTGTTTAATATAAATTAATCAAATAATCAATATTTTAAAAATAGATCGAACATCGAACTGGTCAAAGAAAAGGTTAAAGGTTTAAAATATTCAACTAATATTGAACCGCTATAAAATCAATAAATAAGAAATAAAAAGTAAGATTTATAAAAAATAAGTAAAAATAAAAATATTTTATTGAAATATAAAATACACCAATATTTATTATTATATGATGAACTAATAATAAATAAATCTAATCCTAACAAGTTGGATTTTTAAAAGATCGATATATAGTTTGTAACCCAAAGCAAAGACAAAGACTTCAAAGAGCAGAGGAGTTGGACACAGGGCTATATACTTTACAAAATTTCTATTTTCTTTAATAAAAGGCCTAACACTCCAAAACCCTAGCTTAAGTCTTTACTATATATAAACCAAAAATTTACCAATTGCTCTCTCCCTCTCTTTAAACAAAATAAAAACTACTAGTCCTCCTCTTTAAATGACAGAGGGGCTTGTATTTAGGGACACCATAAGGTCTGACATTGATTAGGTTACAACCATAGCCACCCTAATTAATAGCTCTTCCTCCTTCTTTGTCCCTAAGCCTAAACTTTACAATACAAAAGGCGGTCGTTTAAACTCCATGTGAACCCCAACCCTAACCCTAAACCCACCCCCCCTATCTTTCTTTTTCATGTATGTAAATTAGTAAATACTTAGTTTCTCTCCCTAAGTTTATCCTCACCAAATTCAAAACCTAGAACAACACAATCTCTCATCTTTTTACTTACTAGATCTAAGAATTGGCTCGTTGGACTTCCATGTTTCATAGTTGTTTGGGTGAATTTGGATGGTTGACGATAACACTTCTGTGTTGAACATTTTGGGTGGGTTTTTCTTTAAATGGCTTAACAACAATCTTCAAGTCTCATTTGCCTGTAGCTGATCAATTCTGGCTGATTCTCTGATTCTCCGATAAACTGGTCAGTTTTTATATATACAGGATTTTTAATTAAACCAAACTGGATAACCAGTCGGTTCATATTATTTTTTGGTCGAACTGGTAGATTCGGTTCAATTTTTAAAACATTGCAAATAATTGAGCAATAATTTAAATAAAAGGATAGAGAAAAAAGAATGCAAATTGATTTATAGTAGTTTGGCACACAACTCTTACCTACATCCACTTCGAAGACTTCATTTAGAATTCCATTATACTTCCAAAGCAAAGAATAACTTTTGTAGAATCTTTCTCAGTAAAGAGGAGCCCTTCTTATAATCTTTTTCAAGGTGAAGAGTAACCTTACTTTCAATTGGATTGCCTCTAAGTACAATATTATATTCTCCAAACCAAAGATTACAACTCAAAATTCCTCACCTTATCACTTGATAACTCCAAAATAAGTCATTCACATAAATATGACACAATGATGCTTAGATGAATAAAAAACTCTTTGAAATATATGTATAGGCCAAAATGGATGAGAAAACTCTTGTGTATAGTTTTTTAGGACCATTCACATTCGTTGGAGCCAAGAACTAGTCGTAACAACAACTATCTCTAGTATAACGGTCTACTAGTATAACAAATTAGTCGACCAATATGCATTAAAAGTTTTATATTCACTAGTCATTGGAACAGTGATCGACCATTAGGTATATTGGTCGAACAATATGACACATTGATTAACTAGTACATCATCCAATGTTATAACAAACTCACGGTACATCAAATTTGACACGTTTAACCTATATTGGTCAATCACTAACCCATATAGTTTGACCAATCACCCAAAAAATATAATTTTAACAACTTTAAATGTTCAATCTCACTTGATTAATGCAATTATGGATTAAACTTCGCATAAATATTCCCCAAACTTTGTTTTAGAGATTAAGAGGCTTTTATATTGAAAACAAAAGCTTCAATGCCTCTTGATAGATGTAAAGACTCAAACAATGAAGTGAGATAAAATGTTTATGCATGATGAGTCTTTTAAAGCATTAAATTAATAAATTGAGATCATAATTAATATTATATACTAAAGAATGACCTTAATAAATCTTGATCCTCTTTAATTCTTAGTTTGATCTTCATTTCGACGATTACAACTTCAACTTCTCTTTATCATTTTCATAAGCTATCTTTTTGAGGTTATGACTTCATTTATGTTCTTATATTGCTTTTCATCAAAATAACAAACTTAGTAGTGGTAATTTGTTTTTGTTATCATCAAAACACTTATCGAAACCTCCTTTGGGTCAACGGAAACAAATCCGTAAACTTGTGTTAAATTATTTAAGTAGAATCAATTATATAACTAATTGTTATAGGTGTTATATAGCTATTTTATCTTAATTATATTATAAGGTAAAATAATTTCAACTTGTCTATTTCATATAGCAAAATATTTTAGAAATAATTCGGTAAACTTTTTTATATAAGATAAATATATTACTTGAAATAGCTTATCATATAATTAAAATGAGGCAATCACATATATAATTATGTATATAACAATCATTTGTATGATAATATTTGTTAAATAACTTGAACTTTTTTTGTAGTTTATAATATTACAAAGTATTTTATAAATAATTTAAAATAGTAAATATATTTTTTATAATGACTTAAACATAGGATAATTTCACTTACTTTATCTAAAAATTTATTTATTCTTTCACTTTAAAATATTATAGAACTTTTTCAAATTCTTCCAATAAATCTTTGCTTTGGCAATTAATAATTTGATAAGCAAACTTGAATATAACTAAGAAAAACTACGTAACAAAAGTTACACGCCTGGACCCAAATTAAATTGAAATTAATTCAAAACAAAAAACAATTTACTTACATATTAAAATGAGGGATGTGGCATGAGTTAACATGTTAATTTGTTGGTAAGTGAATATTAAAAGGAAATAAGAGTGTACAAGTTGGTTAAACTATGTTATAAGGTCTTACATATCAACAAAATGTGTAGTTACTTTCAAATATATTTAATATGTGAAAATACTTACTAAGGACCTATTTGTTTCCTTTTATTTTTACATTTTTCTTTTGGTTTTTAAAAAGAATGAAGCATAATAGCAAAACATGTTTGTTTTACTCTGCTAGGGTTTCTTATTTTTAAAATAAAAAGGTTTACAAAAACTCAAATTTTTTTTGTATTGAGACAATTGATTTTAAAAATCAAAATAATGTTTTTATTTTGTTTTTCTTCTATTATTCTATTCTCCTTAGTTGGTGACTCTTTTTATTCCTTTATGGTCTCCTCTATCCCTTTATCTCTCTACAAACTACGTCCTCTCTCTCTCTCTCTCTCTCTCTACATGCCTATACTTGTGTGTTTTGTTTTGTTGGAACATGGTGACATGGGCTTAATTATTTTTTGTGCTATTTATGGTTTTTAGAAACTTTGAGATTTGGATTTTTGGGATTGTGGTTTCTTACTCTGATTAGGCTGCATGAGTGAGCTTAAAGCAAACATATTTATTAATTTTTTTTTATTCTCCTAATGATTTTTTCTTTGTCTTGTGTTTCATTGATTTGATTTTTGAGTTATTCACATTTATCTTTTATTGGGTTTAATTTGATCAGCATTACTTACTACTGGTTATGTCTAGTTTTTTCATTTATGGTGCCAAAAATTTTATTAGTTGAAAGAGAATAAAAACTTCTCTTATATGAACATTAGGTTCAGGCATACAAACTTTAAATTCAAAGCATAACTTTTTCATAAAAAAGATTAAGTTCTTTCATTTTCTATATGGTGAAGGACACAACTTGCTTGTTTCATATATATTTAATGTCTAATTTGGTGCTTTAAGGGTAAATTATTATATGAATACGTAGTTGAGACGGGATAGTGAACAAAAATACACATTCTTGTTATAGGTTGAATGAGGTTTTAAGGGGAAAATTACAGGATATAGAAGCTTAAGCAAGTGTTGTCATCTTTTGTTAGCAAAAGTGGAAAAAAGCTACTTATATGCCTTTTGCATGTGATTAAATAAACTATAGAGTTAATTTATTTCCTATCGAAGGACCACCAATTGCAAAATATGAAAGTAAAGTTGATAGTATTGGGCATCTTGATTGCATTAATTTTCATTATTATACTGTTCGTTTACAATGGCTTTAAATGCATTTAGCTTCAAAGAGCTAATGTTTTTATTTATTCCTTTTTTTTTTTGGCTAATATAGCCTATATCATAAGACTACGTCGATATAGTTTTTTTTTTTTAATTTTTTAATACTAAGTCTTGATTTGTGAAAGTTTACCATTTCTTGTTTTGGTCTCCTCATGCTTACGGTTTTACAATCATAAATTACTAGGATTTCATCATGATGGAGATTTTCATTTTGAGTTATAACAATCATTATCATGCCTAAAATTTTGGAGGCATAAATGAATATGAAACGAACAATATTGTGCTACCCTCAGATTTATATACTATTTTATTTTGCTGCTTTTATCATTCAATCCATTTCTATTTAGTTACGAAATAAAACCTTTAACATCTTTTTTATTTCCCTCCTCTTAAGCTGCAATATATGTTTAACAATTTGTTTTCATTTTTGTTAAATGGATTGCTTCAGATCATTTGCTAAAATGTATTGATGTTCCTTGAATCTTCCTTGGCTATAAATGATTTAGAAAATTATTTCTATCAAAATCTAAAATAGAGATTATTTTGAAGTTCCTTTTTAAATGCCATCTTTGCTTTTTACATTACATTCAGAAGTACGAATTGCTAAAATTCTTTCATGATATAACAAAAGATAGGAAGGAGGTTCACATGCATTACTAAATCAAGAATAAACTTGACTCTTCTATAATTAAATACAAACATGAACGATGAAACTTAGGTATAATGTTTGGATTAATTTAAATGTTCTACGTCAAACATAGAATTACATAGGATGATCTTTACTCATCATCAGTTAATCAATACCTTCAATTGTCCTTTTTATAAACAATCTGAAGCTTAAAAACTTTAACAAAATTAAAATAATTGAAATATTTATATAAAATCATACAAGCAATCTGGTGAATATAAATGCATACAAGTTTATTGAAAGTAGATAAAGATTCTATTCACTATAATTTTAAACTATCTAACTAATCTAATATTTTATTTTGGAAATTTCTTTCATATTTCCCTCTTGTTTTCATGTTTCTTTTCGCTTTATTCTATTGTCACTCATATGTAATTAATATTAGTGCTGGAAGTTTCAAGCAATATGAACAAGCCAAATGATTGTATGAATATAAATGAAAATTATAAGGTATGAAATAATACTATAGAGGTGTATTTAATCTCATTAATGGATCAAAAAGTGAAGAAAGGAAATTGAACAACTACTACCTTTTCTAAATTTGGTTGAAAGAACATTTAGGTGGGTTTTGAAACGAATTCAATAAAAAATACAATGATATCCAATTAAAGAACAAATGTAATGCATTAAGGACGAGATTAAAAAAATTTAAGAACTTATTTAAAAAAAGTAAGAATCAGTTACAACTCTTTAATTGTTGAAGTCAATGCCATATATGATTGATGGCAAAATTTATTTAAAGTAAAATATTTCTTTTCTTATTAGTATCATATTATAATTTTTTGCTTATAAGCACTTTTCATCATTATAGGTACATCAAATCGTTCATTGATTCAAGAAAAAAGATGCAAAGAGTTTTTAGGCATGTCATATTCTTTAAGATATTACGAAAATTTGTTTGCATACACATCTTTCAACTAAATCTCAATCAAACAGTGCAAAAAGGGAAAATTAAATTGATGTTGATGAAACTTATTCATTTAATGAAAAAGGGGATCAAGTTGCAAGTTCATTTAGGAAAAAGAAATATCTTAGTAAGAAAAATGCAAAAAAAAAGGCATACTTTAGCATTCTAGAAAATGTACAATTGGTGAATAGTCGAAAAGAAATAATGATTTACTTGAGACTAAAATGGCAACAATATCATCCACTATAGATAATAAATTTGAAGCTTTATTAATTAATCAAGAGACTAATATAATGAAAAAATAGTTGGATTCCTTACATGATTCTAGTGTCAAAAGTGTGTAATATGGAAAAGTAGTGAAAGCTTTGCATGATTCTCCATATTATAAGTAGATGTTTATGAAGATGCCAGATGTAAAATAGATGGATCATTTTATATCTTTTTAGTTATGTTTTCGTAGTAATGCATCCTAAAGTCTTATTGGCTTAAGTAATTTTATATTAAGAACTATTCTATGGTTTGAACAATTTAATTGTATATTTTATACGAATGTTTAATATAAATGTTTTAACTGAATGTTTGGTGGGTCTTCCACATTTTCAAGTATATTTATATATATTTTTTTACTATTTTCATTATGTCCTTACGTTTAATTAGTTATCTTAATTATATAATTTCATTTTTAGTACTGTAAAAGATGATATGCATATTGATGCATATATTTCAACCAGATACTATATAATGGTAAAATAATTAATCTAATATTGTGGGCCGGTTGTTACTCAGTTGACATGCATTTTATATATGTAATAATTAGATAAGAAGATAATATAAAGAACATTTGAATTCTTTTGTAAACAATAACAAATCTAGCGAATAAAATTTCTATACTTCCATAAAGTATTAAATTATTTTAAATAAATATAGTAATTGCAATTAATTTTTAATGCAATTTTGTTGATATTATATTATTTGTATGTTAATGTAAGTTCTATTTGGTTAAATCATAATCCATTAATATGCCTAAATTTTTTCATCACATCAAGTTGAAAGATATTATTTGCGAGATTATGGAGGAAGAAAAAGATCTTAAAGTCCAAAAAATTTATTCAACTGTATACATTTTTCATTAAGAAATGTCATTAAATAATGTTTTGGTGTTCTAAAAGTATGATTTTCTATATTCAAACATGCCTAGTTATGATATAAAGAAACAAAAAATACATCATTATTAATTGTTATGTTATAAATGATTTTAGTAGAATGCATAGACAAAAGATCAGTGATTTGACCATTATATTAAAGGTAAGAGCAAATTTTAGTCGGTAGATGCAAGTTTTCAAGTAAAACATAATATCACTCCAACACAAATTTAGAGCATGTCTCGAAATGGGATGACATTATTAGACAAAGGTAGAATAATTATATTAATAGAAATTCTAATTAATTTATTTTTCTTTTTGTAAGTGATGTAACATGATAAATGTCTTGTACTACTTAATTAGAATGAGTTAATGTAATTTTATAATTTATAGATTATTATTATATAAAGTTGACATATAATTTTATTTAATTATTCCTTTTTATGATAATAAAAATTAATTAATTTAAGCATTCAATTTGATATATTAAGGAATGAATTAATTTAAAATTCAATATTAACATTTAATAGTATAATAAAAATAAACAAATAACAAAATGATGATACCAAACAAAATTTTATTTTCAAATTTTATTATCAATTTTGATAAAATATGTTTTTATTTTTAACAAAAATTAAATATTAAAACTAAAAACAAAAAACCACACACAAAAGCCAAAGTGGAACAAAACGATACTTAAAAAGATTAAAGAATGAGAAATATAATAATATTAAGTTGATGGACCAAAACAAGGCCCTATAAAGTCCGGCCCATCTGTAGCAGTTTAAATGTCCATCTTGGGCTAAGAATAACAAATGGTTTTCATAATTAAAATCTACTTAAAAGCAAACTCTTCTATTTTCCCAGGGAGGGAGTCACGGAGGAAGGTGTTTGGTTTCAGGACTACTGGTGCTGTGTGTCGATAGCTGATAGGCAAGAGCTGTGAAGATGGGTGATGTGGTGAAAAAGGAAGTGGAAGACTCTGATTTCAACAGAACCACCACGAACGGTCACCAGAAACCGATGTCCTCCCCCGAAGAGGACTTTACTCTCGCTCAATTGTCTCTCTCCCCTGCTGCTATTAGCCCTCGCCCCAAGCTCAGGCTCACCTTTTCTTCCTCGGTCTCTTTTTTTCTCTCAATGTCTCACTCTGTTTGTTTGTTGGGAAAAATTGTCAGTAGACAAGAAATAGTGAAATGAGAGTTCAGATCTCACGGTTTCTCTTTCGATGCATGAGATTTTATACATATCTAAGTAGCGCGTACCTGTAACCAACTGCATCGTGCATGAAACGTATTTTCGTTTGTTTTACTTCTCGAATCTGCTTTCAGTTTTGGAGGCTGAGTTGGTTTGGTTGCTCGCAGGCAAAGCAGAAGACTGTAATGGCGGAGAAAACCGAAGTGAAGCGTCTCAAGATCAAGAGACGGTCTTCTGATTCCAAAATGAAACACGTATCACTTCTCCCTCTTCTTTGTTTTCTTCTCCGTTTTAGCTACTGGTGGATTGTAGTGCGATTGATGGTGGAAATGTGATCATTGTAATGCTCTATGAAATGGTTTCGCTATTCCACATTCCTACCCGCGCTTGCTTTTTCTTTGGAATAGATTCGATCCAATGTATGATATCAATTATAAGATCTTGTTTAGTAGTTTTTGCTTCTGATGTTATCAAGCTGACCTCTGTTTCGTTAATTTTGAACACAAAATGAATCTGTGGTTAGTGATCTTGGCGTAATTGTGAGGCTCATTGCTGTTGAATTTCTAGGTTTTGTAAACACTTCCAGACCCTTTGGTTCTTATCTCTCCTCTTTTTGTTTGTTTCCTTATTCTACGCTCTTATGTTCTCACCTTAGATATTCTGGTCAGTAAACCTGTTAATACAGCTTAAATTATGCCTTATGACGATATGTTATTTACTGATTGGTAGTTCCTTTCGTTTTTTAACAGGCATTATCAAGTCATGCAGGGAAGTGTATATGGTTGGTGATATTGCTTTAAATACTTCAATCCAAGTTTTTTGGTCTCTCGAAATTCTTAGCTTTATAACTGTGACTAATCATTTTATAGCTGTAGGGAAAATAAACCTCAGAACGAGGTAAACAACACTCCTGTGGAAACTAAGTCATCCACTATTGTTAGAGCAGAAGAGGTTCAATCAAATCTAGAACCTGGATTCCCTAACTTTTTGAAGGCTTTGGTCAGATCCCATGTTGCTAGTTGTTTCTGGATGGTAAGCATATTCAAAATAATGCATAGAGCGAAAAAAATCTTATCACAAGAACATGGAATCCGTTTGTATTACTTATGTTTTCCTGTAATAGGGGCTTCCTGGACCATTCTGTAGAGCACACTTACCGCATGTGGATACTACCGTCACCTTGGAAGATGAATTTGGTAGGGAATTCAGGATGAAATACATAGCATATAAGACTGGATTGAGTGCTGGTTGGAGGCAGTTCTCGACAGCACACCAGTTGCTCGAGGGAGATGTGTTGGTCTTTCAACTAATTGAACCCTGCAAATTTAAGGTGATGTTTTGAGTTTGTTTTACTGTTTTCACAATACTGTATCTTTCAGTAGTCACAACTTTTGCTTCCCATAAAAGATATATGGATCAGATGGCAAAATGTACCTGGAAACTATTGTGTCTCAAATGTTTCTTGTCAATGAGGGTAAAGGGTTTGGCACAGGTGGAGAGATTACTTAGTAGGAAATGATTCACAGTTCACTATTCTGTGGATAAACAGAGTAGTGCATAGAAATTTGTTCATCGAAATGATGTTTGAACTTACTGTGTTTACAAGAATTGTTTTAACAACATTGCACCTATAAGATTGACCCGTGGTCTTCTTGTTCTGAAAATACCATGAGCATATAAAATCAAATCCAACCTTACATATGTGGATTCATGACTGATATTTACTTACATGATATCTATTTGGGGAAACATGAGGTGCGTTCTAGGCATCTAGTTTAGTCTTTTTGTATAAATGCATCAATTTGTTGCATTGGACAATTTGCATCTTTTCTTTCTAGGAAGGCTTTGAGTTAGAAGTTTTTGACAGGCCCTAGAAATAGGGTTTTCGGAAGCAATTGCTACTTTACTCATATGTTGCAAGAATTTTAGATCCTAGCTTGCTAAAATACAAAAGTCTTTCACCGTGTATATAGATCTATTCTCTTCAGTATGCTCAATGTTTCTGCTTTTCCACTTTGATGCCTTAATTGTTGAAACAGCTCCTTCACTACTGGATCAAAGTAGTGTAGTTATTATATTTGACTCCTACATCATAATTGAGCTAAAATCAAGTCTGAATATTTTGTTTATGAAATGCACCTCAAAGTTTTATTACGTTTGACTCATAAGTGATAACTAAGCTAAAATCAAGTTTCAACGGTTTTGTTATGATATGCATCTCAAAGTTACAATATCTAATTATATGGCTCCCCATATAATTAGATATTGAGGAAAAAGTGGCCTGATAGTGTTGCCTGCGAATGAGAACTAGATTCTGGTTTATATGACAGAAACAAGTTGCTTCTGGAGAGAATTTTATTCTGAAGTCATTGATATTTGCAGGTATACATCATAAGGGCAAATGACTTAGCTGAAGTTGATGGAGCGATGGTTCTACTAAATTTGGATGCTCAGACCAAACAAAATGACACAGGCAAGTGGAAAATGTCCCCATCTTACTCATAGCATTCTATTTTATCTTGAAAAGGCTCCTCCATTGCTTGTTAACTGGAGATTAAAAAAAAAAAAGATGATGCAGAGATGGCTGCCATGACTAGTAAAAATGCAAGGAGGAAACGTCCACGGTCTCTACCGTTAGCTGTTGTGCAGAAGCAAAATAAGAGATCTCGCCGACAAAAGTCGTCACTTGTTAGTGCTGGGCAACCAACCGAGCAATCTGAAAATGATAGCGAGGAAGTGGGTTCAGAAGTTCTAGAAGGTTTCAAATTATCTGTTCCTGCTGTTCAATTTGATGACGTTAAAAGCTTTGAGAATTTCAGCATTTTGGTGGATGGTCTAGTTTTGGATTCTGAACTATCAGAAGATATTCGGAATAAATACTACAAGCTGTGCTGCAGTCAGAGTGCATTTCTTCATGACAATCTCGTTAAGGGCATTAACTTTAAGCTGATTGCTGGAATTATTTCTGAAACTGTTAAGATTGCTGATGCCCTAAGAGCTTGCGATCTTACCACCCCACCGGATGACTTTTCTATATGGGACAAGACTTTGAAAGGCTGTGAGCATTTTGGCATGAATGTTGGATTTTTACGTGCTAGACTGAGTCGGCTTGTGAAGCTTGCCTATGACTCAGAAGGTGCCACAAAAACAAGGAGGTACATAGAAGCTAGAAATGAACGGGGACATACAGAAGATGAAATAAGAAATATTGAAGCAAAGCTTGTGGAATTGAAGACCACCTATGCAAGGTTTGGTGCTGACATTGAAAATCTCAAGTCAAAGGCTGAAAGCTATGAGCTCAAATTCCAGGAGGAGGTTCTTGCTCCATGGTGATATGCCTGCTTGTACCATTAGTGTAGTTTCTGCCTTCAATCTACTCTAAATATTTCTCATCTTATTCCGTTACCCAGAAAGTGAGAAGGCGAAGCTGGTCTGTGCAGAAAAGAATTGCAGTCATTGCTTGATAGTCTGGTTGGTAGCAACACTGTAAACAACATGATAGTATATGCCTTGACATTTTAGGATTTAATAGGAAGATGATATTGTGAGAATCCAAGACTTAATATGAACACTAATGCTGTAACATTTTTGTACTCCATATTTAGGAGATTGTGTAGCTTTACAAGAAGCACTCCATCCCTCTCTCTCTTCGTCGTTCCCCACCTGAGATTCAGTCATTGCGAGTTATTCATCCTCTTGTGCAGTGATTGTATTCGTCTTGCCTTGTTTGAATTATGACAAAGTTTTACTTTGTTTTTCACTACAATTTTGGTTATGCTGGCTTCCCAGGAGTCAGGAACGCCATTTAGCATAATACAAGGGCTACAATCCGAGGGATTTGCCTTGGCTTGAAACTGAACTGCAGCATAACATCTTGCAGGACATGAAAGCAGCATTTGATTCTCTTTTTTTTTTTGGGTAAATATATCTGATATTCCTTAGCCAAACGTGGAACACATGTTTGGAATTTACGTTGCTTTATCAGAAAGAACAAGAACGATTATGATATATGAGTTACTATATACAGGGCTAATTGGGATCTTTATCATTCCTGACTTGCTCTTTTCGAGTCTTTAGAGAGTCGGAACGGACCACCGAAAGCTTTGTGATGATAAGTAGGGTAGCCTTAAGGTTCCTTTTGTCGCATTATTTGTGACTACTAGCCATTGACTTTCTTGTTACACAAGTATAACGGGAGCTTAGATACTAAATTACATTTAATTTTCAAAAAATTTAGATTTTTGTTGATTATTTTTATTAATTCATTGAATACTTCCCATTATAAGCGAGGGGAGATTCTTAATAGAAATTCAAGTACCTCTAATGCTAAAAAATACTAAAATTAAGATGAAATGTTAATAATGGATTGAGATGTTTTGTGGTTGGTTGGACTGTTTGCAAAATCTAAGGGTGTTATGATAAATTGATAAAAAAAGAAAACTCTTATCTTTTGCGGGCGTGTGATGTCGGCAACCAAAGGTGTCAGGTGTTAACGTGGGATGATGAGCCAGTCCCAACTTGCAAGTGAAATTCCGTTTGGACGTGGCCTTGGGAGGCATTCATCAGCTACTTGTCGTTCAAGTTCAACAACAGAAGATTGTCGTTAGATTCGTTACCTGTATCCGATGCCGAAGTTGTTGCACTTACCGACTTCTCGTCTCCAACATGGTCACCAGAAGTCACAAAGTGCCCATGGACCTGGCTAGAGCCGGTATTCTTATTTTCTACGAACCCATGAAGCCTCCAATTAAATGATTTTAGCGTTAAGGAAGAAGACATGGCAATCCAATGCCAAAAGCAAATCCCTTTCAAGAGACTGAATAATTCACCTTGTCAAATCCATTAAACCGTATGATTCAGGGCTCGTGTCATAGTAAATTGGACAATTTACGTTATGATTATAAGTTGAATTTCAGCAGATTTTACATCAAATCGTAATCGATTGCAATGAATAGTAATATTTTTATTGGTTTTGCATAATACACTTACCTTTTAGGATATACCCAACATTTCTTGTACAGCTAATGTATGTTAAATTTGATTAAGAAAATGGAAATGACGGCCAAAGCAAAAAGCATTAGAAGAAAGGGAGAAACGATTGGGATCAGTATTCATCAGGACGAGACAATCCTTTTTTCCAACCGCAAACATTTTTTGTACAAGATCGACAGCAAAAACATCAACTTCTAGGAAGAGATCCAAAGAACTAAATAAGGACAGGACAACTCCAAAAACAAACAAAAGAGAAAAAAAAAAGCAAGAAAATAAAAAAGGGTCAATCACCAATCAAAGTTTGAAGCCACCAACTAATCCAAATAAAGTTCTGATCTAGCGAAAAATTAATCCAACCTCTCTGCTTGCTTAAATTTATAAGAAAAACACCACCTTGTTCCTGTTCCCAAAAGAATTGCTACACATCTCTACCAAATGGTAGGTTAGCTCATCTATATGTCTATCTCCACATCTCCGCAACTTGAACTTGCTTCACTGAACAGCTCCTGCAACCAAAAAGAAGTACCCATCTCAGAATGATTCTTAAGCATGTCAAAGATTCAATTTTTTTATCAACCCAAAAAATATATTTAATCTTTTTCAGGCAATCATTGAAACGAGAAAAGAACAACAAACTAGAGATGAATTCTTCAGGATTTCTAACCTTTGAAGTCTTGTCAATGTGTACCTCCTCCCGAGCAAAACCAGACTTACACTCACCAACTTTCTCCAGAGAACCATCGTTCTTATTATCAACTTTTTTTGATCCAATGTGGGTTCTTTTTAGATTCAAAAAAGCCTTCCACCTTGTAGAGCCCTTTGGTGGCCTGAGTGAGATCTCGTCGTCGTCGTCGTCTACGAGAAGCTCGTCTCTGATGGTCCTTGGCATATATTTGCCTCCATTATCTTTGAATGGCAAAAGCCTACCCTTGAAGAAGAGCTCGTCAGCACTTATCATAGAGTAGTTCGTGACTGAGAATTCAAAGTCCGTCGATGCTGGGGCTTCTCTTGTGCTCCTTTCTTGTTTCATCATCTGCTGTGAATCAACAAAATCATTCGAAAAGGAAATCCTAGGGCTCATTGGAGGACAATGACCAGCTTTGTGCTCGGCGTTATACATCTCTAAGCATGCCATGGGAGGGAGAAAGAAAGAAAGAAGGAAGAGTGACAAACACAGTCCCTAATTAATTGCTCAAGGGACCCTCGCGCCCTGTTGCAACCCACCAAGTGTTGTTTGTATTTATAGCTGAAGAACGAAGAGAGGCGTGTGTTGGAGCTATTAGCTAATAGCTAGTAGGTGCTATATACATGTATGTTTTTCTTTTTGAAATCATGCACGGTATGCTCATAATGTGATGTTTTGTCATCACATGTTGATGACTAGTAGTACAAATATTTATTCACTGTTTTCCTTCGACGTGGGGATGGGGGTGGTGAAGAGTTTGAAGTTACCAAGAAAACTCTCTCTCTGTCATATTGAATCAAAATAAGATAAATTACAAGAAGTTAATAGAGTAATAATAAACCTCTCGTTTCAAGGGCCCAATCCCCTCCATTTACGAGTTCTCGACATCTTGGAAACCTTCTACGAAGGTTCTTTCGATTTGTGCTTTCAACTTCGACGTTTTAGTGCAATTAATTCTCTTCAGAATATGGTCAGGAAAACGTAATCTTTCAAAAGATATTTTTGCAATAAGATGACAAACCAACGGCTATTTGAAGTGAAACAATGGCACCAAGTCCGGTTGGAGTGGATATTCATTATTATATTTGATATTTGGAGATAGAGAAATGAATATCCATTTAGATAGAGAGTTATTTTTTCTTTGGAAAGTTTTGTGAATGACCCTTTTCTCATGTTATGTTGTAGAATTAAACTGAATGCACTCTCATCTGAAGCCATACGCCAGTGATGAACTGATGATGGTCAATGCATGCATGAATAAATTTTTGGAAATTGACAAGAGCAAAAGGAGATTTTGTGCGGACAATACCTAAAAAGAAGTGCAAGCAAGTGGGGCCAAGGAGCATAGCAGTGAATGAATGAACGATATTTGATAAAATTGGATACCACGTAACCAGTTTTGTAGATATCATAACAGTTTGACCATCTGAGAGAGTAACGGCAGTCCTATTTAAGGGACAGAGCAACGGGGATTCAAATGCTTTTTAACTTTGTATCTAAGTTTTCCGAGGGAAAGTGAGAGTCCAAAAGGGTTGGGGCAGCACGCATTGGCCTAACTTGGACCAAGCTTTGACTTGTGGGTAAAATTAGCCGTGAATGAGCTGGTGGCTGACCCATCAAACGAACCGCGTGACCTAGACCGTGTTCTTTGTTTACATGATCATCCAACTATCCAATAAGATCCAAATACATGTTAATTAGAAAGTATAGTATTGACTAATCAGACTGGCATTAGGGAGTCATTGAGTAGGGAAATGCTTCATCATCATCATCATCTTCTTAATTCTTCATCTTCGTCTTCTTCTTGTTCTATGATGGTTGGTGTGTTTAGATACAGAAATTGCAAATATAGCAATAATGAGCCACTCATGTCTGCTTTTCTAAGTAGTGGGTTGTGTTTGTATACTGCAAGAAACCACATGGGCTCCGAAAGCAAGAGAAGAGATGTGGAGTTGCCACGTCAAGTTTCTTTCTTTAGTTGTATGTAGAAGAGCACTAATCATTTTCAGCAATCGTGATGCTTTGTATAATTTAATAAAGATAAAAAACAAGTTTGTCATATCCCTGGTGGCTGCAGAAGGCAGAAATGGACTTGTACCAAATTGAAAGATAGACAGAGGCTAATTGCGTATCTCGTGTTTCATACGTTTCAATTTCCAAGTTTCAGAAGTCACCATCACTTTTCATTCATTCAGAAAATTCGTAAACTACATGTAAAAGAGTAAGAGAGTCAGTTGCCTTCAGTTCACTTTGTATGTGCTGGTTCTTAATTTTCTCTCTTATCAGATGTTGTGTATCCATTAGAATACAGATGATTAGTTGGCAAGATCGAGTAGAATCATAAGTCAAGAATTAGATATTGAGGCTAATCCTTAAAACAAACTTGGTAATGGTGATCTGGGAGACAGAATATAGTCCTGGGACCTTCTCAATGCCCACTAGTAGGAGGTCGGAGGCCCTAGTAACATGTGAAGAATAAAAAGAAGATTGGGGTTGGGGGTCTATTAAAATTTTAACTTCTACCCAAAGGACATGGCTGTCACTCACATGCTTTAAGCTTTTCCAAGTGGCCAGTCAAATGGGGTTATGCCACTTGGTAGATTCCCACAAATCAGTGCCTGGCTAACCAGAACCAGTCAAACCACGTTGAATAAGAAGAACAAATTCCAGAGATAAACGTGACGTAAGATGAAGAAGAGGGGGGGATTGTGTGCGGTCGTGACTCGAGTCTTGGGAGGAACAACTTTTATTTAAGGTGATGTAATCTCCCTGATGATAGCTCATTCATTAGAGCAAGTATTTCTGCTGCTATCTAGAATCAGATCCAGATTTACCTATTTATAAGTCTGAGTAGGTGGCCCATAGATCTCAAGATAATCGAGCAAAGTCCGAATCTGAGTCATTAAAAAAAAGAATAAACAAATTAAAGTCCTTGCAGTCTGTGCACGGTTGGTCCTTTCATCTTCAATTTTCTTTTTCCTTCTCGTAAAATTTGAGCGTGGATTTGTTTTCTTCTCATAATATTAATGTATATTAAATAAATATTTGTTTGTACTCAACAATATAAGTTATCCAACAAATTCAATTTAATTAATCAATGATAAATTCCGACACATCTGAAATTTGCACTAGTAAAAGTGGTATCGCTCTTTTCTCAGGTTCACAGCCCTTCTGCTAGACATGCAACAACACATTCAACTTAAGAGGCTAAACAAATTTTTTTTGGTTCGTTACGAAATATTATTGGTATTCTTCGTTTATCTGTAACTATGTTGGATGAGGTGAAACTAAATTCCAAAGTCTTTGCAGGATGCAAACTCAACATATTTGCTTATTCAAACAGAACATGAAAAGGATTACATCACTTAAGATGTAGAAGAAAGAAGCTTCCACGTGAATGCTGCTTGGAAACTCTTATTATTAATTCAATTGCTTGAGGACGACTACTGTATTGTTATATTCTCGACCAGTGTCGTATGTATCATTACAACAAAGTAGACATTTAGCTACTTTTTTTACGACGCTCCAGAAATTGTCGCTAAAATCGAACATATTGCGACGGTTTTTAAAATCGTTATTAAAATTAAGCTTTTAATGACAAATTATAAAAGCGTCACAAAAGGATCAATATTTGGTGACGAATGACAAAAATCATCCCTAAATGGTAAACATCTAATGACGATTTCCAAAACTCGTCACAAAATGGTCCACAATAGGTGACGGTTTTAGACATTCGTCGGTAAATAAACTTTTGGTGATATGTTTTAGAAATTGTCACCATAATTTGGTAAACATTTGGTGACTAATTTTCAAAATCGTCACTAATGGGTTCACAATTGGTAGCGATTGTGTAAAATCGTCACTAAAAAGACGTTCGGTGATGATTTTTAGAAATTGCCACCAAAAGTTTGTATACATTTAGCTAAGTATTTCTTGCTACATTTTACACATTGCCGCTAAAAGTAACTATTTGGTGACAATATTTGAAAGAATCCACATTTGGTGATGAATTTTGGAAATCGTCACCAAATGGTCCACATTCAGTGACAATTTCTAAAAATCATCAAATTACTGTGGAACATTTGGTGACTTTTTCAGAAATTGTCACCAAATAGTCCACATTCAGTGACGATTGTTGAAAAGCATCACCAAATATTGCATAATAATCTGCAACACATTTGGTGACTATTTGCCAAAATCGTTACCAAAGGGAACATTTTCCAAAATTGTTAAACTAAGATTTTTATGATCTATCATAGATAAGATATGTTTTAATGGAGATTTGCTTTGAATGTTTACAACGTATTGTTGAAAAAACACACACAACATAATTTTAAATAGTAGTATTAATTAATCATTAATAATTAGTAACAGTTCAAAAATTAATTATAAAAATTTCAATAATTGTATCAATATAATAATATGATATATGGAGTAGTACGAACTTTGAATTAGAAAGTTAACAATTCTTACAGTCATAGTACAAGAACAATAATAATCTACACTTAATAGTACGCATCTAGAGCCCTAACTAGTAAAGCGGTTGTTTGAAAAATTCTTACGGATACAACAATAAATCAACTTTAAAGCTGAGTCTAGTTGATTGCATCAATAAATGACAATGATATAATTATTTTTTAGATTCCAAGTGACATGAGAGTTAATAAAGGTAAATAAGTTACCGATGTCTGGAATCTCAAGAAAGGTCCTTGCATGTTCGAAGACATCAATTGAAACAGTGATAGTTCTTCCCTCAAATGTAGGATTTTTCACACCTTCTTGCAACAGCGTTTTCGCTATAGCTAAACTTATAGATGGCATAGTGAATGAGTTGCTAGATTTTGTATAGAAGACAAGTTCTCCAAACAAACTGCCAATACAAAATGATTTACCTAAAACATAATCAATATAGAACTTAGATATTGTTATATTAGTAAACCATTAAACGAACTGAAAATGGAGTGACATGCATACGTGAATGACCAAATGAAGTCTGTGGAGTTGACAAAATTTTTAAAACAACTGATTTTTCTAGTCCTTTACGGACCGTTGTGACATCGCTCCCGCCTCTATGGGCATGCATGTCATGTTCAAGATTCAAGAAAGCTTAAAACAACATGTAGTATATACCATCAAATGTAAATATATATAATAGCTTCATAAAAGGAAATGAGATGTACATTATAAGGAAAGTGACGTTGCTCGGATGATACTAAACACCTTAAAGCAGAAGATTGGCCATACAAGGTAATGAAGTGGAGATTTTTTCTGCATTATTTATTTCTTTAATAGGGACAAATTTGCCACATTCTTCTAACAAAATGAATTAGTACCATCTGGAACTACTCACCATGTTTACATTCCTTGATTAATAATGTTAAGAGGTATATTCTATAAATGTCGATTTAGAATAAAATGATGATATGTTCAACTCCAAGCTCGATGATTAGTGAAAGTAGTCCAGTTTAGCACTTATACATCTTTAATGTGCCTAATGATATAAAAGTTACCCTTACTAAAATTTCAAAAATTTATTGTGTAGTTTGTATCACATGCAAAATTTAGGATTTAAAGTAGAATAGACATAACTATGTTCTTGATGTATAAAAATATAGTATTATCTATATTGGGCTATGTTACTATTAATGGAAATGAGTAAAAGTAAAATACTTTTGAAGACTTTTCATTAAATAGTTACAAAGCTTTGATGAGGGAATTGTTAATGGTCGTTCAGAAGAAGCCAACCCATATACAATAACAAAGATAGATAGTAAATCATCTTCGAAACACACCCATAAACACAACCTATACATCAAATGCATAATTAAGAACTCATAATAAACACATAAAAGTATAAGTTAAACTTAGCACAACTTCATTAATGAAAATAGAACAAAACAACAATACCTTTAGTTAATGATGGTTCTTCGATGGTGATGAACACAATACAGAACCCAAACAGAGAAGAGGAGACAGTGGTTTTCAGGATGGAGGATTTTGAGAAATGTTGACAACTTAAACAAGAGTATAGTAGCCTTTTATTATTGTTGTGATCGAAAACCTAATACAAAATGACATTATTTTTCTTGTTTAGGTAAATGATGTCGTATCTTGTTTACTGTAGTTGTTCATATGTACTATTAATTAATTTGCTACGATCTATTTTATTTGGTCGACAAATGTCAGATGTAGCGACTAATACATGGCCCGTCGCCAAAGCCTGTGGGTTCATAAATAAGTTTTTATAAATTTATGTTCCTATTCCAAATAAAACATAATTTGAATTAAAAATTAAATTATTCAATTGAAAACTATTCCAAATTAATTTGTTGACCCTTCACATAAATTATAATTGACTTACAATTTTCAAAAAATTATACATTTTAATTATTATAATTTTGAAAAACTAAAATTTAAAAATTTAACAAGACTTTGTAATATAGTTAGAAAACTATTTCTAACACATTAAAATTAAAGAATAGTCATTCCCAAAAATTAAGCAAATGAAGAATAATTGCATATATAAGTGAGAAGATTAATTTTACATTTTGTATGATGTATTAGGAATACATCATATATATATATATATATATATATATATATATTGCTACCAAAT
>JAOSBK010000206.1:6118301-6130749 GCA_027568895.1 Erythroxylum shatona | reverse complement strand
AGATTAGTAATTCCCAAAAATGAAGCAAATCAAGAACAACTCCATATGTAAGTGTAAAAGACAAAATTTTCATTTTGTTATTAGTAATAGGAATACCTCATATATGTTATTCAATTAAGAAAGTAAAGAAAATGCTTGGGTTTTGGCGACGTTGTGTATAATTGGTAGCGAATTGGAGTGATAGGCGACGATAGTTTTGATCATCCAAAAAGGTAAAAGGTTTAGTATTGGCAATGATTTATCAATTTGGTAGCAAAATGTTGTACAATTTGCGACATTATTTTATTTTCGTAGCAAACGTTTAACATTTGGTGACGAAATATAAATTTGTCACCAAATGTACCAGATGATAAAAATTAAACAAATGCTAGGATGACTTTATATGTCAGTTTTGAAAAAAATGAAGGAAAAGAGGGCGCTGATATGGTGTTCGGGGGGGAGGGGTAAGAAGAGAGGGGCCCAGCGTCTATGTTTAAACAGACGCTAGGCCCCTCCCTTCTTTCCCCCTTGAACACCATATTAGCACCCCCTTTTCTTTCGTTTTTTTTTAAAATCGATGTTGCCAAAGTTGCCCTATCTTCTCCTTTATCTTGGACAATAGCAAAGAATCTTCTCTGTGCGCTTGCTCTCTTCATTTGGTGAGTAGTGTTGATTGGAGATTTTGTTATGTCATTGAAGTCCAACAAAGTTCGATGGTTTTGTGTTATGTTTTGAGTTTGTTGTCGATTTGTTTGCAATTAGTGGTGATGATAATGGTTGAGTTGTGCAAAACTTGTGTTATTGTTGTTGAAGAAAGGGAAAATAGACTTTTCTTTTATGTTCTTGAGTTGAAATTTACTTGCCCATAAGGTGTTTGACAAAAGTCCTAATTGTGTTTTGAGTTTGTCATGTTTTAGAACCAAGTTTCTGTTATGTTAAAAATGAAATTATAATGTTATATTTTATGTTAGCTAATCTTGAAAGAGCTAAAGGATCTTCAGAAGGGTCCTCTTAGTTTTATTTTTTATACAAATATGTATTGATATGAATAATCATGACATGTATGCATGATATACTTGCTTAGAATTTATTTCTATAAATTAGCATTTGATTCTTATAAAGTATAATATTGATTGGGTAAAATCACTTTGCTGGAAATTTTTTAAGCATTAAATTATTTGTAAGAGTATGCGTGTAATATTTGATTTATTGTATACTCTTTTATGGTGCTGAAAATTCATAATGCATTAAGGTTAGTTATATGTATGATGAATTTTTTTGCCATTTATCCTAAGTAAATGCTTACTGGAATTTATGCTGACTTCTTGAATGTATATATCTATGCAAACACCCAAGTTATATAAAGTGAAAGAGAAATGATGTTGAACTGAATTAAACAAAAAAAAGCATAATTTTCAATTTGCCATTTTGGAAGGAATTACTACTGAGGCACAAACTTGATGTTATGCAAATTGAGAAAAATATTTGTGAGTCTATTTTAGGGATTGTCATGGGAATTGATGGGAAATCCAAAGACACAATTAAGGCTAGAATTGACTTGGAAGAAATGAATATTAGAAAGGACTTGCATTTGAAAAGAAGAGATGATGGGTCATACATTATTCCCCCTGCTTGTTACAACATATCAAAAAGTGAGAAACAATCATTTTGTCAGCTCCTCCAATTAGTCAAATTTCCTGATGGTTATGCGTCAAAAATAGGTCATTGTGTGAATGTTAAAGAGTGAAAAGCGCCAGGGTTGAAAAGTCATAATTGTCATATACTTTTACAATGATTACTTCCTATTGGAATACATGGGTGTTTGTCGAAGGATGTGTCCATTACTTTGGGTCAATTAGGAGAGTTTTTAAAGCAATTGTGTAGCAAGACACTTAAAGTTGAAAAAGACATAGCATTGAATTTGTATAAGCTTGAACTATTATTCCCCCCATCATTTTTTGATGTTATGGTTCATTTGGCAATTCATTTACCATATAAAGCAAAACTTTGTGGACAGGTTCAATTTTGATGGATATTTTCAATTGAAAGGTAATTCATATTAAATTCATCAAGTTTTTTCTATGTTCTTTGCTTGTCATAATTCCTAAGTTTATAACTGATTATGTTTAGGTTTTTATTCTCTCTTAAGCGTTATGTACATAACAGAGCTTGACCAGAAGTGTTTATTACAAAGGCTTATATAGTAAATGACTGCTTGGCTTTTTGTTCAATGTACTTAATTGATGTGGAGACAAGATTTAATAGACCAAAACGTAACGTTGATTTTCATGATGACGGTGGGTTGTCTATTTTCTCCCAAAAAGTTAGGCCACTTGGTGGGTAAATATGCGGAGTTAACTAAAGACGAATTCGAAATCGCCTATTCAAATAATCATATTACAAATTTCTTCATTCACTATGAGATCTTAATATTATTGTCTTTTTTAAATAGAGAGCACAAAAAGACAATTCGTAGCAAAGGGATTATTAATGTTGAAGAAAGAAATAGGCAGAAGTTTGTATCATGGTTTAGAAATCGAGTAAGTTTCATATTGATTACATATTATGAAATCATGAGAATATATCTCATCCTCATATTTATTTTCAATTTATGGTACAAATGATATGGTTATATAACCATAACGTGCAAGAAGTGACAATAACATTATATAGTTTGGCATGTGGGCTTCGTATTTGTGGGAAGCAATACATAGGTTGCATTGCTAATGGGGTTAGATTTCACATACAAGATCGAGATAGTGGAGTTAGAAGTCAAAATTGTGGGGTTGTCATTGAAGGATGTCATGACAACAATTTCATTGACTTCTATGGTGTCATCTGTGAAATAATAAAGTTGCACTACATTAAGGATAAGAAGGTTGTTCTACTTAAATGCAAATGGTTTGATCTAACTAACATGAAATTGAACGGGCATATTACTAGCATAAATGTTAGAAAAACATGGTATGATAATGATCCTTTTCTCCTTGCTAGTAAAGTTAAACAAGTTTTTTATGTCAACGATACTATATTGGGTAACAATTAGAAGGTTGTTCAATTTATATGTCGGTTACTATATATAAAGTAACTGTATTAGCAACTGTTAATCTTTCTGTACCAAACGAAAACAGAAAAATAAATACAAAATTAAATAGATCAACATTGAAATTTGATAACACAGTTCGACACACCTTATCTATGTCTGCGGGGCCCTCACCCAGTTTAATTCTTTCACAAAAGTACAACAGATTTACTCAAGGCTTTATTGAGTCGATATCACTCAACCCTTGACACTATCTCTCAACCTCACTTCCTGTGAAAGTTTTTCACACCCAATAACACGACTAACTTGTGTTAACCTCATCAGAGGATTTTAATAAAAATAACTCAAGTGATAAAGATATCTAGAAACAAAAATGAAAATACTTGAGATAGAGAGAAACAACTTTTCGATAAACTCAAATCCTTCTAAGACAGATATGAAAGTTGTTCATCAATTAAATTCCTGTAGTTAGCTATTGGGATTTTTTTCCATTAATTTCAACCATGAATCATTAAGGGTGTCCAACAAATATAGCAGAAGATTGACGTTGAAGAATTAAAGAGCAATGTTCAGTGCAACTAGAAAAATATCAACGATAATAGATCCAAGACAAAAATACAACATCCACTCAAGGTGATCTTTTCTTTTTGCAGCCAATAACAGTAACTCACGATAAAGTACAACACTCATACAAACAATCTTGGGTTACACAAGAAACTCAATAAAAACCTAACTCACACAAACATTGCTGCACCACCACCAAAAGCACTAAAGATTGCCATCAGTTAACACAACAAAGACCCTGCGACAAAGACCCAAAAACCATACAGAAACCCTTGGCCACGCATTTGAAAATTCTATCAATAAACCTTAACTCTCACACACGTAATACACCACAATCTCGATGTGTACACACTCTAACTTAGAATAGAGTCCTACATTATCCCAAAAATTCAGCAGTGCTCTACTCTACATTACCTACGTAATCCATCATACTTCTTGTCAAGATACACATTAATTAAGAATAGGACTCTATCACAACTAAAAGATTATCACCAATAACTTTTTGAATCCAAGTCATTATCCAATTAATATCTTATATGTCCAATTAATAAATAAGATGCCAAAACTAAATAAAAAGATATATACTATATATCTTAACAATCTCCCTCGTTTTGGCATTTTTATCACATAGTCAAAACTCCCCTTAAAGGAGATAACTGGACATGTAACCATCAAATGCACAATTCCATTCTCCCCCTTGGGATGAAAAGATGCCAAAAAGAATGACAAATAGTCACATATATACCTTGAAATATCCCCTGAATGGAACGTTCACCATAAATAATCTAATGTCTCCCCTATGGGACAAAATATTGTCAAAACTAAGAATGCCTTCAACACAATCAATCTCAGCGAATAAAGGAACATAAAAATCAGTAGTAGTTTCAACGAAAGAATTATAAGCACACCAAAATGACAATTTACCACCAGTCAATACATATGCCAATATATCATAACTTACTTCATTTCCATCTTCAAAAGACTGATTAAATTCATAAACCCAAGCAAATAAATATGAGTGTTGCCAGTGTTGTGAGAGAGAGAGAGATACCTAAGAGAGAGACCTATATTGATGAGAGAGTTGAAGAGTCTTCGGTAGAGCCAAATAGAAATCACAATGCAAATTACTAAAAGTTGGGGTGACAATGGCAACATAAAAAATAAAGAACTAAAAATGACAAATCTCTTTTTTTTTTAATGTTTCATTTGTTTTAAAACAACATAAAAAATACTTCAAAAATATAAAGTACACAGTCCATGGACCCCTCGAAAAAATTCAAATTTGGTCTTATTCCTCATCATATTATCTTTGTCATCGGCTTCTTCTTATGAAGTAATTAATTTATCCTTTGTCTGAACAATTTCTTCACAACTAGTAACTAACTGTGAATCTAGACAATTTTTTGTTTTTCCTTCACAATGTCTTTGTGCTTGTAATTGATCCTTTCTAATCTAAGTGTGACCATGGGCTGCTGTTGAAAATTTAATGGAGAGTGTCTAGATTATTAGTTTTGATTCCTTTGAAACATCATTTGTAACATCTTGTAGCATCTCGACCTTATGTATCCGATAACTCCACAAAAATGACATGTGGGTACAAACCTATTCTTCCTCGAAGTTTCTTCTTGGAAAGATATGGATATGTCATCTTTCTTATCATTCACCTTGGGACAATCACCTTTGTATCCAATGCCTTAAAGATCCCCTTTAACCTTACCAATTTCCATTAACTTTTCTAGTTTTTCTGTGCCTCCATTCAACATTCTCAATCTCTTTTTTGGTGCTTACTAGTTTCAGTCTAGCTTTACCAAGTTCATCTAAAGTTGACATCAATTTCTTCTCTAAATCTTGAATAGTATTCTTCATAGAGAAGTTTACTTCCTTCAACCTTTCATTCTTCCTACATGTTTTCACCCATTTTTCATACATAAATTCGTAAGCCTCATAAATGTTCTCCTTTTTATCACCTGAACCACTTTCATCACTGTCATAATTTGAGATTGAGCCTTGAGTTGATTAGTCTGCATTTACGTCAAAATTTACGATTTACTCCCTTTTTCATCTTCAATTACTTCCTTCTCAGTTGCTGTTAAGCAAGTAACTGGGTTTTTGCTGTACAAAGTAACTAATGCAACACTATTCACAACTTCTTCTTCACTTCCATATTCACTTCTAGATTTGTTATCACTCTAATTGCTCGTAGAGGATTTTCCTTTTTTTCTTCTTTAAGATGTTCGCACACTCTGCTTAAACATGTCCGAAGCTTTGACACTCACGGCATTGAATTCTCTTTACCTTTCTTTCTCCCTTTTGAGTTTTAGATTATTGTTTAAAGTTGTTGCTTGATGAGCTCCCACCATTTTGCCTAAACTCAGGTCTACCCTTTTTCAATCTCTTCAGCCACTTACTAAACTCTCGTGTTAATAGCTCCATATCCTCATTCTTGTCGGATTCATCTTCTACATCATTAATATCTTTTCCAGTTTCAACCTATAGTGCCAATCCTTTGCTTCTTTCTTGTTTACCCCTTAAAAGATTCATTTTGAAATTTGTAAGAATTTCAATTATCTTCTCCAATGATAGATCATTAATGTCGTGGGCCTCCTCTTTTGTTGCAATTTTTAGAATGAATCTCGGAGGTAATGATCTCAATATCTTCTTGACTAGTTTCAGATTGGAACATTTCTTCCTGAGTTGATGTGCTTGATTCGCTATATCTTGCAATCTTTCATGGAAGTCTCTAATAGTCTCATTTTCATCCATCTTCAATTCTTCAAACCTCACAACTAACATCTATAGTTTTGACGCTATTATAGATTTGGACCCTTCATAAATAGTTTGCAAAGAATCTTATGTTTCTTTATTCGATTTATATGCTGATATCATTGAGAAGCGTCCTTCATCAACAGTACTGAAAATTGCGTACAATACTTGTGAGTTTCTAAGTGCTCTTTCTTCTTCGACTCTTGTTCATTCAGATGGATATTTTAGAACTATCTATTCCTTACCGTCAGTAATCATCAGATGTGTCAAGGCATGTAACACCGAGTTCCATGCTCTTATTCCTAGTGCCTAAATAGAGACAATTATCTGTGATTTTCATGTATGATAATTGGAACCGTTCAACAGCGGTGGCCTGATAATTGATGCTCCTTCTCTTATGGCCATAATTATGAAACCCATATCCGCACCAACTTGCTACCAAGTTCTGAATCGGTGACCTTTCTTTAATACCATTTGAAAAATCGTAGAGGGTAGTAGTTTTGCAAACTCTTCGATTTAACCGTAGTTACTTGTAAGGTTCTATCGCAGTTACTTGTAACTGTATATGTCGATTACTAGATATAAAGTAACTGTATCAACAATTGTTAATTTTTCTATACCAAAAGAAAACAAAAAAATAAATACAAAATTAAATAGATCAACATCGAAATTTGGTAACGTTGTTCGACACATCTTTCCTATGTCTATGGGGCCCTTACCCAGCTTAATTCTTTCATGAAAGTACAATAGATTTACCCAAGACTTTACTGAGCCGACACCACTCAACCCTTAACACTATTTCTCAACTTCATTTCCAGTGAAAGCTTTTCACACCCAATAACACAACCAAACCGTGTTAACCTTGTCAGAGAATTTTCTAAACAACTTTTAATTAAAAGACAATTAATAAAAATGACTTAAGTGATTAAGATATCTAGAAACAAAAACGAAAATACTTAAGATAGAGAGAAACAACTTTCCGATAAACTTAACTCCTTCTAAGACAGATCTGAAAGTTGTTCATCAATTAAATTACTGTAGTTAGTTGCTGGGATTTTTCTGCCTTACTTTCAACCATGAATCATCAAGGGCAGCTAACAAATACAACAAAAGATTGACGTTGAAGAATTTAAGAGCAATGTTTAGAGCAACCAGAAAAATATCAACGATAACAACTCTAAGACAAAAATACAGCATCCACTCAAGGTGATCTTTTCTTTTTGCAACCAATAACAAGTGCAGCACTCACACAAACAATTTTGGGTTACATAAGAAACTCAATAAAAACCCAACTCACACAAACATTGCTACACAACCATAAAAAGTACTAAAGATTGCCATCAATTAACACAATAAAGACCCCACGCTAAAGACCCAAAAACCATACAGAAACCCTTGGCCACATATACGAAAATTCTAGCAATAAACCTTAACTCTCACACACATAATACACCACAATCATGATGTATACACACTCTAACTTAAAATAGAGTTCTACATTATCCCAAAGATCCAGCAGTGCTTCACTCTACATCACCCACGTAATCCATCATACTTCTTGTTAAGATACTCATTAATTAAGGATAGGACTCTATCACAACTAGAAGATTATCACTAATAGCTTTTTGAATCCAAGTCATGATCCAATTAATATCTTATATGTCCAATTAATAAATAAGATCAAAACTAAATAAAAAGATATATACTATATATCTTAATAGAATGTCTTTGATATTTGTGAAAGGGATATTGGTCAATTGGATGAGGATGCAGATGAAGTCTATCAAGAAATTGGATTGGAGTTCAATAACGAAGGCATTCCAGTAGAAGATGTAGATATATCATCATTCCATAAGAGAGATGTTGATCCCAACATAGTTCAACTATATGAAGTCCAAGCCCATCTTATCTTACAAACAAATGAAGACTATATTCAAGATGACTTAAACGATACTTTGCTCGAATATATCAGTGATGAAGAATCCAATGGCAATGTACTCAATGATGATGATTTTCAAAATCTTGATCATGATGATTGAATGTAAATAAATTTTTTGTATTGTTTGAAATGTTATGTTCATAATTGCCTTACATTGTTGATGTTTTACTTATGTTAATTTACGATGACTAGATGCATATTTTTAATGTTTCATTTATGTGTATGTGGAATGTTATGCCGAATGTTTATTATTTGACTACTGATCTTCTTATATTCATGTGAAATATTGATGTTTGAGTTAAGATTATACATTATCTTCATATTTTGTTTTAGTTGTTCAATATAATGACACCTGGTAGAAACAAGGAAAGAGGGTGGCAATGACCAAAGAAGTTCCTCCCCCCATAATAACCAACTCAATCTAACCCCATCGTTCAACAACAAAGTAATAGAAATTAAAAAATTATCTAGTTCTAATTATGAATTAGAATTAGAATTTCTAATCATTGCCAACATATTGAGGAGCCTGATGGGCCACATATAAAGAATGAGTTAAAGATGGCAAAGATGTTTTTAATCAATTTAGACTTGATTGTAAAGTTTGAGAAAATTTATGATTAAATATGAGATATTTAATAAATGAGGGTCAATATGAGATATTGGATCTTATTTGGGCATAGTTGATATTTAATTATAACTATTTGTAATTCTAATTAAAGTTTAATTGAAAATAAAATTTAATTTTAATTAAATTACCAAAAAATCCAAAAAATTATTATAAATATGCTTAAGCTCTAATGGAGTTAGCACTTCTTACTTAACCCTCTCTGCAACAATTACAAAGTTCTCTTAATCTATTATGTGGATATCATTAGAGGCAGAATACTTGTGCGGCTGCGGTGGTTGAGGTAGATCAGTTTCAAAAACAATTCTAGGGATATGACAAGAAAATGATGAAGCTTTAGAATAACGTACGAATTAAGATTTATGATTTATTATGGTTTATGTGTTAATCATTTTATAAAATTAAAGCAATCTTGGTTTTTGGAAAATCAAAATATGAAGAAATTTTGTAATTATTCCACTGTAGTCGGGATCTGATCCTTTCTTGATTTCCCAATAATGATCCCTGATGAATGCTTACTTTTGATTGGTACCGTCAATTTGGGTTTGTTGTTTTTCAGGACAAATTTTTGGCTGGTAACTGGGTAATTATGTTGGTATCTTGGTGTAGTGAGCATGGAACATTAAAGTTTTTTCTTTTTTTGGTTTGTATTAAGTTTCAAATTCATTTATATGATAATTCAGTGTTATTTATGAGTATATTTGATTTATTTACCATGACTAATGAGCAGAAGTCAATTATGGTTACAGATGTTATCCCGGTAATGTTTAAGATCACCAAACATAAATTGATAGGTTTTAATTATCTAAAATGAGGAAAACAAATTAGAATTTATTTGCAGAGTATATCTAAAGGTGATCATTTTATATATGATCCACCAACTAATGGAATAAGAAGAGAATGGTTGAAAGATGTTACTAGGTTACTTTTGCAAATTAGGAATTCGATAGATACTTAAGTGGTTAGCATGGTTAGTCACTATGAGTATATTAGGGAATTAATGGATTATTTGGTGTTTTTTATATTTGTGAAAAGAGAATACTTCTCATATTTATAAGGTCTATAAGAATTTTTATTGGACTGAACAACATGAACAGTCTCTTTAAACCTATTTCATAATTTTTAAAAAGGTTTGTGAAAAGCTCAATGACTTATTACCTTTTAGTTTTGATATCAAAGTATAACAAACTAAAAGGGAGAAAATGAAAGTCATGAGTTTTTTAATAGGCCTCAATGCTCAATTTCATAAATTGAAGTGTTAGATTCTCTTAAAGGTAAAAAAGTTTCCTCTTTAATTGAGGTCTTCACTAGAGTGCATGTAACCTAGTGCCATTATTGTTTTGTCTATTCAAAGTTTCAATTGCTCTAGTTAGATAAGATAATAGAAGATCACTTAATCGAAATCAAAACAAAGGAAGTAGTATAGGGGGTTAGGACAAGAAGAACTAAGATGAATATGCTAAATTCATCTTAGTTTAAGAAGTATTAAAGAGCCCTTCTAATTCTATCACTGCTACTGCTACGACAATTGATTTCAATAAATATCTACTTTTATCCTCCATCACCCTCATTTATATTTTTTAGAATTTATTTTCTTCAAATAGTTCTTAAAAACATTTTTCCTTGTAAGTTTATCGTAAACAACCTCTCTACTAGTTATGGGTAAGGTCTCACATTTTTAAATCTCTCCAGACTCTACATCTTAGTAAGATTTTTAATGGGATGTTGTTTTATCCTTCATCACCCGGTGGGTTATTGATTTTGCTGCAAATAATCAATGACAGGTAATCCTAATCTACTTACCACCTTTAAATCCTATAATTCTCCTTCCAAAGTTATTTTTTCAGATGGTTCTACCTCATCTGCTCTTGGTTTTGGAATAGCCCATCCAACTCCTTTAATTTTCCAATTATATGTTTTAAGCTTACCAGCTTATTCTTTTAATTTAATATTTGTTAACAAGATTACTTAAACTTTACATTGTTGTGTCTTATTTTTCTTAATTTTTTTCTTTTTCAGGATCTTATGACAATGAAGATTATTGATAGTGAACATCTATTAGGAGGTCTCTATGTTTTAGATATTCTTGAGCAAATGCATAAACCATTGCTTGTTCTATGATTGTAACTCCTTTTAAAGCACACTGTTAGTTAGGTCATCCTTCTCCGATAACATTAAAGAAATTTTGATTGGAATTTGAAAATGTGTCATCTTTTGATTATAAGTCATGTTAGTTTTTAAAACATCATTGTCTGCCTTCTAATCTTAAGTTAATAAAAGAGACAATTTTCATTTTGAATTAGTTCATTATTATGTTTAAGGTCTATATCACATTGCATCCAAGATTAGGTTTCCATACTGTGTTACCGTTTTTAATGACTTCTCTCGAATGACTTGACTTAATGAAATTTTTTTCAGAATTGTTTTCCTATTTTACAACTTTTTGCGTGGAAATCAAAACACAATTAAATGTTTTTGTACATATTTTGCAAAGTGATAATGCTAAAGAATATCTTTTGGATTCCTTTTAGACTTACATGCTTAAAAATGACATTCTTAATCAAACATCTTGTGTACTCCATCCCAAAATAATGTTGTTTTAAAAAAATAAACATCTCCTTAAAATAACTAGGGGACTTTTGTTCAAAACAAATGTCCTTAAGTGTTTTTGGGCTGATGTAGTTTCAACAACCTACTTTTTGATCAATCGTATGCCATCATTTACCCTTCGCCATAAGTCTCCTTATCACATCCTTTTTCCAATTAAACCTTTGTTCTTTATTGAACCTCATAGTTTTCAAAGTACATATTTTATTTGCGATGTTTGTCCTTAAGTCACCAAATTATATCCTAAGTCTATTAAATGTTTCTTTCTTGAGTATTCTCATCTTCAAAAAAGGTCTCTATGCTATTGTCCTAATCTTAATAAGTACCTTGTGTCTGTTGATGCTACATTTATGAAAGATTTTCCTTATTTTCGTACATCTTCCAACACTTTTAATATTTAAAGTAAGATTGATGATTTGTTAGTGTATTAAATCACTTAACAGTTAATAAATGTTGTTCTGACACGTACCATGTTGGGACCGGGTCCCGGATCCCTATTCCCGAGGTGGCCCCTTGGGCTGCGCCCGCGACGAGCTTCCCAAAACTTCGGACCCGATCCCAACATCCATACATAATTCGATTTACACATGCATTTTCGCACACATAATACGCACAATCATTCTAACTATGAAATTAACACCCCACAAACCAAGGGGCTTAATGCCATAACAATCCGAAGGAAATTCAAACAAGCATTCTCAAAAGAGCATAATACAGAATAAAGTTTAAATCCAAAATACATGAAAATGCTCCATGATGATATGCTTGGAGGGCCAACCAAAATACTAACTTAACACAAAGCTCCTAACTATCTTGGAGTTTCCGATGCCTTGCAAGATCAACGATCGCCTCGTTCTGCACCTGAGGAGTGGGAGATAATAGGGTGAGCTGCGAAGCTCAGTGGCATATACATTTATAGCCATTGGCA
>JAOSBK010000206.1:6068487-6080809 GCA_027568895.1 Erythroxylum shatona | reverse complement strand
GCCGAGACTAATTTATACACTCCTAACCCGTCCCAATTGACCAATTTACCCTTCCCATCGGTGATGGGATGTTACATCTAGTGGCTCTTTTTACAATCCTTGGAAAAGGGGTTATGTGATGTTTCCCAAGAATACATCCTTAATAGAACTCAATCTTCTTTACAGTAGTGTTTAGAAGCAGTCCCTGTTGCTCTAGGTGTTTGAGGTTTTTATTTACTGCATGTCCGAGTCTAGCATGCCACGGAATAGTTAAGTTCATCTCCTTTTCCTTTACTGTTAGATTGATCTTTGTCATCCTTACTTTGGCTAGCAAGTTCTCAAAAGAAGAGAACCAGTCCCTGTGGGGAGTTACATGCATTGTGCAACTTGAGTCCAGAATCCATTCTATTGTCAACTCTTTTGTTTCAGCTGTCATGGCAAGTATCTCATCTTCACTGGATTCTTCAAGCTTCTCAACATTTCTAGCTTCACCTTTCTGTGCCTCTTTGTCCCTTTTCTTCCTATAATCCCTGTGAAAGTGTCCTTCTTTGTCATAATAATAGCATTTTTTAACTTTGGCTTTGTTCTTTTTCTTCTCATCATCATTCTTCTTCTGTTTGCCCTTTCCTTTAGCTTTCTGTCCACCACCTTTATTTGAACCATTTTGTGAAAATGTGTTATCGGATCTATTGTCTAAGAACATTACCTCTGGTTCCCCTTTAAAATGATTGTTGTCTATCACTTCCTCCATCAAAGAATCAAGAACCCTCGTCACTGTTATAGCATCACCACTAGCATGCTTGATCACCTTCCTGAATCCATTGTATTCCTGTGGAAGTGACTTTAGAATCACCACTGCTTGGTGTTCTTATGAAAATTTCTCCCCTATTGCTTCAAGATCCTGAATTAGTTTAAAGAAATAATACAGGTGGTCTTCAAGGTTTACTATTATATTCATTCTGAAATTTGCAAGATTGTGTAGCAGGGTCATTTTATTTAGTAGGCAACGTTTAGAATAAATTTCATCCAATTTGTCCTATAAGAGCTTTGCAGTGTTGCAATATTTCACTTTTCTGATGACAATTGGTGAAAGACGCAACATTAATTTGCAATGTGCCAATCTTGCTTTCTTCAGATTCTTCACAGGATCTGTCTCATCTTCGTAGGTAGCATTTATGGCCACAAAGCATTCGTAGGATTCAAGTAGCGCTTGTATCTGTAATTTCCATATTGCAAAGTCCTCCTTTCCAGTGAACACTTCCATCTCTTTTCCCACCATTTTGTAGGTTCATTGTAAAGGCTCTTTTTTGTACTTGAGTTTCCTTCTTGATGGATTCTTGACTTGTGAATAGGAATGTGGACAAAGACTTAGAAGCTCTGATACTAATCTGTTAAGATCTTTGTATGGCTTTCGGGTATTTTATTTTAAAATTAATGATAGTTTATGCTTGAACTTGATTTACAGTAATGAAGAATTGCAGAAATGTAAAGAACACATAAGAATTTTACTTGGTTCGATAACCCAAAGCTATCTACGTCTAAGGGTCAATCTCATACTATGGTTTTCACTAGCTTCAAAAAAAGAGGAATATAAGAGATTGGGTGTTTTCCTAAAATACCTACAAGAGTTCCTCACAAACTCCCTAGTACCCTTATTATGTACCCTAGCACTCTCTTTTTCTCTATTTCTTTTTGCTCTCATATTTCAATTATAGAAAATTAAGAATAATGGTTTCTGTGTATATGTGATGCTTGAGGTCTGTCTTATTTATAGAGCTTATTAGTAGTTGCTTTCAGATGTGCTTGTATAAATCAAATAAAATGTCATGTGTCTTCCATGTGCTTCACTAATGCTTATTCTGCTTTACGTTTTGTAAGGCTTCTGATATATGCTCTTTACGTGTGTGTTACTTAGAATTATCTTTTGACTTGTTCGAACTTTCGAAAGTTCATTTCTCCTTCCTTCTTCGAAAACTTTAGACACTCCTTCACACACACGTACACCTTTGTTTCTTCATCTCTGTTCTTTGATTAATGAGTTTATGTGAGGGTTTATAGAGAAAGTTGTGATTTCCTTCACAAGAGGAGATAAGAAGAGAGAAGAATTCAAGAGGAGAGATAACAGAGAAATACAAAGAGAGAGAGAGAGAGAATAGCTAATTTATATTCAACTCTTGCTAATGAAATGGTTACAGGTATTGTTATACTATCCACACATACAAGTACAAATGTATAATTGTTGTAATATTTTTATATTTACAATTCCTCCTTCTTTAGAAAATTTTGTTCTCAAGTTTTAACAAGGAAAGTATTAAGGACGTTTAAAGGATGGACAAAAAAGAAATAATCATATTTTCTTTTTGATGAAATTGAACTTCTTTTTATCACTCATCTCCTTCACGGCATCACCAACAGTAGCTCCTTTAGCATTGTTAAGGAAGGAGAACTACATTATCAACAGGATGAGAAACAATTGCACAAAATACTCCAGTAATGTAATCACCTGCAAAGGTCACACCCTACGCTTTTAGCAAAACTCCAAAACCAAATGAAATGCTTTTACACTTTGTAGAGACAATCTACATGTTACACCTAACGAGATAAAGAGAAGTAACCTCCATATGAATTAGACTACAACTGAGAATACCACCGACCGTATAAGCAGCGTAGAAAACTGACGAGTACATCTCTATATTATAAACCTGCTAGGAGGGAGAACGACGAAGGAATCACTAAAGGAGATGTCTCTGTTAGTTATGAGATAGGTGGACTCCGAGGGCAAAGTATAAGCTGATAAGGAGTTAAAAAGTTTAGAGACTACATTTTCGTCCTTCTCCTGCATGGTTTGCTCACTTCAATTCATGGGTTCCAGAGTAACTAGAATAGTTGCTTCCAATTCCACTCCTTATTGGTGCATGAATTGTGTGAATGTGGTTTTAAGCTCCAACATTACCTTCTCAAACATGTATACCTTGTTTCGTGATTCGAAAAATAGTTGCTCATTTGTGATCTGTGCTTCCATCAGGGTTTTCACATTTTCTTTGATTCTACGCAACTCTGCACCCCTTGTACCTTCATTCATTGACTCTTTTTCCAAAACCAACTGCTCTGATACCATTTTATGAATAATTTTTGTTAAAGATAAAACACGAAGAACATAGGAGAGAAGAAAAGAGAAGAATCTAGGAGGAGAGAAGGCAGAGAAATACAGAGAGAGGAAGAGAGAATAACTAATTCATTTCATCTGTTGTTAACAAAACAGTTACAGGTATCTAATATGTAAATACCATTGTACAATGCAGCAGTACCCTATAACATTTCATTCAACTTAATTGAATAACCATTGCTTGAAAAATTTAAATGAAATCCCACTTTATTAAGATATGAAATAGATACAATATTCTTTTTCACAATGGGTATATAATAACAATTATCCAAAACTAATTCTATCCCATTAAGAAGATACAAAATATATGTCCTATGGCTAATGTAGCAACTCTTGCTCCATTTCCCACTCTCCTTTCTTGAGTGGTCTACTATTCCTGAGACCCTCCATATCAACACATATGTGTGAGCCACATTTGGTATCTAATACCCAAATGTTATGATCAGTAATAGTATTAACCTCAATGATAAATAACATACCTAAAGTAGATGGTGGAACATCTAATGCCTTCTTCTGCTTCAGTGACTTCAGATAGGCTTTGTAGTTCCTCTTCTAATGTCCTTCAAATCCCCTTTGATGTAGTCTCCTTTGACTTCTTCTTGGCTACACCTCCCGCTAGCTTTTTGGACTTCTTCTTCTTTTGGTTCTTCTTGTGAGAACCAGAAGGAGAGTCCACTAGCATCACAGCTTTACTGTCTTTCTTAATAGTTTGCTCAGCTATTTTAAGCAGATTAATCAGCTGAAGCATCGATGTGGATATTTGGTTCATCTGATGGTTAAGCACAAACTGTGAATAACTATCGATCAAATCAGTCAGAATTAAGTATATACTTAATTTATGATCCATTACGAAATTCAAATTGGCTAACCTCTCAATGTATCCATACATCTTCTGTGCATATCGCATTAAAGATGATCCCTCAACCATCTTAGAGAGAAAAAGTAACCTCGAGGTCTTGAACATTTCAAACCAAACTTGCTCATCAAACAGTTCTCTTAGATGGTAGGCTATGGTATGAGCATCTATAGCGCCTCGTGCTGCTTTTGTAGCTTTAGTGACATAGAGGCTAGTATAATGCAGTTAGCCAACTCACTATCATCCAGTAGCTTATTGTAAGCTTTTTGATCCTCATCAGATGCATCGTCAACAGTGGGATCGAGAAGTGGTTCATCTAGGACATATCCTAGTTTTTTTAGGTTTGAGAACAATTCTCAAATTCCACAACCAATCTAAGAAGTTAAGTCCTGTGATTTGTTAAAGTCTAATAGCGAACGTAGGTTCACACTGAACGAAGACATCGTGGAGATTCAATAACCTAAATGAACGAGAGAAAGAGTTAAATGTACACTAATGCATATCGATAAGGACTTTAATCACATGCATTATGGGTCCCACTATTTTTATTCAAATATATAGCCCTTACTATGAATTCAAGAAAACTTATAGTTTTCTTAATGGGTCGATATCCAATATTACTAAGAATGACCTTGGGTTTGTCCAACAAGCCACTTTAGGTCAAGTAGTAGGTATCATTTATACCAATTGCATTCAGTTATGCAACTATCGACTTGTGCCATCAACTGTTGATTTAACACACTCATTAGGTTATAAACTCTTGATTCCTATACATTCGATGTATACAACCCAACTTCACCTCTATCCACATTAACCTTGGGTTTTCCCAACAAATCAATGCTTCCAATTAGGACCAACCTATTAATCTAAAAATCTAATTTCCATGGTTTTGAATATATTCTTGTAGAGCAGGCTTGGGTTTGCCCAACAACCCAACTCTAAAAGAACTTAGGTTTTTTCCATACTAATGGAAGGTGTAAGTCCTAATATTTCGATTAAGGGATTTGTTCTTTGATCTCATCATTAGTAGGTTGGTATTTATGTATATATATTTCATATATATATTCAGATATGAACAACTCAATTAAATTGAGCCTTGCCATAACCAACCTTAAAATGCATCTAATGCATGTATCACATAAAGGAGGTTTAATTTAGGTTGTGACTTGACTATGCATCTAATGTTCATGATTCAATTCAACTCTTGAACTGAATCAGGTACTAGTATTAGTCTTAGTTAATTCGAATTATGAACATGATTTGATTAGGAACCTTAAAATTAAATTATTTTGATTTCCAAATTAAACACGTTAATTCTACTACATATGCCTTTTTTATTCACACTAGAAATGTTATGCTCTACTTGGATTAATTCTAAATTAATTCCTAGGGTTTCCAAAATTTCTGAACATTAATTAGTCATCTATAATTTCCTTAGGTAATCTCGAATTTATCTAGATAATTTTGGCACAAGCTAAAAATATCTTGACGGCCAAAATCATCAAGATAAATAAATTAACCTATGACACTAAAAAGATCGATTCGATGTCTGGAAACTTTCCAACACCCTAATTTCAAGCACATGCAATTAGCATGCTGCTAACATCAAAATAATACATTTCTTATCTCATAAAACTTTGTTAAGGTCTTATAATCGAAACACATACATCATAAGTCATTAAATAGGTCAACTTCTTTAACTTTCAAAAAGCTAACCAATGTTGACTTTGACTTGATTTATTAATTGAATCAAATTCAATTAATTCTGGAAAAATTCCAGAGTCTTGTACACATTCTAAATGTGTCTAATATAAATTCCAAAATCTAATTTATAAGAATTATTTATTAATTTAGTGAAATTAGCCAACACATCACATGTGTATGACACTTGTCATATTTCTTCTAACACTAGTCATAGTCTACATCATGCATGCATAAGATAATCACTTTAGCAACAAATGTCATGCATATCATACATGTCTCAACATCTTATCTTGCATGTTCATGCAAAAAATCATAATTTTTTTATAAAAATTAATTTGCATTTAACAAGCATGCATGTTCATCAGATTTTCAGAATTTCCCAAAACTTCATCCATGCATCAGGTTGAAAGTAAATTCCTAATAAAATAATAAATGACATTCAATTGCAACTTCCTTTGACAAAAACATAACATAACACCTTAAAAACATTTTTGTGAAAGAAAATTAGACAAAAATTCTATAATTATTTAAAAAATTTCAAAATCAGCACATGCATTCAGTTTTCCAGAAATTCCCAAAAACTATCATATAAACAGACTAGATATTAATCCAAAATAAAATAGAAAATCACATTCAATTGCAATTTTCTTTGACAAAAACATGATATAATACCTTATAAACATTTCTATGACAAAAAAATAGAAAAAAATCCCTATAATTTATATGAAAATTTGCAAATCAATATGCATGTTAATCACAACCTAGCAAACACTTTGCATATGTTCAATACATTATCTAATACATGCATGACCCTTCTTTGATACCACTGTAAACATGGATTCATGCATCATATGTATGATAAAGCAGTGGAAGTGTCAGAATCTAAATTTTAACCCCATGACATCCCAAAAAGCCAAAATCTCATATGTATATATAAATAGATTATATGAACATGGTATAACAGTAAATGTACCTTTTGGTTCTCCTCCTTTCTTGATTCTTCTCCTTGTTTCACTTAAGCACATGTAAAAATGAAGAAACAATGTGTAAGGGTGGTTAGAGCACCAAATTAGATGCTCTAATGGAGAGAAAGATCAAGACTATGTTGCATGTACTTTGATTCATGCAGCAATTGCATAAATTGCATGAAAAAGACTCAAGACACTTCTCAGTTACTCTAGAACTCTTCTAAACACCTTATTCTCTCACTTGAGTGTGTAAAAACTTCTTATACCTCTTGTACATAAGTGAAGAACTCACTTAATGTATATCTTTTGAGCCTTCTGTCACGATTGTGGCCTACTTAATTCACAGCCTCACCTTCTGTCACAATCGTGGCCTACTTAAAACTAGTCATACATACTTTGTTTTTCATTTAATCTTTTATATTTATGACCCTTAGGTTGCCTATTATTTTAGGCATTTAATTTAACTCTTAATCCAAGCAAATCATGAATGGTTTCATTATGCCAATTTACAAGAATATAAGTGGATTAACATAAGAACTCTTCGATAGTTAATTCTCTGACTTACGAACCTTTCCATAGATAATTACTATGTGATTCATCCTTTCGCTATTCTGTACCCCACTTGGTTTGGAGTATGGGCTATGTGTCAACTCCCACTGGACTGACTACGTCACATCTAGTCTAAGTGATGTTATTCTTATCTTGGGATCTCGTTACTCTATGTGTTATTAAAGACTCTCTTCATGATATATAACTGCTCTGGCTAGAGACTCCTGAGTGATGACCCCAACAAGAGGTCATAGATATCATCTCCTTTTATTAGGAGTGGTGAATCCTTTATGGCTACCTAATTACCTTCGAATGCCAATAGATGTAGCCAATCACCACCCTATGAGCAACCTCGGTTTGAGAGAATAAAGAATGATGTCAAAGCGCATGATCAATATCCAAGGTATCCTTGAGTTCCCCAAGTCTAAGGATATTTGCACCATTCTTATGATGATATTAATCATTGACATTTGATAGATCATCTATATGATAATTTTAAAGTGAGTCATCCGATGTACTTACTACTCTTAGTAAGCATCCACATATTAACTCTAAACATCTCATGCTTACAATTTGTGATATCCACTACTAGATCAAATCAAGAAATATAATATGTGCTAGTCTATCCGGATTAATAATGTCCTATCTTATTAATCCTATAAATAGGGATAATTTAGATACTAACATAATTACACATGATAGTAATATCATGATCTCATCATGATTTCCTTCATACTATGTTTTGTATCATGGACTTCATTAATTCGATTTAAGATCAACATCAATTCATAAATAAACGTACACCAAATTAATGAAAAATCACCTTTCTCTTTATTAATTCAAATAAAGTTTGTACAAAAGTACTAAAGGTGATTGCCTTTAGAGTACTACTCTAACAATAATGTGTTATACTAATATCAAAAATGATATATAGTTTTGGTACGATATTCATAATATTAACCGGAGATCATCTTTATCTTAGAACCTCTTATGTTTAATATATGTTCAAGGTTATTTAGAATAAAAATAATAAGAAAATGGTGTGTCTCGCTAAAAATCAAACTTCCTTTTTATTGACCAAGAGAGGTTTTAATCCTATGGTTTTAATGATAACAAAACATATTGCTATTAATAAATTTACTTTTGGTGATATTAATATCTTTATTATAATGGAATCAAGAAATGTGTGAATGATGAAGTTCAATAGAAAAGCAAAGTGAGTATCATAGTAAATTGAATAAATTGAGTAATCAATACGTAGAGAAAATAAGCAAAGTAGAGCATATACGTAATTCAAAAAAGAACTAAAAATAAGGAGAAATCAAGCATATCAAGACTTAATCAAATCATAATAATATTTCTTGTGACCTTATCTTAGTCATTTTAATGAAATAGAGGTTCAATTATTGCATGAACATTTCCATTTGAGACATAATGTATAAATCCTTTCATAATCAATAGAAAATTTACCTTGATTTTAAATAAAATTATATTAATCTTTAAAATACTATTTGGAAAACATTTGAAATGATTTCATAACAAGTTTTAGGCAAAGGAATCTGGTTTTGATTTTTGAAAGAACTTAAAAAACCTTTGAAAATATTTTTCAGACATATTGGTCTATTAATTTATAGATGTGCTCCACTAGTGTACTGCTTTAGACATATTGAACAAACAATGTATTGATGCGTTCAACCAATTTGATATTTCTAGAGAGGCCAACTGATTGACGTTTAGGTGTGATCGACTAATGTATCATAAGAAATAAAAGATTTTCTACTGTAAGTTTATATGCCTTGTTAATCCAGATTAGTTTACCAAACATAATTACTAGTTATTGTAATAGCTAAGTTTTATTGTTAACAAATATTTTTAGGTTGTTTTGAGTATAAATAATTCTTATATGAGTTATGGGAGGTTTGTTGGATATATTTTGGAGTTACTAATAGCCTTAAAAGGCTAATTGTATTTGTGCATTATACAACACATATTGAGCCATTGGTATAAGCAAGAGTAAGTTTTTGATTTGTATACTTGTTTGTAATTAGAGAAATTAATTGGGATACATTTTTATGTTACTTTTCTCTTATATAAGATCTATAAAAGATTATTCTCTACTAAAGGTAAAGCAAGATGATTGTAAGTGAAATAGATAATTTATTCATTAGTTTGGAAATAGGTAAAAAAAAAAAGGTAAACACACATTTTACCTCCCCTTGCATATGCCATCTAAAAACTAATAATTGGTATTAGAGAAAGTTTCATTCATTGCATATAAATTTCTAACAAAATTGGAGAAAAGATCACTATAGCATAATTCAATTCACTTTCTTAATTTAAGAAGTCAAAGCATATATAGACCTTTACTCTTTGACAGAGATGATTACTTTTATTGGAAGAGTAGGATGAAATAATTCCTTTTAGCCAAAAGGGTTGATGTTTAGGATATTATAAAGAATAGACATTATGTCCCAATAAAATCTTTATTAAGAGATATAGTGGAGACTAAGTGTAATATATTGGCTCCTAAATTGTTGAGGGTCAGAGGGTTTAGAAGATTAAGTTCATGCATATTGCATTAAATAAATTAAGTTATATCACTAGATGATTGATTTAGTGCATTAGGATACAAAATTTGTTATTCTATGTACATGCATGAGATTAGCATACAATATAGATTATTGTTCATAAATATAAGAAATAAGTGACAAATGTTTTATGTGCACTTAATTGACTTTTTCCGGGATGCTTGGATATGATTTTAATGAATTAGAATTATATTAAAATTGATGGATTTAAGCTAGTGATTTAGAGTTAATTGTTAAAAATTATAAGTTTGAGGAGTCAATGTATAAATTGGCATAGTAGAATTCCCAAATGGTAAAAATTGGATAAAAGTGGCACTTTATATTTGTGACAGGTGGCCTTATAAATTCGTGAAAAATGGCACTTTAGACTTGTGACATGTGGAGCTTTAGAATGATAACATGTGTAGTTTTACAAATAGTGACATATGTAGCTTTACAATTGGTGACATGTGTAACCTTACAAGTAGTGAAATATGGAGGCTTAAATGAGTAACAAGTGGAGCCTCAAGTTAGTAACACATTGAGTAATAGAAGAATAACACATCGACCAATAGAAGAATAACATATGGACTAATAGAATGGTAACACATGGATTAGTTTGACTTTCTTCGAACCTTCTAGAAAAAATAGATGAAAAAGGCATCATAAGGGAGAATGAGGCTTTTTTGTGAGGTTAGAAGAGGGAGAAAAAAAACAAGAGAGAGAAGGAAAGCAAAAGGGGAAGAGAAGAGGAGAAGGAAAGAAGTTATTAAGGTAGGTCGAAATTCTGGTTTCAGTTTCATCTTCCTATTTCGATCTATTTTACATATCTTTAGAGCATGAATTTGAAGAAACTCAAAAAGTGAAAGTTGTATATATAGATCTTATCTTGACCTATGTGAAGTTTCTTAAGCTTGAGTTATTCTTGTTTCCCTAATACTGCCCATGATAGACCCTTGTGCAGGAGCCTTGTATTATTTCTTGATTTTTAAGGGCTTTAGAGCCCGAATTAGTCAAAGTATAAAATTTAAAAAATGATTATTGGTATCTTATTAATGGTTCTGTGAAACTTTTTGTCTTGAATATATCTTGATAGTGATTTATTATTGTTTGAGCATCGGTTGCTAGCCTATTTATTACCAAAAATAGGACAGAATTTGGATGGGAGTTGTATTTCTAAGAGGAGACTCTATTCATGTAATTTTTGGATATATTAAGACTAATGAAGTTCAGTTTTAGGGGGCATAATAATTATGGTATTTGGATTTTTGTAGAGAGAGTTGTGAAAAAAAAGGTCGCTTGTTCATAAAGGAATATTAGGAAGAAAAGAATATAAACATGGCACTTAAGGATTGCATATATATTCTCTCTGTTCGCTATTAGTGACCAATGTTCATATGGATGTCTAATAGGCTCTTACAGTGATTGTCAATACCTAGATATTTTTGGGACATTGAGGTAATAGCTCATTGGGGTGTTTTATGAGTTAACCTAGATGTTTCTCACTATGATTGATTTATTTTTGGTTAAATTTCAGTTATTAAATTGTTACTTATATGATTGTTATAATTCTAGACATTGTTGGCCCGAAGAGTTTGATACTATAATTTCAAACATTGTTGGTCCAAGGAGTTTGATACTCGGGACTGTATATGGAAGTGTTTTCAAATTCAATGTCAATTACTGATTATGTGATTATCCCTTAAATGCTTATTTGAATCAAATTGAATGTGAATTCTAGAAAATTAGTTACACTGATGGAAGCAAATGATGTGTGATGATTCATATCATTGCATTTGACATTCATGATGAGTTAATGGGAGTTGCGATCAAAATGACCAACACGCAAACATTCAGGGAAAATGCTCATAGTTAGGACTTAAGACTCGTAATGTGAAATCAAGGCTTAATGCTTGTAATGTGAAATCAAGGCTTAATGCTTGTAATTTGAGATCAGAGTTTAATGCTTGTAATGTGATTAGGACTATAATGCTCACTAAGCTGACTGGCAGAAATTTATTTGAAACCCAGGGCGTGAATTGACATATTTGATCACAACACAAGGAAATAAGAATGAAAGCATATTTGCATTTTCATTTCCATGTTTGATTAAATTGAATTGTGATTTTTGAAATACAATTTGATATATTTGATGTGATATGATTTTCTTGAGTTCTACCTAAGTTGACGTGTGTTATTGGAACGTAACTTGATATTATTGGTTATGTGGTATGTTGATTTGAATGGTCCTATGTGACACGGTTTTCTAAGTGCATCAATGATGGTTCACTCACTAAGTTCGCAAAATTTATCAAAATTACAATGTTGTTTTTTCAGGTTCAAGAGAGGTTTAGAGTTAGTTGGAGTATAACTCCTATGTTTTGGAAGTCATGGCTCAAAGGATTGATAAGCTAAAATATGCAAAGTTTAGTAGTAGTTTTACATCTACATATCACAACATGTGGTTATGTATAGTGTGTGAATAACTTTGTAACTGATAGATGTAGCTTTGGTATGCTGCATTCCTATGTAC
>JAOSBK010000206.1:6055062-6068387 GCA_027568895.1 Erythroxylum shatona | reverse complement strand
TGTTTGGTAGTAATATAATGAAAAGTTCTATGAATTAATTTGTTATTACATACTGGGAATGACTATGAATGTAAGAATTGATAAATGGGATAATAAAAATGTTTTGCTACACATCTTTACTGAGATCATTAAAGAGGATAGCTAAGCTTCTTTGAAATGTTTTCACGTAGGTTGAATGTGGGAAAGTTCTGAAATTTAGGTCAAACTCTGGAAATTTGTTAATTAAACTACCTCTGTGCTATATGATATTTAGGTGTAAAGTGGAAAATCTTTCTGAATTGTTTGCTAACATATCATGTTCGTAGAGTATATCTCGAACATCTTTTGATGCTTTCTAAAATATGCCCTACGGATGTGGTATGTTACACTAAGTTACTAAAGGGTATAAATGAGTGAGAAAATAAAGATATGAGGCTTATAACATTGGATAACAATGTTATATATATTTTAGTTTATACATTAAGTAAGAATGAACTCAATAGAGTATGCCTATATGAAACAACTCAAGATTAATGCATAAATATAAAATGATATATGAAGGAACCATTTAAGTGAAAGAGAGTAAATTATGTTTGTGCATTATATGGATTGTTTCTATTAAATCAAGGTAAGTTCCAATTGGTGTTTTAATGAAAATATATATGTATTATTAATGAGTTTATTATTTTAATAAGAAGCTTATAAGAAAAAGATGTATCCATAACTCAATAGTATATTCCATAAAGATGATAAAGTATTATTGAACTTTATAACCTTTAAAATACATATTAAGTCAAGAATAAAAGAGGGTCAAGGTAAGTCAAGGTTATTATTTAGTGTACATTATTATTGTAATTACATCTTGTTACTTTAGTAATCTTAAAAGCTCACCAAGAATAAACATTCCATCTTACTTTATTATTTAAGTCCTTTCTTTCTTCAAAAGGCATTGAACCTTTTTTATTTAAAAAAGCCTATTAATCTTTCAAGAATTATTTAAGAGACGTTTTGAAAGTTATTTTAAATTATAATTACATTAAATAAATCAAGTTTAAACATTTAAAGTTGTTAAGATTGTGTTTTTGAACGGAATGGTTGACTAATCTAGGTTAATAGTCGATCAATGTAAGTTAAAAATGTATCATATTAGTTTGTTTCTTATTGATTAACCAATATGGTGATATGGTTAACCAATGTCCTTTTAAGGGACATATTGGTCAAACAATATACCCTAACGCTTAACTAATATATCAATGGCTAGTGAATCTATAAATTTAATACATATTAATTAACCAATATGCTACACTTGTCAACTAGTGCTTTGTAATTATCCATTGTAACAACTAGTTACTGGCTCTAATGGCTAGTAGGGGTTCTAAAACCCTATAAATACATACTTTCTCATTTATTCTTGCATCAGAAAGTATTTGGGTTTCTTATACATATCTCTTTAAGTGTTTATCAATCATTTAAACATTCATTATCACACTTTGAGTGAGTGAGCCTTCTTAGTATTATCAAAGTCATAAAGTGCAATATTATGATTTATAATCCCTCGTTAGTGCTTTGTATATTGTACTTGGTGGTGTTCTAAATAATATTGAGGTTCCTCTTTACCTTAAAATAAGGTTGTACAAGGGTTCTTCTTTGTCAAGGAAAGATTGTATAAAAGTTATTCTTCATCTTGAAAGAAGAGTTACGGTGAAATTATAAAAAAGAATCTTAAGAGTGGATGTAGGAAAAGCTTTTTTTTAAACCACTATAATTTAGTCTGTATTTCTCTTCCCTTACCTTTGTTACATTATGGCTTTACCTTTGTTACATTATGGCTTAGGTATGTTATCAAATTATCTTATTTCATATCATATTTTCACCTTTTATAATTTATGTTCATTAACATACTAAGTTAGTAAATATTTTGTTAAAATTTATCCACACTAATTTACCCCCTTTAAGGTGCCAATAGAGACTAACAAATGGTACAAAGCAGTCTATTAGGTTAGTGTCACGACCCCAACCTTAGACCATCACCGACACTAAAGGAGCAGTAAACTCAAAGTTTACTGGACCTTTAGTAAGCCTAAAACATTGTCAAATACTTATATCCTTAATAAAGATATGATTTCAAAATGATCAAACTCATACTTATAATAATCAAATAGTCCTAACAATATCCAATCCATAATGTGTTATAGCGTTGAGGTAGTTAATACAAGAAAAATCCACCACATACAAGACTACTGCAACTCTAGAGTCAAAGGTTACCAATAAACATACATCAAATCATTGGAGAACAAGAAGATCGGCAAAGCACCCTGTTACAAGAGATCTGAAAAGAAGATCCTAAAAAATGGTTTAAGGGAGTAAAACCTCACTGAGTGAATAAATATTATGGTTATGTTAAGGACACAACCATTAATGGGATATATAAAAGGAGGTAACCACATTCTTTCATATGAAAAATATCTAAGAATATTTATGCATTTTTATATATATTGTTTTTAATATCAAAAAGGGGAGAAATAGTGATATTGAAACTTAATCATTCATGATTAATGGATTAAGAGGAGCATACATTATATTACTTCAACATATGAGGAACTTACTCAATATAATTATTTTTTCCATTATTAATAAATAATTTTTATTATAAAAATATGAGATATTGTTGACTAAATGAGATCTCAACTTCATGGCTTTGATGATAAAAAATATATTATTGTTAATGAATTTACTTTTAGTGATATTAGTAGTTTTATTATAATTGCATTAAGCAATATCTGAATGATTGAGTTTAATTAAAGGGTAAAGTAAGAAAGGGAGTTAATTGCATAAATTGAACAATCAATAGTTAGAGAAAATGAGCAAAGTTGAGCATGTATGAAATTCAGGTAAAGAACAAATAATAAGGAGAAATCAAGTATATCAATACTTAATTAGATCATTGTAATCATTCTTGTAACCTTATCTTAGTCATTTTAATGAAATAGAGGCTTAATTATTGCATGATCATTTGTATATAGGACATAATGTATAAATCCTTTTATAATAAAGAGGAATTTTTATTTTAGAGAAAATCCTTTTAATATTGACATTTTAAAATAACTTTAGATCAAGTTTTAGTCAAATAAATGTGAATTGATCCTTGAAAGAACTTGAAAAATATTTGAAAAACACCTTTTTAGACATATTAGTCGATCAATATGTAAATATGATTGACCAATGTACTATTTTAAACCCATTCATCAACCAATATATAGGTATGGTCAACTAATGTGCAATTTTTAAAGATATTGATTATAATTAACCAATATATTAGAAGAAGTTAAATTTTATGTATTGAGAGTTTATATGTCGTATTGGTCAATACATTGATCTACCAATATGACATATTAATCAACTAATATGGAAGATTGGTCAACCAATGTCATAGTTACTAGTCATTTTACTAACTAGTTTTTGTTCTATTAACTTTTTTTTAATGTTATTTTGAGTGCAAATAAACTTCATATGAGTTGTGAAAAGATTGTTTGGCATACTAGAGAATTGCTATGAGCCTTAAGAGATTAAAAGGTGCACTATTATACTACATAACACATATTGAGTCATTATTTGTTAGTAGGTAGAAGAAGAAATTTTTGAGTTGTGTATTTATTACAATTCGAGAAACTGATTGGGATACATTTTGTGAAAATTACTATTTACTTTAAACAAGTTTTGTAAATGGAGTACAACATAATTCACCCCCTTTTAAGTATCATTCTAAGACCAACTATTTTGATACTTAGAATGATGTCTATAAATTTTACAATATTCATACACATATGTGAATCTTAAAGCTTCCACAAGGGCGAGTGAGAGAGTTTTAAGGCTATAAGAGATTTGTTAGGCCCAACTGATGATCTAACCTCTATTTTGTTGTAAGTTTGTAACATAAGTTTAAAGTTAACTAATTAGGTTTGAGTTGACTAAATTAAGTTTTTATTAATTGTGTTTCTGGCTGCTAAAATAATGTTATTTTAATCTTTAAATACTAAGACCTCGTTGTTTTAGTTAGTTAAATCAAGATGACATCAATTTGGTGCTGACCCCAACCCGAATTGCAAGGTTTCAGTTTGCTAAGTTTTAGATTAAGTATGAGATGCTTACAATAGATTAATTTGATTCCTTCCATTGTCATCAATAATAAGAAAATCTAGCATTCTATTTGCACGCACGCGAGAGAGCACTCGATTTGAAGGAGTATAATGAATTTGTCCCACGTACGTTGCAAAAGCAGGCTTTTGGTCAAAATTCAATGTTTCAGTGCATTGTATACGTCGTATCAATGGTTCCACTCTAAAACGTGCTTCTTTTGCAGAGAGCGATTATCAACTTTGAAAACAGAAGTTATTAACCCAAAAATGTTATTCTAATTTGTTATCAATGAAAGCTTCAAATTATTAATTATATTTCATCCTGTATTGTTTTATTTTTATTTTTTTGAATAATATTAATTAATTTTAATATAAAAGTGGCATGCATAATGATTATACAATAGTTATCACCATTAAATACATGCTTCTGTTACTGCTACTTTATGAGCAAGATATATACCAATAAAATCATTGTTGGTAGAGTTTGGAGGTCTTTTTTATGAATAGGAATTTTTTGTTAAAAGGGTAATGCGATCTCCTATAAAAATTAAAGTGGCTTTCTATAATTTCCATAAACATACCACCAGTAATCATTATATATGTCATACTAAATAGCAAGGAAAGGACTATGTAATAACCATCATCAGGTTAGCTTTAACATGCTTATGTTTGTTGGAAGAAAATAGAACTAGGCTATGGAAATAGATACATGAACTCTTTGGCTATATAAGCTGTGTATATGCTGTAGGTGAAAAAATTAAGAAGTAGTAGAGGAGAGGACCAACTAAATCAACCCGAAGTAGATTGCTAGCTATTCCTCCAGATACCGTGATAACTGATACAATAGTCCCTAAAAAATGTAGTTAGTTCAATGTTTTTTCACTCTCCTCCACCACCAATGCCTGTCCGCTCTCTGGCTCTACTTGCTTCGACTTCCCAATCTGTCCTCACCAGGGTCATTACCATTACTATGGCGCAAACAAATTGAGCTGCAACCAAACCCAGCCACAGGCCTACAAATCCCAAACCCACAACAAAGCCCATCAACAAAGCCATCGGTAATCCAACACCGTAGAACGAAATCAAGTTGATGTTGCTACCAAGAGTTGGCCTAGCACTGCCACGCAAAACCCCGCAACCGGTGGTCTGAGGGAAGTTGCCTATCTCGCAGAGACCGACAACCGGCATTGCAACAACTGTTAAAGCGAGTATTTCACTGTCTTGGGTAAAGATTTGTCCCCAAGGGTATCTGGTTGTTGTCATGAACAGAAGGGCCAAAACACTCGTAAACATAGCACATAATAAAGCAGTAATGGATGAGGCTTTGGCTTTGCGAGGCTGGTATGCTCCTAATTCGTTTCCAACTCGAGTTGAGACAGCTTGACTGAGAGAAGATGGGAAGATATAGACGAGTGAAGTTGCTTGTATCAGAATTCCCATGGTGGCAACAGCATCAGGAGCATTTGAGAGGAGACCTGAAAGAACTATCATGAGCTCATACCACCACCATTCTAAGCAAACAGAGACACAGCTAGGAATAGCTAGGGCTAGAATAGGTTTCCATTCGTTGAAGCATTGAAGAGACCAACCCTGCCATGACTTGTTACAAACTCCAGAGGAAAAGAGATAAAGTAAAAGGCTGGCGAGAAGATTGAAGTCTGTAATGGCTGCAGTCACAGCAATGCCTTGAATACCAAGTTTGAAGTGGTGGACAAGTAGATAGTTGATAGGGGCATGAAGAGCAAGTGAAAATGCTGCGCTGAATATAAGAGGGAAAGTTGTGTTTTGAGTTCGGAGATAGATTTTGAGAGGATTAATGACAGATTGAAGAATCAGATCTGGGGGTAAAAATGCGAGATAGGTAGAGGCAATGGAGGAGATTTTTGGGTCTTGGCCACAAAAGATAAGGATAGGTTCAGAGTTGAGCCATAAAAGAGAGATGGGTATGCATGTTAAGATTAGAATTACGATTGTGCGTTGAAGGGTTTTTCCCATTAAAGTCCATCTTTTGGCTCCACATGCTTGAGATGAAATTGCTTCCATTCCCATAGCAAGGCCAGAGATGATAGAATAGCCTGTGATATTGGCTATGCCTATGGAAAGCGACCCTCCTGCTAGTGTTTCTTTGCCCAGTTTTCCCATGAAGAAGATGGATATGGCAGATTTTCCATAGATGAGAAGGCCGGTGATGATCAACGGGAATGCTATTCTGTAGAGCTGTTTAACCTCTTCAATGAACTGAAAGAGAAAAGAGAGAAACCGGAGCGAGTTTCAAGGAAACTACCCTGGAACATGAAAATAACAGCCGAAAACACCAACAAAACTACAAAAACGATCGTCTTCGATGGAACTTACCTGAGTCATGGAAGGTCTGAGCTTACGATAGTAATGGTAGTAAAGAGAACCCTGGTCGTCAAATGATAAATTCTCAACATCACTCTCTTCTTGTGGTTTCAAACAGCCATAATTGACGAGCAGAGGAACAGAAACTGATAAAGAAACTCCCTGATGATCACCCATTTAACGAACACCAAGAATATTTCTGCTCAGCTTCAGTTGTGTTCTATCACTGTCAACTCTTTCTCTCTCTTTCTCTCGCACGCAGGATTCAGAGACTGGTTTCACCAGAGAACATTCTTTTCTCTGTACTTCAAAGCCTAATCCAACTATATATATAGCTCAGTCCCACAAGTACTGTTACTACTTTGTAAGTGAGTGCGTATATCTTCTCTCTTTCTCTAGAAATCTACTTTATGTCTGTTTCTAATTTGTTTTCTTAATCTCTTTTGTCTTTGTCTCGTAGAGTTGAGATTATAGGTTTTGATAGAAAATATCATGATCTTGAAATCTGAAACAAGTTCACTTGAAAAATTACTAAAAGAAAAAGAATAAGAGAGAGAGAGAGAGAGAGAGATGGTTGCTGGTGGCAGCTCCTCCAATTGCGAAACATGGAAACCTGTCAACACATGGTCCAAGTCAGTGTAATGTTTAAAACAGCCATTGTTGGACCTTCTCTTGCCCCCACAACATAACCATCTAAGGGGGAGATACATACATATATGTACACATAAAAATATAAGAATCTAGAGAACGGGGCCCTCACCAGTTTTGGCTTTAGGGTTAACGGGTCGGGTCTTGGAAGTAGTATATATGAGTGTGCTGCACGTATATGTTTCACATGCCACGTGCCTAGAACGAGCCATGCAGAACTGTACATATTCGGGTAATGAAGTCTTTGCATGCTCCACTTTCTCTCATATACTTTCTAGTGCTGTTATGGCCTCGGACAAGTCTTTGGTTACGTGATCTTTGTTCATACATGAGAGAGAAGAGACTTCTTGAGGCCTACTTTTACGAGCTAGAGTTCATTGGTCACTTATATTACTCCGAGAAGATTATGAGTTAATTTTATATGGTAAGTATAGTAATCGGGACTATTGTTATAATTGACTATAATTATGTAATTGCGTCTAATAATAACTCTCGAGTCAAAATTGGAATGTCACATAGTAAGGGGGTGACCATGACTCTTTGATTGATCTCATTTGTGCATTACAGCATTCACTTTTGGTCAAGGATGCATCCATAAAAAGGAGCCCACAGTTTGAAGGTGTGTGAAGGTGAAGCTTCAAGTATACAAGAAGGACAAAATTAGAACTTGAAAGGGAAAATCCTCTCTGTTGCTTTCTTTCATTTTCTTTGCTATGATTCCCATGGGTGGGCATTGGCAAGAAAATCAAATTAGGTGAGAACCGCCCTCCAAACAGCTCTTTTCCTTCAAAAGAATGCTTGCTAATTAAACAACAATGGAGACCGAATTAAAGCCAATCAGTCCAACCCCTATTTCTCTTCTATCTGTATGTGTTTTGGGTAATGAACTTGAAGGGACCACTCCAAAACTGCCACCATAGCCACACTCATACTCGCCGCTTAATAAATGTGCATACAATGTATACGACAACAAGACTCATGTCTGTCTCCTTTCTTCCCTTCTCTTAGACATGCCCTTCCCCTATTAAAATACCAACCATTAATTGGGGGCAGAAAAAGATGGTAGAACTTGGGAAGGTGTCCTACTCAAAATGGGCAAGCATTGGCAAAGCAATTTCACGTGTAGATGCTTTAACTCAAACTTCTACTAAGTAGTAGTGACCCACTTCTCTAAATCATTGATTTCAGAATTTCCGTAGCTTTCATTTTAGGGGACCGTCTGAGTAATTGTTTCATGCAAAATTTTATTTCCTAACCTGTAAACACATGACACTGACCGTCTGAGTAATTATTTCCTAGCTAGCCTTGTTTGGTTTGTCCAAGTTGAAGAGCATTAGCCATATGTAGCTTTACCTGTTTTGGTATATATATTCAATAACGACCTACAGTGACCTCTTAACACTTTTCCCAGAGTGTTGATGCTCTGATCAGGTGGGTTAGCGGAAACTTGGGGTCACATTGGCATCGGTACAAAAAATAGGCCCTGACGTAGAGATCTTAACAAGCTCAAATGATTTTGTTTGCTCAGCTTACGTCCTGACTGAAATGTGGAATCAACTTTTTCGCAATAAACTTCAATTTAGATTTATAATTTTAATGTATTAATTAAAAACTAAATAATAAAATAATAACAATGCAATTTATCTAATTTTATTTGTTATTGCTAACGTATTAAAAACTTATTAATCACAGGTGGAATAAAAATTAAAGAAGAAAAATTCAATTCAATGTAATTATAAATTTTAAAAAATTTAAGGGATCAATTATAAGTTATGTAATTTTATTAAAATTAAATTATAATTATAATTAGACCTAGACTAGAGTTTAATCCCTCTCAAAATTTGAGTTTTGTTTCTTTGTTTTATGGATATGCATTACAGGGTCGGTAGACAATTGAACAAATCGGACTTGTCGACTTTATCAGAAAAGAAAAAGTTTTGCAAGATACTTGAATTAATTGCCTTTTACTCTTTTATTTCTTTATCCTTGTTTCGAGAATGCCGATAGGACAACACCATGTCATGGAATTACAGAAGCATAATCGATAGAAGAACAAATCTAGAGAAAAAGTAGCATCAAATGGTGCAAACCCCAATTCTGGAACATTAGGAGCGTGCATGAAATATGTGTCCCAAAAGGGAAGGATGTGATAGGCGCATGCGGTGCACATGTAATAATTAATGTATTGTCATCTTTTGATTTATTTTTTTAAAAAGCCTTTAATTTATTAAATTATTTTTAATTAGATTCTTCAAATTTCTAATAAATATATAAAATTATTTTTTAGTTACTTAAAAATTATTTTCAAGAGGCTTGAAATTTTGGTAAGAATATATGTTTAGTTTGATATATCAAGAATTAAATCACTAAATTAAACTAGTTATCAGATTAATAATTAGAATTAGGTGAAGTTTTTAAAAATCATATTTTATAATTAGATTTTTTGATATAATTACGTATAATTATGATGCAATCTAAAATTTTAAATCTATATAATTAATATTAGGTATGCATTGATAATGTAATTGTTATCTTTTATTATTTAAGTATAAAAACAAAGCATTTACAAGGTTTATGGACAAAGTCAAGACCCATTTAATTCAAATGCACTTTATCTTAAATTAATGGGTTCTTTTGCATTATTTTTATGTGAATTAAATGTGTAAAACGATGATCAAGTAAAATTAGATGCATGATTAAGAATAACATTTTGAACACTTTTTAATAATTTGATCTGTAAGTCCTATATAATGTGAATGATAAATATGTTATTTACTTATTTTAATTTGGTTGGTTTATTGAGCATACTCAATGTTAATTAAATTAAACGTCATTTGATAATATTTTAAATTAGGTAACAACTCAATATTATTTGATAATTTTTCTTGATTTAATAATAATAGTTATTACTTTGTTTAAAATATTAGGAGTAGTCAAATATTTTATTAAAGACTTAATTTTATTTTTTGTGGTGTAAACCAACAACACACACACACACACATATAGACCTAATATCTTGGCATGGTTTCGCAATTTAAGAATTATTCTTAATAAAGAAAAAAATTTACATTGCAATTCCACTAGAACCTGATATAGATGTAATTGATGAAATCTGAGAGAAATATTTAGCATCATGTTGATAACATTAAAACAAACTACATATATGGTGTTGGCTAATATGTCTCACAAGCTTTAGAGGTAAGAGAACTATGTGAAAATGTATGTCCTTACTATAATTTTTGCATTTCTTGGAGTTATTTGGTGCATAAAGTAAGTAAGGTGGAGAAGTATGAGACTTCCAAAATAATATGTTACTACGAGATGACATAACGATCTTTAGGAGAGTTACACATTGGCTATATTGAAATATTAGGGAAACTATGTTTTGTCATGAATTATAAATTCAACATTAATTTGATAGTTCATTCTCTTATCACGAGCTTTTCACAATTTATCATGAGTTACCACATGAATAAAAGAACGTAATAGTACCTAAACTATTGAATATGCTTGAGAATATTAAAGCGTGCCTTAATAAGTAACTCATTATTATTATTATTATCATTATTATTATAGTTTTAGGTTATTTTATAAGTAAGAAAAAAGGATCTAAAAAACAAATACAAAAAATTAAAGGCTTCTATTAAAGTAACAAAATCAACTAAGTGGCATCAAGAATAACAAGGGCACACACTTTTATTATGGAATCGATGGACACTACAAAAAGGGAACTATAAAGCTTGTCTTACTAACCTAAAATATAAGATGCTTAAAGAGGCTTCTTCCTTAAGTATGTTTATGATTAAGATAAATTTTTCTACTTCTAGTCTGCAATCTTAGTTGTTTGATATTACTTGTGGTTCTCAAAATACGCAATAATTTGTAGGTGATAATAAGGAATAGATCATTAGAAAAAGACGAACTAGACCTATGAATTGCAATAAAGCAAGGATTATTACACTAGTTTATAAGAACTTGTAGTTTACCTTTTATATTTTGTACTACAAATAAATGATTGATATTATATTTTAGTTATGATAAGAAAATTTAATTTAATTTCTTATTTTGATTTAAATGAATATGTCTTTATTAATAAGAATAAAAGTTAATATTTTATAAAAATTATGTTTATTATAGATATAAATTACTTAGAAATAGTTTGTATAAGTTAGATCATGAAAAAAAGTAAAAATATCGCATGAGCAAAGTCACATGAGCTCTCTTTCTAATACCTCCTCTTCATCTTCAACCGTTGACCCAAGGAACTCAATAGCGGAGGAAATAGACACTTTAGAACAAAGTACCAGGAAAAAAGATACATATAACTTAGACCATATCCTAGAGAAATAGCCTGCCCCAAGATCTTGCAAAGAAATCTTAACTGGAAGTACCAATGGTAAGTATATGTTAATGGATGACCTATTTGAAGATGTCTCAGATGATGAGGCTGATGATTCTTTAGACCTGACAATTCCTCTAATCTCCGTTAAATATCTTATATGAGTTCAAAAAATCAAAGCCCGTTGAGGTACAGTAAACTTCCAAACCATGTTTATTAGCAATAGAGCTTTTATTATTAGATTCCCTACGTTGGAGATATGCAAGAAAATCCTCACGTTAGGGCCATTCTTTGTTTTTAGTCTCTATCTTCACATAGAGAAATGGAAGTCAAAATTTTTTTTTATACAAAGGAGCTAAAGCACAATTAATCTAAGTGGCGCAAAACTCGGCGGTACTCAATTCCCAGCCTGTCCCGTCGAAGTAGATCCTGGATTATCAACGGAGGGTCTTGAAGGAGATGGAGTCTCGGGCTTTTCCGACCTGCCACAACTGCCAGGTGATCAGCGCACTGGTTGCCCTCCCGGTGTATATGTTGGACGCGCACCTCCCAAACACACTGGGGCAATCCTTGTATACCTGCCAACAGAACATGATGTCTATCAATTTCAAAAATGGGAGATGAAAGAAAATTGATGACTTCGAGGGCATCCATTTCTAGGATGACCCTACGATAGCCAGAATTCCAGGTGAGGGTGAGGCCCGAGTGGACGCCGCATAGTTCAGCCAGTAGGGGTGATCCACGACCAATGTGCTGAAGAAAGTCTCCGCACCATTGCCTCCAGCTATCGCGGAGAAGATCCCCAGTGATAGCGAGGTCCCGGCCTGACGTGAAAGAGCCATCCGTATTAATTTTGATCCAGGACGCTGGGGGGACAATCCAGCGTACTCGGCTACCCAACGGGAGTCCCCAATGTGGAACAACGCCACATCCCACTGCTCTCGCTCGCTCAATCCACTCAACATAATCAATAACAGCTTTCGTAGCATCCACCGGCCAAACAAAATCGTCCTCAAACAGATGTTTAATCTGCCACATCCAAAGCATCCAGCAGGCCACCTAAAGATCGAAGCCCAGTCCCATCGTAGCTCGTGGGAGTGCTTGAGTAGATTGGTGCGCATCCAAAGCTCTTTAGGTTGCTGGAAAAAATCGGAATCAATCACTGATGACGAAATTTTTTTCCAAAAGTCCTGTACTAGTGGGCAGTCTCGAATGGCATGTAAGGTTGATTCCTCCTGCCTGCAGGAGAGGCAACTGCTATCAGACACGAGGTGCCGCATCACCCTTTGATGGTTCGTGAGAAGTTTTTTCTGAGTCATGAGCCAAAGGAAGGCCTAGATCCGTTGAGGCCCTGTCCATTTCCAAATTAATTTCCAAAGAGCGGAAGAGTTGCTCGAGGGGCTTCCTCTAATAATCTCGTAAGCCGACTCGACCATAAAACGGCTATGGTCAGTGTATTGCCAGCTGATACTATCTTCCTCGTCCAGTGGAAGTCAAATTTTAGTGTCGTTATAACAAAGATCACCTCTATTGTTTTTTGAATTAGGCTTGATTGGAGAGGTTCTTCAATCAGTTGTAAACCTATCAAATTGGATAAAGATATTGATTAACTAGAACATGTAATCTTATGCCCTAGTCAATCGCTTTGGTTATAGTTTAGTGACAAATTATTTAAAGACATTCTCTATGTTGTATATGTTTAGATGTATATGATAAAGTCCATGTGATAATTATACATTGCAAATGAAATTATAATGAGATTCATATTACTTTTATGTATTATTCTTAAATGTTCCTAGTCATTGTTCTATTAAGATTGGACATTAATAGAACGTAAAAAGACTAGCACATGTTTTGTTTTTCCTTATGAAGGAAGTAGT
>JAOSBK010000206.1:6037004-6049686 GCA_027568895.1 Erythroxylum shatona | reverse complement strand
GATTGATGAATAATTGGTTGACATGTGGCATTTTAGATTTAGAACATAATTCAACTTAGCCACTTTCCCTTTTTGGAAGTTTGTTGAATTCACTTATTTGTTGCTTAACCATCAGCCTCAGATAATAAGCGATGAAGAATTCACTTGTATACTATTAATTACAATATATTTAATAGCAATCAAAAAAAATTTGTTCTTTAGAATATAATTAACTAATTAGTTAATTTTGATTTAATTGTTAATAATTATAATATAATAAATTTATTTATTTATTAAATAATATTTTTAAAAAAATTAATATAATTAATAGATTAATTAATATTTAGTATTGTTGACTAATTAGCTTACATATTTTGTCATTTTTAATTAATTTAAATTTATATATAATTTATTTATTAATTAGATATACAATAATGACTTATGAGTCTAATGATTCAAGAGTTAGTCATTTGGATATCTAAAGAAGTTATGATTAAAAGAAGCAATATTGTTCACTAAGAATTTCAAATACACGATCGTGCTTAAGCATGATGGTGCAAATTTATTATATTTCAAAGTCACCATCGTGTTTTTGATAGTGCATTTAAATTACTACAAATTAATAATATATATTTGTTATATTATTATTATTAATTTTAATTTAATTTAATTTATTTCAATAGATTATAGAATTCTAATTTTATAATGCATGAGAGAATACTTTCTTCCAAAGTTAACCTCCCAAGCTAACTAATTTACATCAAACTATACATTTACAATATTTTTTCATTCGTAATTTTTACTAACTAATTTTACTAATTCATTTCAAATATTCAAAGTTAACAATATTTATTTATACATTTGGATTGTTAAATTATACATTATTTATTTATTTAAAACTTATTATGTTTAAGTTTTTTAATTTAATATATATTTTTTATACATTTATAATGTACACGTTACGCTATACATTACCTTAATTTTTTAAATTTTCGTTCCAAATTTTTACTTCCTAATTTTACTTTTTCATTTATTTGCAAGAAATGTTATGATGAGATAAATTTTCTGATTTATTTACATGAAATGATCGTAATAATTTATTTAAAACTTATTATGATTAAGTTTTCTTATTTAATTTATATTTTTTTTACATTTATAACATGCATGTTACAATATACATTACCTTAATTTTTTTAAAATTTTCATCCCAAATTTTTACTTGCTAATTTTACTTATTCATTTATCATATTATAACTCTTATATTTTTAATGATATATTTAAATTATTTATAATTTAATTACTAATTTTAAAATTTTTCATATTTATTATACATTTAATTACAAAATTTTATATAACTGACTAAGTTAGCAGGGCATTATTGCCACGAATTTGTGCGGCATTACCTGCTAGTCTATTATAAAAGAACAAGGAAACCACAAACTTTGTTATACGAAGAGGACTGAAGAATGGTGTAAGACAACGAAGAAAAGGTTAAGGCAATCTGCAAAGAGGAGAAGCGACATTCGTAATTACCAAATTTCTTATTCCCAAATTAATTAGGGTTTTACCCTTTATCTTTCAAATATTTTCATTTTCCTTAATTTTGTTTAATTACTTAAATTAGGTTTGACATGTAAAACTTAATATAATAGTTATTATACGCAGGGACAGAGCTACAGTGAGGGTAAGTCGGGGCACTTACCCCCACCACCTCCAAAAAATTTCACATGAAAAATTATTATTTTAAGTTTTGAATCCAAAAATAAAATAAAATTTTACTCCCATTAAAATTTTGCCCCATTAAAATTTTGCCCCCATTTAAAATAAAATTTTATCTCCAATAAAATTTTGTCCCCGCTCAAAAAAATTTTTGGATCTGTCCCCGATTATACGTGTCTAAATTTACGTCTGACATGGATTGCCACATCAGCAACGTTAAAGAAGATGTTAACATCAGATTAATTTGAAAATTTTGAAAAGCTAGGTATTTAATTACTACTTTTTTAAATTCAAGCTATAATTGCAAAATTGAATAAAGTTTGAGATTTTTTTGTAATTAGCCTAGTAATTACTATGTCATAATGTTATTTATAACCTATTCTATTTAGAATAGCTTAGTAGATAATACTTGAATATAGTATAAATTGTATAGGAATAGTTTAGTAAGGTAATGAAAACTTTGTCACCCTCAAGCAATTAGGAAGAATATTCTACTATTATTAATTAGTAATGATTTAGTAATTCTTTGGTCATAATAAATTGAAATTTAAAAAGATTATTTTTTAAATAAGTCAATTATTAATTAGCATGATTAGATTTGAATAAAATAGATACTAATTTCACAATGGGTTGGTTACAAAAAAAAACCTCAAACTTTGTTCAATTTTACAATTATAGCCCGAACTTTTAAAAGTCACAATTAAATATTCAAACTTTCAATTTTTTTCAATTTTTGCCTAGCGTTAGTTTTTGTTACCTTTGCTAGCGTGGCTTGCCATATATTCCAAAAACTTTAACTAGCTAAAATCAACACGAGATGAAAATTAATAAAATGATGTCGTTTAATCACATAACTAAAATGACGTCATTTCAAATAAATAAAATCTCTAAATCATTTTAATCCCTCCCCAATTCCCTCACCATTCGTTTTCAATTTGCTCCTTTCATTTTTAGTTTGTTATCCTGACACCCGCATCCTTTGTTTTCAATTTTTTCTCCTGATGCTCTCAGTCCCATTGAGAGAAAAAAAAACTACAAACAAAGGGTGAGTACGTTAGGATGATAAACTGAAAATGAAGGGAGCAAATTGAAAACAAATGGTGAAAGTGGGAGAGCAAACTAAAAATGAAGGTAACAAACTGAAAACGAAGGTGAGGGCATCAAGGAGGCATTAAACTAATTTAGGGATTTTATTTCTTTGAAATGACGTCATTTTAGTTATGTGATTAAACGATATCGTTTCATTAATCTTCATCACTTGTGTTAATTTTGGCTTATGTGAATTTATAGTTAGGATTTTTAGAACACGTGACAAGCCATGACCGCAAAGGTAATAGAGGTACTAACGTCAGGCTAAAATTGAAAAAAATTGAAAGTTTAAACATTTAATTGTCACTTTTAAAGTTTTAGCTATAATTGCAAAATTGAGCAAATTTTGGGATTTTTTGTAATTAACCCTTGTTATTATCAATTAGTTATATTTTATCACTAATAATAATTACATATTAGATAAAACTTAAAGATAAATAATTTTTATTAAATAAATTTATTTAATTTCTTATACAATATTTATTAACAAATTATTAATAAAATTATTTTATTTTATTAAAATAAATAATTTAAATTTTAACTTTTTATTAATAAATCATTGTTTATTTTAATTTTATTTCATTATTAAATCAAATGTTATTTGAATTATATATTTTGAAGATATTTTAATTTTAATTTTAATTATTATTTAATTTAATTTTAAGTAAAATTAAATTATTCACAATTCTTATTAATATTTAATTTTAATAAAGTAAGTATATAATATTAAATTAAATTATTCATAATTTATATTAAAATTAATATATTAAATAATATATATAATTGATTGTAAATTATATTATTAAAAAATAGAAACAAAAAACAAAAATTACCTTTTATGGTTTTCATAATTTTTAAAACCTAGAAGAAACAAAAACTAAAAACTCAAACAAATAGGTATTTTTACTAAATTTAAAAATAAAAACAAAAACAAAAAATTAAAAATATAAATAGGAACAAACAGGCACTTAGTTTGATACTCAAAAGAAGAAGCGACTTCGTTCCAGTTAGCTCGCTATTCAGACAAAAGATACAGTGCTAGGTAAGCAAGAGTCAAATCTATGAACAGGCTAAACCTAAAATCAATTGGAAACATCATGGTTTCAAAAGAGAGCATCTGGTAAGAGGACCAAGTATGTGAAGTATCTAGAAGAAGAGAAGCTAGCCGAACAAACTAATTCTCAAGTCTAGGGGTCGTAACTTAAAACCCATTAAGCTTAAATCCTATTAAGGCTAATGGGCTCATGTAATGGGGGCTTAAGAAGAGTAGAAATTTGATTAAGGATCTCAGTTTGTTACTATCCACTTCTGGCATTCAAAATGAATTATCATTTACTTATAAATTAAAACTATACCAACTTCACCACTTGGACCTTAACTGGGAAAGATAAGACCCCTCAACAAAAGTTCATTGCAACTCTACATCTGAATCTAGCATAGGTGAATATGAAAGCCAAATAACTGAAGATTTTGAAACTTATCAGCAATTGGAAGATTTATCTTAATTAGGTCATATACTGATGGTTATACCATATACTTCTCACTAGATTAAGTTTGAACCAGAAATTAGTGAAGCTAAATCAATAGGGACTAAACCACTAAGACCCCAACCACCATTTATACAAGTATCTCCATCACGACCTATCTCAGGACCTTTGTTACTTTTGATGATCTTCCATCTAAAAATGGAGAGATATCTTCATGAATTTGGTACTTAGATTGATTTACAAATTACTTGAACTAATGCTAATTTGAAGAGATATTTTGTCTAAATTTATTTCCTATTTCACTGGTACTTTACGAAAATTGTGGTAAAGTTAGGATGAATATCAAAAACTACAATATATTTAGGTAATAACTACCATGATTCTTCTTGATGTTATCTATAAAGAAGAACTTCAGCCTAAACTTCAAAGGACCATTGATGCTTTATGTAAAGATATGAGAGAAATATCTCTTGGAGAGAATTATCAAATTGCATTTATCTCTCTTGATAAACTCTACAATTAGCATGCATTTTTCAATAACATGATTAAAGGTGGTCCTCTTCTAAAAAAGGCTTGCAAAAAGCCTTATCTAAAGATCAATTGTAAGGAGAAAAAAGATTTTGAGTGTCCTACCAAAAAGAGGTATCATTATAAGAAGTTCTCCTATAAACAATCTAAAAAATGTCAAGTTTATACTAGAGGTTATCCAAAACCATTCTAAAGAAGTAATTGGCGCAAATTTGTTCGATTATTTAAAAAGGGAGTTCCCTCATGCTAGAAAAGCATATCACTATTTAATTTGTGACAAACCGTGACATTTTGCTCGACAATGTCCTAGCAAGGCCAAGAGAGATTAAAAATTATCATAATTTATTAAGGCTATCATATCAATCCATGATCCCGGTAACATTTAAGAAGTCATTGAAGAACAAATCAGTGAAGATGAGGAAACAAAATTTACTATAGATTCCTCTGATGGTGAGTTTGACTCATATGAGAATTTAACCGATGAAGATGCTTACACTAAGGACAATACTCTATATATACTACAAAAACCATGTTTTATGGTAGCTCCAAAAACTATCTTTATTCCTTTCCCTTATGTCTATGTTCAAATAAGATAAATTGATAAGCAAATTAAAGCTATTGGATATATGAATAATGGATCTTGTTGAAGTGTTACGAACCTCCTGAAGCATGGATATCTCATGACAAATATTTTACTGTTGTTGATGGCAACTCGACTAAAATTGGGCTTATCATAAAACGAAAAATTGGGATAAGATTTCTTCTTAATTGCATTGTGTGGACTAAAGTTTTTAATAGTCATCTTCCTATACTAGGTATATTGGTTAGCAAGGATGTCCATTACAAGGCATCTCTGTTACAAATCCTACTAATTTCAGTGCTTATACTGATATATACAATATGTTTGAACTCACCCAAATGCCTCCTTAATATGAAATATTGCAAGATCAATTTTTAGAGCACTGTCCTGATATCCATGCAGAGTTCTCACATTCTTATCCTATTTGGAAGAATCCACAATTTTTTATTCATTTACCTTTAAAAATAATGAGGATATCATTCTTACCAAAGTCACTCATCCTAGAATGAGTTCTGATGACTTGAAGGTAGCAAAAAAGGAGTATGTTATACCACTTTAATAAGGATTAATTAAACTTACAAAATATAATTGGGATTGTCAAGCCTTTTATCTGAATAAAACAGATGAATAATGAAGAGGGAAAAAGATGTTGGTCATTGATTATAAACTTCTTAATACACTCATTCAAGATGACAAGTTTCCATTACCAAAGATTAATACTCAAGTCTTATTTCTTAAAGAAGCATAAATCTTTTTAAATTTTAACTTGAAGGCAGTTTTTTGACAATTGGGAATAGACCCATAAGAAAGGTATAAAAACAACTTTTTGCATCCCGAATGCTCAATACTAATGGACTATTATGCCCTTTAGACTCAAAGTAGCTCCATCACTATTTCAATAGACTATGACAAAATTTTATGAGGATCAGTATCCGTGTAATATTGTAGTTTGATTATTGTACTGTGTAATGTGTTGTACATGTATTTTATAGAGTATGCTTTATTTATAGTATACTAGAGTAATTTAAGCATTTAAAAGTAATATTGAGGTTATAATGGAGATAACGGATAGAGCATAGATGGTTCTACACTCAATCAGAAATTTCATAGAAAATTTTCAATGACTCCTAAAGCTACAGAATTATTCCAAACGAGCTTTAAAAGCCCTAAAGTGTGCTTTATGGATTTAAATGACACTTTTGAATGAAATTCGAATGATTTTGGTGAATAGTATTTTGGATGAATAGTAAATTTGGGTGAATGGTATTTTAACTTAAATAGTGATTTTGGATACCCAACCCTGAAAACTTGAAAAAATACCTGAAATAGGTATTAGATTTAATGATTCTGAAATGGATCGAAAATAAGCTCAATCGGATGAATTTTGGGAGTTCTGAAAGTTTTGGGTTAAATTCCCTTTTTGGAAAATAATAGAAATTGATGATTTTAAACCCATTCGAAATTGTTCAAAGCATCCAATCAATAAATATTGACCTTAATTAGAGTATTTCAGGATCAATTTGATTATAAGATAGTTGTGAAATATTTTCCAAATTTAATTCGATTAGTTGGTGAATTAAATGCATTAGAGGGAAATTTGGTCTTTTGTATTCATTAAAGGAAAAGTTGGTATTTTTACAAGAAGTTAGTTGATTGATGAGTCATTAGGAGAGAACCAAATAAATGGTGACAAGTGGCATGGGTAAAAGTGTAAATATGAGACGTTTTGGTAAATTGTAATTATAAGATGTTATTAAGGATAAAGGTGTCATTATAATAGAAATGGAGGACAAACTTGTCGTTAAACAAAGACTTCATCTTCTTTAAACATTGGTGGCTGGCCATTGATGATAGAAACGTAGAGAAAGAGAGAGAAAAGAAAAGAAAAGAGAAAGGAGGAGAGAGCTACGACCAAGCCAAAATGAAGTGACCCAGACCATTTTTCATGCTCTTCTACCTCCAATCAAACGTTCAATAAAGTTTCATAGTCATTTAAGTGAAGAAGAAGAAGAAGAAAATCGGTTGGTAAGCTTACTAATCTTGTTGGAAAATATGATTTGTTAGGTTATACATTAGATTTGATTTTGAAAGTGTGATTTACACCCTTTTGATGTGATATCAAAGTTTTGTTGCATTGGAAGCAATTAGGAGAAGAAAATCACGTGAATCAAGTGTATGGAATCTTTGTCAAACTTGGTCAAACTTCTTCAAAAGTGAGATCTATTGCCTAAAGTGTCTTATGTTGTTATTTGTTGATTTATGAATAATGAATGACATTAGGAAGTTAGTTTAATGACCAAAGAATGAAAGAAAACTATGGAAATGATTAAATGAGTTTTTGACCAAGGTTAGGGGTTTTTAATGTGTTATGATCCAAAATTCTATTTTGATGTTTTATTATGTTCATAGCATTATTTTGATGCTAATGAAGTAAAGAAATGAAAAAAAAAATTGGAATTGGTTTTGGTTGAAATTCAGCCTAGAGTGCTTGATTTTGTAAAAACATTATTATTGACATTTTATAGCTTAAATGTGTGTACCAAAATGTCATGGAAGTGAATTTAGATTGATTTTTAAGTGTTATAAATCAAATGGAATTGAATTGGAACAGTTTAATGTATAATATGTTAAGTTTAGCCTTAAAGAAATTTTTAGTATAAAATCATGGTTACGATATAATGACCATGTGAATGTGATTAAGGATGGTCATTATAGTGGTTAACTTATTACGGGTAAGCAATGTAGAACCAGCTCCGTAAATAGTAGTTAACCAGTCACAGGTAAGTGATGTAGAACCAACTCTGTGGCTTGTTCCAGGTAAGCGATACAGAACTAGCTCCATAACTACCAGTATCTAGTAGTTAACTTGTTACAGGTAAGTGATACGGACTCAGCTCCGTGACTTTAGGCCTAATGTGTTGTATGGTAAAGAAACTAGTCGTGGGCTATGTTGAGTAAGGAAAGTCATGTGCCGCCACTATTTATGTTAAAAGTGATTTGAGGAGCACCGTATGGTACCAATTCTAGTGGATGACTTATTTTCAGTGTAAAAGTTTTCATAAAACTTATTACACCATTGTTTATTGGTTAAGGAAAAAAGAAAATTGGAAAATGGAAACTTTTATATGATGAGTTTAATTTTGAAAAAAATCCTTTCGAAATAATATTTCAAAAAATTGAAATTATGTTTTACGAAATGTTATTTGAGTACCAATTGTTATGATGGACGAATAAATTGTTATGAAAAATGCTTTATTATGAGCTTTATGATTGTACGGGAATATTACTTATATTATTATGAAAAGTTCAATCTTTTTTGTAAACTGATTACATTTATTAAGCTCGTTTAACTTATCCTTACTTTTATATTTTTAAACAAACTACCCCAGGTATACATATAGGTGCTACAGTAATTACAACTTCATTGCAGGATTAGTTGTATAGTCAGGTGCTGTTATACTTTGTCATTTTGATGTTTACATTTGTGTAAAGAATGGATGTTTATAAAGGCTTATAAATGAAATACATGAATATGTTTTAACTTTTAAAAGTTTATTAGATAGATTGTTGAGAATTATTTGTTTGGGGTTGCTTGTGAGTAGGCTTGAAGTCCAACATTTGTAGTTGAGAAATTTATGTGAATATAAAACTGTTTTGAAATTTTATAGGGCTTTTGAAAATTTTGGGAATGTTAAAATGTAGTCGTTATGTTGTCAAAATTTTCAATAAAATAAATCAAAACAAAAATTTCCCACTACTTTCCTCGCTTTTAATTATTAAAGTATAAAAGATTTTAAAATAGTTGAATGGCATGGCTTTGCGGGAACCCTTCAGTCGAATCAAATATCGATTGGAGGGCTACTGTGGGGTCACCAGGAGGGATCCACTGAAGTTCCAGAAGGGGAACTTCAGGATGGGTTCTTTCAATATATCACTTGGTGAAATGGGTTAAGGTAGAGAAAAATCTCCAAGGTATGGATCTAAAAATGTGCAAGTGGTAAGTTTGCTAGTTTTTGGATGATGATTGAGTTGATCAAAGAATTGTAAAAGATCATACATCAAGTTCTTTTGATTTTTGTCCTAGTTAATGGAGGTTTTCTAAAGTTGAAAATGATTGATGATATACACATAACCATTTTCAGTCATATTGTGTGGATGATAAACTGTGAAGAAAGATTAGGCTTTATGTTCTTTCAAAAGAATGCCCCTTAACTGATAGTTGATAAGTATTTGACCCAACTGAATGCATCATTTAATCAATGATTGGAACCATTCTACGAAGGTCCATAACAGAGCATTCACATTGGTAAGATTAATGTTGATAGACAAGTAGTCGAGACAAGGCAATTGGACATGCATAAAAGGTAGATAAAGCCCGAAAGTGCCACATATTTAGTTCTGTGAGAGAATCATACAGATGATGTAAAGTGTGATAAGGTGTCTTGATATCAAAATGGACTGGCGGTGGTGGAATTTTAAGAGTTGTGAGAACAAGATGGAGATAATAGAAGAGGCTTTTCCTGAGAAGAAAAATTGGATACTTATATATATTGGTCCTTTTTCTTTTTTTTCTTATCATAAAAAAATAGAACAATCCCTTCTAAGTTCTCAAGAAAATTTATGGTTATGGGAGGAAAATATTTTTTTACTTTAACATAGAGAGGGAGATCCATGATTGGGAAGATAAAGAGAGGAATTGATTTTTATTAAGGCAGGAGTAGGAATTTGAATTAGTTTTCGAGGTCTTGAAAGGAAATCATCAAACATGTTGTTATGGCTTTTAATGTGATAAGTTGTGAATTTATAGTGAAAGAACCAATCTTTCCAATGAAGTAATTGGTTATATGAAAAAATCATTTTGTTAGGCTTAAGGATCTTAGGGAAGGACATATTGTCTATTTCTGCTATAAAATGATATGCCCTGAGGTGAAAATTAAACTTTTTAATTCTTTTTTACTTCCAAAATCTCCTTACAAATGATATTATAATGGTTTTATAATTGTTTGAATTGGCCACCAACATGGCCGCAATAATGACGTTTCGTATCAATTTCTTCAATCAAGATAACTTCTCAATAATGATCATTTGTATAGTTCTGAAGGATACACTGTCCTTTATTGGGAATCTTGAAAGGGGGTGGATGTTGACTCACTTATTTTAAGTACTAGACAACTTTAGTATGCTTTTTAAGCAATAGTAGTGGATTATTTCTCAGAAGTCTTGATAAGGAACTTGTATAATCAATCACATGTGGAATAAAATCTCTGATATAATTAAAAATTCTAAAGAATTGTTAAATTTTCCTTAAGTTGAGACTTTCATAAAGAAAATGCAATAATTCCCTAGCAACATGTAGGCCAGGTTGATAAAATCCTTCATGAAAGTTCATACTTAAAAATTCTATTTAGGTTTATCAAATGTGAATTTTCTTGGCTGAGAGTATAATCTTATATTGCTTAGTAAGATCCAAAAAGGATTGGAGTATTGCTCTATGTTCCTTATGGATTTAGGAATATTGTAAAATGTCATCAATATCGATTAAGGCATTAGATAGTATGAGCTCATAAATTTTTATCATAATATATTGAAATAGTAATGGAGCTACTTTGAGTCCAAATGACTTAACAGTCCATTGGTACTAAGCATTTGGGATGCAAAAAGTGTTAGCCTTTTGGACTATCAACATGTAATAATATTTACCATCATTTGCAAATATGAAACACCAAGACCCATGTGAACATCAAAATCAAATCCATATCAGATTATACCTTTTGCAACAGAAATAGGAAAGAAGCTTGTAGTGTCGAAAGAGCACATCAAATGTTGTACCTTTACTAGTATCCACATCCTCACGAGGCCAAACAAATGCTTCTAGTGTGCTAGCACCACTCTTGAGACCTCTCTCTCTCTCTATCATTTGAGGAGGATGACGATGCTAGGATTTCTTTTTAGGCAGATAAGTCTTACTTAACTCAAGTCATACTATATATATATATATATATATATATATATATATATATATAACCCTAAAGCCCAAAAACCCAAAGCCTATTAAAGCCCAATGAATGTTAAGTCCCTTAGTATGCGACCCTATAGGCTTATTTAATATTAGTAGTAAGCCCAACCTTCCTTCAAACCCACAATTTATAAGTGGTCTCTAGCGAGATCTTATAACTACCTAATATGAAATAAGTTCAAAGTCCGACATTACCGGAATCACAATTGATAAATTATAATACATTCTATAAGTGGTTAGTGGGGCATGCACTAACAAAAAGTTATTTTGTACCTTTCTTATGGGTATGTTCCTAATTGCCAAAAACCTACCTTTACGTCAAATTTTAAAAAGATATTTGCTTCTTTAAGAAATAAGACTTGAGTATTGATCTTTTGGAACAAAAACTTGTCATGTTAAATGAATGTATTAGGAGGTTTATAATCAATGGCCAACTTCGTTTTCCCTCTTTGTCATTCAGCTCTTTTATTCACATAAAATGCTTGACAAATGCTCAATTAATCCTTCTTGAAGTAGTATAGAATATTGCTTTTATGCTAGCTTCAAGTCATTAGGATTCATTCAAGGATGAATGGCTTTTATAGGATTAATATCCTCATTTGTTTTTAAAGTTAAATGAACAAAAAATTGTAGATTCTTTTAAAGAGGATGAGCATTTGAGAACTCTACATGATTCTCAGGATAGTGCTTAAAAAATTAATCTCACAATACTTCGTATTAAGAAGGTACATGGGTGAGTACAAACATATGGAGTATATCAGTATATGCATTGAAATTAGCTCGACATTTGATACTAGTAGGTAAGATTTGTAACGAAAATGCCTTGTAATAGACATTTATGCAAATCAGTACGTCTGGTTTAAGAAGATGATTGCTAAGAACTTTAGTCCACACAACACACTTAGGAAAAAATCTTATCCTAATTTTTCATTTTGTAAGAAGCCTAATTTTGAATGAGTTGCTATCAACAATAGTAAAATATTTTTCATGTGATATCCAAGCTTCAGGGGTACGATATTGGATCTTTGGGCTTCAATACACTTTGACAAGATCCAATATCTATATATGTAATTGTAACACCCCACTCTCGCATGACCCGAACCCGACATCGATGGTGATATCTGAGTCCGTGCCCCGCGAGAGTGACGTGCTACATCACTTAGTTCGTCAAAAACTCAGTATAAAACTTTTTTTCTTAAGAAAATATGCAAATCAAGAATCGCAACTTTGGGCCCACTTTTATTCAGAAACATTTTCATTTACAAGAGTTGCCAAATTTTTGTT
>JAOSBK010000206.1:6011344-6032454 GCA_027568895.1 Erythroxylum shatona | reverse complement strand
AGAAAGAAGTCTCCTAAGAACAAGAAGGCAAAGAAGACACATTCTAATATTGTAGAAGAAGCCTTACTTATATTTAGCGAACAATCGAAAAGGAAGAATGATTTACTTGAGAAAAAATTTAAAGAAACATCATCCACTGCAGAGAGTAGATCTCAAGAGTCCAACATAATGCTGGAATGTCTAAATTTTTTAGATGAATTGGGTGTTGACGGTGTGCAATATGGAAAAACTGTGAAGGCTTTACATGATTCTCCATTTTATAGGGATATTTTTTTGAAGATGACACAAACAAGGAAGTTGGATTGGATTATGTTGCTTTAGTTATATTTTCATGTTATTACATATCAAATTTTTATTGATTTGACACACTATTCTATATTTTGAACAATTTTAGTTTGTGCTTTGTATGAATAGTTGACTTAATTTTAAGTTTCTATTTTGTATGAATATTTTTCTATATTTGATTAAATATACTTGATTGATTAATTATTTAATGTTGACATTGTAGATACATGAATTTCTTATCAGATTTCGAATCAGATTCTGATGAAGAGCTGAAGAAGGTAATCATTATTGCTATAGTTGCAAAGAGATTAAATATTTTTATTTACAAAAGCAACCATGTAGAACTTCTGCCCTACCAGGTCATGATTGGATATTATAACTTTTGAATGAAAATCCTACAAGGATTTATGAAAACTTAAGAATGAAAAAGACAATCTTCTTGAGCTTATGTGATGAGTTGAAGAGTTTAGGAGGCTTAAAGGTAATAGATCATTTGACTATGGAAGAACAAGTAGCAATTTTCTTGATGACTATAGGACACAGTGAGACAACTAGATTCATTGCAGAATACTTTCAACATTTGACCTGGACAATTTCAAAGTACTTTCGAAAAGTCTTATATGCAGTTAATCATCTTACAAAAGGAGTTATTACTCCATCATCTTTTACTAATACACCTCCTGAGATTCAACATAATTCAAAATTCTTTCCATATTTTCAAGTAAATTCATATATTTAATTACTATTTTAATTATGTCCTTATGATTAAAATTTATTTTAATATTTTTAACTTTTAGGATCATATAGGAGCAATAGACGGTACACATATTGATGCAGTACCTTCCCATCCAGCGAATTAATTTTCTATGCCTTGACAAGGTATTATATTATTTTAAATAAACATAGTAATTATGATTCATTTCTAATATCTTTTTGTTAATATTATGTTCTTTCTATGTTAGGCAAGTACTATTTGGTTGATTCGGGCTACACTAATATGCTTAGATTTTTTTCACCATATCGAGGTAAAAGACATCATTTGCGAGATTATAGAGGCAGAGAAAGGTTTCAAAGTCCACAGGAATTGTTTAACTACAGGCATTCTTCTTTAAAAAATTTTACTGGAAGATGTTTTGACGTTCTAAAACAAGATTCCCTATACTCAAAAACATGTCGAGTTATGTTATGAAGAAACAAAAATATATCGTTATTACTTGTTGTGTTATGCACAAGTATATTAGAATGCGTGGACAAAGTGATGAATTATTTGAAAGTTGTGCTGAAAATGAAGAACAAATTAGCGGAAATGAAAATGAAGATGCAAGTTTCTCAAGTGGAGTATAATATCACTCCAGCACGACTTCGAAGTACATTTTGGAAGTGAGATAAAATTGCTAGACAAATGTGGAGTGATTATATTATTTCTAATTGATTTATGTTTCTTTTTGTAAATGATAGTACTATTATATTTTCAAGAATTATAGTATGATGGACATATTTTATTTTTTGGTAATTATGATGGACATATTTTATTGATTAGAACAACTTAATATAATTTCTAATTTATGTAATTTTATTATGTACAATTAATTTGTAATTTTTTTAATAATATTTAATTTGCATATATTTAATTTTAGCTATAATGATAATTAATTAATTTAAAAATATAGTGTATTATATTACAATTATTACACATAATAGTATAATAAAAATATATAAACATGATAATAAAACCAAACATATTTTTGTTTTCAATTTTTATTAAAAATCTCAACCAAACAGGTTTTTGTTTTCAGTTTTTATATTACAAATCTCAACCAAACATATTTTTGTTTTTTAGGAAAAAACAGAAACTAAAAACAACAACAGAAAAATAAAAATGGAGCCAAACGACCCCTAAGTAAAGGATAATTCATTTTGAACATCTTATAATTAGCCTCTTTAGAATAAATTGAGGATGGATAAATAGGTTGTATAACGGAAAATGACATAGGATAAGCCCCACAAAAAGTCTTCAGCTGTTTTGTTTACATATCTACCTCCACACATTGAAGTTCTTTTTATCATCTTAAATTAGCAACAAGTTGGACCGCTTAGTTTTGTAAAGAAAATAGCTTTTGGATTTGAGAGGAGACAAAATTCTACCCTCTTTTAAGTTGCTTATGCTTGTTTATTAAGACCATCAAGATTATAATCAATGTGTCGAATCGAAGAACCTTATTTTGAACAGCTATATCAGTCTACCAGTTAAGTACCTCATTAATAAGTAATTCCTGTGGCACGAAAATAAAGACTTGTAATAACACAGTTGGTGTCATCTATTCTTCTCTTTAGAGGAATAAATTCTTCATAATATCGCATCATTGTACACAAAATTGGTGCTCGAATAACAACAAGAATTATAAGAGGAATGAGCTCACTTTTTACTTAAATTTTGTCTTTAAGAAACCAATTTACTTTCCAGTTCATAATTCTCATGTTAGAGCTATTGATTTTTAAGTCCAGCCCATGGTCTCAAATTTGGGTCATGATCATCATACTTGGGACCAACTTGTTGTGAAGGTCAACAACGGTGAATTTTTCTGACATATTTTCCTGCCGGGCTTGTAATTTATGTTTTTTACTTAAATCAAGCAGTTGGAACTTTCAATACGTGAAATAAAGCATGCTAATTTCTACTAGTGCCTAACCCTAACAGAAAATTTTTCCATCGAAACAAAGCATATCTTCAACCAAATTTCTTTTCCTTCCACTTTAGCTGCCAAATAGATCGCGGAATTTATCACTTAAAAGAGAAAAAGGAAACAAATATACTGAATTACTGATGATCTCAACATGCAAAAAATTCTCAACATCGTTGTAGGCTACTCACAGATCATCTGCAAGACTCCAACAGTTGGAAAGTGTACAAAAGATTATCTTGTTTTTTTGCACCTTGATTGCAGAAAGTAAATCTCACAAAATCTCAGAAATCTGCAACAACAGAACAGTCAAGTCATGAACATGCCAAAAATCAGCACACGGATAAGTCTCATTAAGATAAGAAAAAACTTAAGACTCCTTAGCCCTGTCTTCTGGTCACTAATGTCAAATATAGATGTAAAAACATATATATTTGACATATTCACGCGTCTTAACTCCAATAATAAAGTAATATGACAATTAAGAGGAATTAGTCGGGTATTTAGATTCACATGTTAAATACAATTCGGACGTAATATTAACCATAGTAGAGAGGTGGAGCACCACAAACGACTTACATTAATCGGCATTTCGGCTATTACAAGGTTGGTGTTTTCTTCAAGACTTTTTAGAGTTATCACTTCACCCCCAACAACCATATTGATCACAATCCCATCTGCATGATTTTAGACTGAGTCAAAAAGGATCTCAAAGCATAAACATTACGAGTATGCAAGGCAGATCAATGTGGCAAAAGAACCTGCTGCTAAACATGTAACCATGCGTCTCATGTATGTTTCCTGCAAGCAAACCAACAAGCACAAAAATTAATGAGAAACTGTAGATAAGTTCTGCGATCATTGGCCATAAAATGTTATGGAGGTACATATAACATCATACACAATTATTCAATCTGCAATGGCCATATAGCTGAGACAACCCTGCCCTTTACCCTAACTGAGCAGTAACTGAGGCATGTGAATGGAGCTAATGCAAAAGGAACTAGTATTGATTTCAATAAACTGCGATAAGTAGAAAAGCTAACTATGCATTTGGAACATGTATTGCTTTGTACATATTTACGCGCACATTCTACATTCCACATAATAGGGGCTAAGAGCTTTGTTCAATAAATTTTTGGAGTCTGACAGTTCTTGTACAATCAAACTGGGCCCTCCATAAGTGCTACTCATTCCAACATGAATGATGACCTACTTTGAAGAGTCTTAACATAAATGCTCAATGATCTAACAAATAACTTATAAACCAGAAGCCGACATTTATTACATATAGATCAAAGAAAAAAATTAGACTGCAAGTAAGGTCAGTTTTGTTAAGTATACTGCTCATTTTAGAGTATTGCATTTGATTCAAAAATTTATCTTAACAAGGCAGAAAAAAGTTAGATCCAGAGAATAACAACCCATTAATTTTAAGAGTGAAACTCAGCTTCTACCTACAGAAACAGAAAGATCACAAAATAGAACAGTTTCTCTGTTATGGGTTCCGCTGTAGGATCGTGTCACGGGTCGATGGGCGGGGTAATCTTCTTCAATGCTGTCCAAGTTCCTGAAACTGGTGTCGCGGCCTTTCCTTGAACGACCTATGGTGAATTGAAGAACAATATGACTGTATTAAAGAAAGCCCGTTGGAGGGAGCTGTGACCTCTTGTGAATTCTAATGAAATTCTGCTTGTTTTATTCATAGACATGTTCTCCTTATAAAGAGATTACATGGTTTCGTAGTAGGAATAACTCCTTAATTGGAGCCTTTACTTAAGGCCTTAATTCAGAACATTACAATCAGAATAATATCTTAATTAATAACAGATATAAAATTATTGCTGCCATTTGTGATGTTGTTGCCATCTATGTTCTGTTGACCACGTCGCCTTGCATAACTTTTGCCAATGAATGCGTCTCTAACATTCTCTTAGGCATTACATGCATGAAAGAAAGTTTGCATAGACATTTTTCATAATGCACAATACATGTTTAAGGCCTAGAGAAAAATGGAAACATACCTTGATTATTGGAAGCTCATAATTAATCAAAACGCGAGCAGACATAGGTGATTCCCCAGAAGCCAAAAGTGGAAGGCATACATCTGTAACGACTACCATGTGAGATTTATTCTCTTGTTTTCCCATTTCTCTATCATCTGCTAACTGTGGAGTAACATTTTGGTTCCACTTCATTGTTGCTTCCCTAAATGTCTCCAGAATGAGGATTCTTTCCGATTCAGCTAGGTCACTGTACTGGCATTAATAACAGTAGTGATGATATATATCAGCAATCAATTAAAGTACATCAGATCCCCAACTTTATACCTGATGCAAAACAAATCTAAGACTCTCTCAAAAAGAACCACAAAATGCAAACTACCAAATGTCAGGTTTACGGATGACAAAACCTTAAAGTAACACTTTATATCAGGCAAAACCCTGGATTTTGAATGCCTTATATTAACAATTAATCTAATGAGATAAAGACATAACCACTAAGACTTTTCAATAACTGACTATTATGACCGCAGAGATGCTAACCCTCAATATCCCATCGGGCAACAAGTTCCAGTCACTTGAAATTTAACAAAGATTTTTCATCTTGAAATACTACAATTTGATGAAATTTTAACACAAAATTTCATCTAAAACTATAACAATAAAATCAAATTTTGACAATTGAATCAGAGAACAATCAACTGCCATAACCAACTAAAGACAGAGAACTAAAAACACATAGCTATCAACAAAAACCTAGATTAATTAGAAAAAGAAAACTCATACCAGACAGGAAAGAGAAACATAGGGGAGACTGGAGACGGCGGCGCAGACGGCATCCAGCTCGTCGCGGGAGCTGCAGCAGACTACCATCGGCAGCCCAGGGCGCCGGCCAGCAACGCCTAGCAAATCCACCAATGTCTCCTGCCAAATTATCACCGTGTTTTATGCGTAAAGTCAATTTCTATTTCTTCGGATCTAAAACGCCACATACATATTATGTGTTTTGAATGCGCATATGCATGAGAGAGAGGGACCATTTTGAAGTGGATCCTGTCGACGGCGACGTAGAAGTGGCGAGGTTGACTGAAACGGCGGCATGAGATAAAACAAATTAGCAAAAAGGAAATATGTATTAGACGAAAAATAAAAGGAAGATTTACCTAAAATGGCCGGAAGGTGAAAGCGACGGCGGCGAGGCGGCTTCAGTGGCCTCTGTTATTGCCATAGTTCTTCTTCTCCGGCTACCTCCGGTGCTGCTTCTACTGCACTCCAATTTTTCGTCCGTAACTTTCTAAAATTTAGAGCATTATATTTAATTTATATTTCATCGTTGTCAAATTTTGCAAACTGAACTGATGCTAAGATTTTTAATTTTATTGTTTAACAAAATATTCAAATAAAATTTGTAATATATAATTTTGTAAATGACATTTAGATTTGGATTTTTTTATTTTTGATTCATTAATGTTTAAATAAATAATAATTAAGGTTTCGTCAAAAAAAAATAATAATTAAGGTTGCGGATGATTATATAAAAATGTATGTTTTAAGTATTTTAATTACTTGGATATGAAATTATGAATATTCAGTTATTGTACCTCAAAGAATATTAATGAATAATTACATTAAAAAATTATTAATAGAATTGATCGTATATATATCTGTTTCTCTCTCTACCTCCACTTCGAGCTAGCTAGTAGGGCTTTCTTCTCAGAGCACCTTTGTCCGCGGCGTACGTTATTTACGTCGTCTCTATCCTGCGCTCCTTTTATCATACGCCCCCTACCTCTCCTATTTCGATTCGACGATCAACCCTAATTTCACACACTATTCTTTGCACTTTTTTGTATTATTCAACAAAAACTGAGCTTCTATTTCCCGCTATCTTTGATTATTTCAGGTTAAAAGAGAGACGCTACTTCCTAGGGTTTGGTTCAGTGGGGATCACCAATTGCAGCGAGATCGTGACCATAAAGTTTGGTAGGGGTAATCTTTTAAGGATTAGGGTGTTTTGGCGGGGATCTGAATCTGCCTGAGGGATTGATAATCTGGATCGGACCGCCCTGAGATGGCCAATCCCGGAGTCGGGACTAAGTTTGTCTCTGTAAATTTAAACAAGTCGTATGGCCAATCACAACAACAACAGTATCACCACCATAACAACCACCAATATGGGGCAGGCCGGAATCGCCCCGGCGGAGGCGGAGGAGGAGGAGGAGGGATGGTGGTACTTTCACGGCCGCGGAGTTCGCAAAAAGTAGCTGGGACGAAGCTTTCTGTTCCACACCCGTTGAATCTGCCATCATTGAGGAAGGAGCATGAGCGATTTGATTCCTCGGGAGCAGGAGGAGGCCCCACCGGAGGCGCTTCGGGAGTTGGTGGGGTACGGCCTAGTTCTTCCGGTATGGGATGGACTAAGCCGGCTGTGGTTGGTGAGAAAGATGGATTTATAGGTGTTGGCACTGATCACACTGGAGATATTTCTATTTCCAGTGTTAATCATGGTTTTGACCAAGGAGGTAATGGTGTTGTTAATGGGGTGAGTAAAGGGAATAGTAGCTCCTTGTATGTGCCACCTTCTGTGCGTTCAGTTGGTCCTGCAGCTTCTGGTCTGTCCCCGAGCAATCAAGTTCCTGGGAAAGCTACGGTCTTGAGGGGTGAGGATTTTCCATCGTTGCAGGCAGCTTTGCCCGTGGTTTCTGTGTCAGAAAAGAAGCAGAAAGATGGTTTATTTCAGAAACAAAAGCAGGTTATGAATGAGAATCTTGGTGATGAGCAGGGGGGTCGCTCGGGTTTGAGTGCACTCATGGATCTTGGGTTGCAGTCCAGGAATCATGTTAGCAATGGAGAGAATGAGAAGGAAGGCAAAAAACGTGGTTTAGGTGGTGCTGGCATGTTTGAGAAAGACCGGAGGCAGGAGGAATTCTTTCCCGGACCTTTGCCATTAGTTAAGCTCAACCTGAGGTCGGATTGGGCAGATGATGAGCGAGATACAGGGCATGGTTTGATGGACCGGGGGAGGGATCATGTGTTTTCTAAGAATGAAGCTTACTGGGATAGGGATTCTGATTTCCCAAGGCCAAGTGTTTTACCCCAGAAGCCAACATGTAATCACTTTGATAGATGTGGGCAGCGTGACAATGAAACTGGAAAGATTACTTCCAGTGAAGCCGCTAAATTGGACACTTTTGGCCGAGATACAAGAGCAACTAGTAAAGAGGGACGAGAAGGCAACTCATGGAGAGTTTCTTCACATCTTGTGATGGATGGATTTGGTATCCAAGAGGGTGGCAATGAAAGAAGTGGCGTTGGTTCAAGGCCATATAATCAGAACAGAAAAATAAACTATGAAAATAAATATGTCCCATCCCCTTTCCGAGACAATGTTCAACATGGTAATGAAAGGAGGGATGTTGGTTATGGACATGTAGGGAGACATCCTCACGGTAACTCAATGGATCCTTTTGGTGGGAGAGCATCTGATCGGAGCAGTCGAGAGAGTTACGGGAATGAACAGTACAACAATCATAGAAGTGATCACTTCCAAAGTAGTTCAACTTCCAAATCATTGTTTTCTTTGGGCGGTAAAGGGCTTACAGTTAATGATCCCATACTGAGCTTTGGTAGGGAGAAACGCCCATCCTCAAAAAATGAAAAGGCTTTCTTTACTGATCCTTTCATCAGGGACTTTGGAGCTATTGGGTTTGATGGACATGATCCTTTTGATGGGGCTTTTGTTTCTCTGGTTAAAAAGAAGAAAGATGTGGTTAAACAGACTGATTTCCATGATCCAGTCAGGGAGTCTTTTGAGGCTGAACTTGAGAGGGTTCAGAAAGTGCAGGAACAGGAGAGGCAACGCATAATTGCCGAGCAGGAAAGGGCTATGGAACTAGCTCGGAGAGAAGAAGATGAAAGGATTCGGCTGGCTAGGGAACAAGAAGAACAACAGAGGAGGTTAGAAGATGAAGCCAGAGAAGCTGCACGTAGAGTCGAACAAGAAAAACTGGAACTTATGCGAAAGGCTGAAGAGCAAAGGATGGCTAGAGAGGAAGAGAAACGCAGAATTATTATGGAGGAAGAGAGGAGGAAACAGGCTGCCAAACAGAAGCTTTTAGAATTAGAGGAAAGAATTGCAAAAAGGCATGCTGAAACAAAAAAAAATATTAATTCTTATACCTTGACAGATGAGAAGATATCAGTGACAACTACAGACAAACATGGTCCGAAGTTAGCAGATGTTGGTGACTGGGAAGATGGTGAAAGGATGGTGGAGAGAATTACTACTTCAGCATCCGCTGATTCTTCAGGATCAAATCGGCCTTTTGAGATGGGTTCTAGGCCTCTCTTTTCCAGAGATGCCTCCTCTTCCTTTTTGGACAGAGGGAAGCATCATAGTTCATGGAAGCGAGATGCATTTGAGAATGGAAACAGCTCATCATTCCTTTCACACGACCGGGAGAATGGCCATCATAGCCCTCAGCATGACTCTGCTGCTGGAGGCAGAGTGTTTTCCAGAAAAGAAGCTCATGGAGGACCTGGATTTATGTCATCCAAGACTTACTATAAAGGAGGGATTCCTGAACCTCGCATGGATGATTTCAGACAAATTAAAGGTCAGAGGTGGGATCTCTCTGGAGATGGAGATCATTTTAGTAGAAATCTGGAGTTTGAATCTGAATTTCACGAAACCCTTACAGAGAGATTTGGTGATGGTGGATGGGGACAGAGTCGTGCTCGGGGTACTCTTTATACTCCCTATCATGAAAATGTATATCACAACTCTGAGACAGATGGGCTTTATTCCTTTGGAAGGTCACGACACTCCACAAGGCAACCTCGCGTTCTTCCACCTCCTTCCATGAACTCCATGCAAAGAAGTTCTTACAGAGGTGACCAACATCCTGGGCCCTCAACTTTTACACTGAATGAGTTGCCGTGCAACGATGGCACAAGAAGTAAATCTACCATGCAGAAAATGTTTGATAATAGCCATCAGGAGATCATTTCAACAGCTCAAATAACTCATCTGAACGAAGATAGTGCTGAGAATGCGGCACTGGAAATGGATATGGACACAAAGAGATGTGATTCACAATCTTCACTCTCTGTTTCTAGTCCCCCTGATTCTCCTGTTCATATATCTCATGACGATTTGGATGACCCTGGTGATTTCCCTGGATCAGCTGCTGATTGCAAAGATGAGACCTTGGGTTTACAAGTTAATGAATCTGCAGCCTTGCCTATTGACAGTGAAAAAGAGAAAATGATGAGTGAATCAAGTTATGATGATGAAGAATGGCCTATTGAGACCGACGACCCCTTGCAGGAGCAAGAAGAATACGATGAGGATGAAGATGGTTATGGGGAAGGAGATGAAGCGCATGATGGAGAAGATGAGAATACAAACCTAGCCCAAGAGTTTGAAGACCTTCATCTCGAGGAGAAAGGTTCACCTGACATGGTGGACAATTTGGTGCTAGGCTTCAATGAGGGTGTTGAGGTTGGGATGCCAAATGATGAATTTGAAAGAAATTTGAGGGATGAAGATGCAAAATTCGTCCCACCCCAAGTTTCTGTTGGAAATGTGAAAGAACTGGGATCTCTAGATGGGATTTGCAGTGAAGAACAAGCCCTTCAAAATATGACTGATTCTGTGGAACTGGGTCTTGATGATACTTCTGGAATCTTCCAGGAAACTGAGAAGAAAAAAATGCAGGACTTGGTGATCCAACCTAAGCATGTTCCTCAAACTTCGGCAGCATCTGAACTTATGAACCATATGGACGCTCCTAGCACTGGCTTGTCTTCTCAGGCCCAAGTTCCATTATCAGCAGGACAGATTTTTATGTCCAGTGCTCCCTCTGTTCATGGTCAATCAGAGGTACCTGTCAAGCTCCAGTTTGGGCTATTTTCTGGTCCATCTTTGATACCGTCACCTGTTCCAGCTATACAGATAGGTTCTATACAGATGCCTCTTCATCTGCATCCGCCTGTTGGCCCATCTGGAACCCAGATGCATCCATCACAGCCTTTCTTTCAGTTTGGTCAGCTGCAATATACTTCACCTATTTCGCAGGGAGTGTTGCCGCTGGCACCACAATCTATGTCCTTTGTTGAACCCACTGTTCCAGCTAATTTTCCACTGAATCAGAATGCTGGAGGTCCTCTGCCTATTCAATCTGCTCAAGAAACTTCCCATAATCTAATCAAGGGTGATTTGTTGTCTGTCTCAACTGATAGCCAATCTGGCCCTCTTTCACAGCACTTAGATCTTCTGTCTCATGGTAAGGTGTCAAAGGATGGGAATTTGTTGCCATCCTCAAATGCCATCTTAAAAGTGGAACAAGGCCAGGGTAAACTTTCTTGCACTGGTGATGGAAATTTGATGGGCGAATCAGGTTTTCAAATGGACCAACCTCGAACTGTTAAGTCATCGTTGCAGATAGCTTCGAAGGATAAGGATTCCAACCTTGTAAAAGGTCAAGGCATAATAACAGGTGGAAGACGTAAAAGATATGTAGTGAAAAATTCGGGCTTGAAATCTTCATTACAGCCTGCTGAGGCTTCTCAACAAGATCCTGGTGCATTTCAAAGGAGACCACGACGCCAGAGAACTGAGTTTCGAGTTCGGGAAAATGCTGATAAGAAGCAATCTGTTGGATCAATTTCATCTAGCCTTTACGGAGATGATAAATCTAATACTGATGGTAAGGTTATTGGAGCACGAAATGGGTCTAAGAGGGTTGTTATTGGGTCAAATAGACAACCAAAACAGAAATTTGAATCAGATGGCTTGAGTTCACGGCTTGTTGCGTGGGAGACAGATTCCGAAGGCAGGGTTGAAAATGGATCTGTAAAACAATCTTTGAGAAAGAACGTCTCACATTCTGGGGAGGACGTAGATACTTCACTACAAAGTGGAAATATTGTCCGTATATTTGAGCAACCTGGCATCAAGGCTCCTAGTGACGATGATGATTTTATTGAGGTTAAGTCAAAGAGGCAAATGGTGAATGATCGCCGCGAGCAAAGAGAAAAAGAAATTAAAGCAAAATCGCATGTCACAAAGGTTTCATTTTACTTTTCACCTTAGTTTGCGCTTTTTGGAAAATATGTTGTTTACTTAATTACATCTTCTTGTTTGTATGGCAGACCATGCGGAAACCACGTTCTGCTTCTCAAACTACAGCTGGCAATATAAACTCAAGTAAAATATCTGCATCTGTTGGTGGAGGATCTTCAAGTAACTCGCACACTGATTTTGTTTCCACCGAAAGACATGGCTTAGGAAACATTGAAGTATCTGTGGGATTTAATACCCCCATTATTTCCCAACCACTGCCTCCAATTGGAACTCCTGCTGTTAAAAATGATGTCCAGGCTGATAAAAGATCCCAAACAATGAAGTATGTGGGCCTTAAAAAGATTATGCAAACCTAAGAACTATTGTATTTTCAGAAGCTCACGTACTATTCTCTGCAGGTCTGCTGAGACAAGCTCTTTACCTGTCGGTGGTGGAAAGAACCTCTCATCAGGTTTGATGTTTGAGAATAAGAATAAGGTTCTGGATAATGTCCAAACATCTTTGGGCTCTTGGGCTAATCCACAGATTAATCAACAGGTACTTGAAACTGTTACTGATTCTTGTTCAAATTTGAAGCATTGGATATTTCCGTTTGTTATATTGTATGAATATGTATTTAATTAGTTGCAACTTAATTGAACGTTTGATGTTATTCATTTTTTCTTTATTTTGGTGCCACGTTGTGCATGTGCAAGCGCGTAATTAGATTTATGTTAATTGGTGTACTGTTTATGTTCAAGTTGGTTTTGTTTTGGATACGGAGAGAGGAAGGGGAATGACAAGGGAAAGATTTGGAGGGGAAATGGGAAACATATGGAAGCCTTTTATTTTGATTTTTACTTTCTGTTGATTTTTGTACATTGGAGTCTTTAATTATCTATGTTGCATTGTTATGTTTTATGATCAAAAGAAAGGACAATTGAATATAAATAATGGAATGGAAATTCTTCATCAATAGATTTGGACCATATTTTAATAGTTCAAAATCATGTGGCAAATCTACTAACGTTAGAAGCTGATCATTTTATCATTTAGGTGATGAGCCTTATGCAGACCCAACTCAATGAGGCTATGAAGCCTGGAAAACTTGATTCACGGTCTTCAATTGGAGATTCTACTCTCTCGGTTGGTGAACCAAGCTTGACATCATCGTCCATCATGGCTAAGGACAAATCATTTCCTTCTGCTTCAAGCACAATCAATTCATTGCTTGCTGGGGATAAAATTCAATTCGGTTAGCATACTCCCTAAAGAAATTTTTCCGCATGTACAATTGCAGTTGAAATTCTTCTAAAAGAATTTTGAAAATGATTATTTTTGTATATTCAGGTGCTGTTACATCACCAACTAAAATGATTATTTTTGTATATTCAGGTGCTGTTACATCACCAACTATTCTCCCTTCTAGCAGTCGTGCTACTCCACATGGAATTGGCAATCTAGGTGTGTGTTGTCCAGACATCCAAATTGCCCACAATCTGTCTGCAGCTGACAATCAACGCTCTATATTTTTCGGAAAGGATAAGCACTCCAACGAATCTTCCATGCATTTGGAAGATTGTGAGGCTGAAGCCGAAGCAGCTGCTTCAGCTGTTGCAGTTGCTGCAATAAGTAGTGATGACATAGTTGCGAATGGGCTGGGTACAGGTCCTGTTTCTTCCGATTCTAAAAGCTTTGGAGGTGCAGATATTGATGGTATAATTTCTAGCAGAAAATTCTATGTTGCATTCCTGTTTCTACTGAAATGTTTCTTCATGAATTGACTGTTCTAAATTTGTTCTCGCTTATGAACAGATGTCTCTGGCGATCAGCACCTGGCAAGTAGATCAAGAGCTGAAGAGTCACTTAGTGTAGCTCTTCCAGCTGATCTGTCTGTTGAGACGCATCCAATGTCTCTGTGGCCACCTTTACCAAGTCCTCAACATTCTTCGAGCCAGATGCTTTCACATATCCCGGGAGGCCCGACTTCTCATTTTCCCTTCTATGAAATGAATCCCATGTTGGGGGGACCCATCTTTGCATTCGGGCCACACGACGAACATGCATCAACCCAATCGCAGTCCCATCAGAAAAGTAATACGCCTGTTTCAGGTCCACATGGAACGTGGCAGCACCATTCTGGTGTGGATTCATTCTATGGTCATCCAGCAGGTTTTACTGGCCCTTTTATTAGCCCACCTGGGAGCATTCCGGGAGTTCAAGGACCACCGCACATGGTGGTCTACAATCATTTCGCACCAGTTGGACAATTTGGACAAGTTGGCTTGAGTTTCATGGGCACAACCTATATTCCGCCTGGAAAGCAACCTGATTGGAAGCATAATCCTGTGTCTTCAGCCATGGTTGCTGGTGAAGGGGAAATGAATAGTTTGGATATCGTTTCTGCACAGAGAAATCCAACCAGTGTTCCTGCACCTATCCAGCATCTTGCACCTGGGTCGCCACTTCTTCCAATGGCCTCTCCCTTGGCAATGTTTGATGCGCCGCCTTTCCAGGTAAAGTCATGATCTGTGCTGTGTAAAATTACAACCATTTGGATAGAAAATTTATTCTGGAAAACAATTTTCTTCCTTTCTCTTAGGACAGTAATGTCAAATACCATTGTGGGGGCTAAGATTTTTATTTGTTTTCAGTTCACCAGTGTGGGGGCTTATATTTGATTTTGATTACTTCATGTCAATGTTTTTCATTGCTGTTGTTGTTCCTAGTCTGCCCCGGACATGTCAGTGCAAGCTCGGTGGTCCCATGTCTCAGCTTCTCCTCTTCAATCAGTTTCTGCTTCAATGCCATTACAGCAACAGTCAGAAGGTGTTCTCCCTACTCAGCTTAATCATGGGCTCTCTGTCGACCAGTCATTAGCAACCAACAGATTTTCTGAATCTCAAATTTCAAGATCCTCTGACAATGGCCGAAATATCCCAGGAGCAACTGATGCAACTGTGAACCAATTACCTGATGAACTTGGGTTGGTGGACTCCTCGAGGTCTAGTAGTACCAGAACTTTGGCACAGAGCAGCATTCCCAAAAGCCCATCTGCCATTACTATTCAAGATGCTAGCACGACGGATGGCACCCAAAATTGTACCAGTAACAGTTTTAGCCAGAATACTAGTTCTGCTTTTAAGACACAACCTTCCCACCAGAAAACTGTATCTGGCCAGCTGTACAACTCGTCTGGTTACAATTATCAGAGGGGAGGTTCAGTTCCTCAGAAGAATATTTCTGGGGGGGAATGGTCTTATCGTAGAATGGGATATAATGGTAGGAATCAATCTTTGGGTGGAGAAAAGAACGTCCCTCCCTCAAAGATGAAACAGATTTATGTAGCTAAACAGACAACAGGAGCAACATCCACAGTGTTATGATCGGCTTAGATATTGACTAAGCGTTGGTAGAACATGGAAAGCATGAACACTGAAGAGTCTTTGCAGAATGAAAACATATTTTGCAGAATCTATTGATAGGAACGGCTGAGATTTGGAAACCTATGGTTATACATGGGTTGATATGTTGGCTTTCTAATCCAAGTTTGCAGGCTTGTGGACTGTGACCTTTTATGAGTCTTGTTTTTTCAGGCTTCTTCGGAGAAGAGTTCTAGTGTGGTAGTGACCCGGCGTTTAGATGTATCATTTCAGAAGTTTTGTGCATTAGACGGGTGTGGTCTGTGATTACCTTTATCATCACATTGTTGGCTGCACAAGCCGAAATGTGTAGTCTCATGAGATTGATGTATGAATATAATTAATGGTTCAGCTGATAATTTTTTGTTGCTGCCTGTGGCGACCTATTTAAAATGGAATGGAAGCCATTGAACATTCTGTTTTGGGTGATTCAGAATTTCTTTTATTTACTTGACAGAATTTAAATCCTTCCCACTCCAGATCAAGAAACGGAAACTGCAGTTGGCTAATGCCAGTTAATGGAAAGCTGTGTCCGTCCACTATGGTTTTCACTTTGGTCTGCGAGTGGGCTTACGCCACCACTTTCCTGGGGGACTTGGGAAGTCAGCGTTCATCCTCGATTTGGTAAAAGGTAACCTTAAAGAACTTATTTTTCTATTTTTGGTTGGACGATAAAGATGAGGCCGCTTTGACCGACCAGGAGGATTGTCATCTCCTTGAAGAAACTTTTTTTTAATTGAGATTAAAAATGTCATCGTACACTTCCTCTCGGATTTAAGCTTCACAAAATACACATTAGCCCGGGACCGAGTTTACAGCAAAAGTGTATTTCAGTTTATAGACTAAAAGGATGAAATCTTATCGGCTCTCTCAAATTTATGTGCTAAATCACTCATCCATCTTCATTAGCTCACCTTCCCCAAAAATCTCGAAGATATCGTTATTATCTTCATTTCCCAACTCTTCAACTTGTTTTTTGCTGCTTTCTGCTTTTGTGGTGTTTTTTTTTTCAATGTCTCTCGTCTTCATTTGCTTTATAGTCTGTTGTCGGAAATTTTGTTTTGGCGTTTTCTCCCCTGAACTCAATCGCGGCTTTGTCATAAGCTCTCGCCGCCTGCTCCGACGTGTCGAAGGTGCCAAGTCAGACCCGAAAGGCCTTTCTTTCTGGGATCACGTATACACCTCTGTACTTTCCTTTCTTTCTCTTCTTCGCCTTGATGTTGTTGCTGCTTTGGGGCACCTCATGAGCTAGAGCTTCCAGCTGGTGCTCAGCACTTGTGGTGGGGAAGAAATAATTGCAACCAAGACACGTGTCAAAATCAGCGAGGAATGGTGAGGTTAAAGATTTGGCAGGTTGGAGGGGAATGATTGGTTAGTCCACCATGCAAGCATAGTGAGCCATTTTCACTGGAATCCCATGTTTTACCATGGAGTTGAAGACCATCCAACCTTGCTCAAGCAAACCAGTATGGCATCATGCTGATGAAGCCAGAGAAAAGGTGATATCATCAGGTGCCACTCTGAAAATTACATCTGAGAGAAAAGTTCCAGGGCAGTTTCACCATCCCCATGAAGACAATATCCATGAATCATCACGTGCCATGAAAAAACATTCTTTCCAGGCATGTTCCCGAATAACTTTCTGGCGCTACAGATGTTTCCACATCTTGCAAACAAATCAATAAGAGCATTGCCGATGACGACATCCTTGTTAAACCCCTTGTGTACGGAACAAGCCAGCAAAGAGTGAGCAAGATTCAGGCTTTTTAGCTCAGAACAGGCTGAAATCAAATTTAGAATTGTTACAGTACAAGGTTCTAAGCCTACTCGAATCAGATCTGCAAAGAAGCATACTGCTTTTCTGGCATTTTTTGCTTATACAAGCGCAGACATGATGGCATTCCACAAAGATATATCCCTCTTTGTTCCCAGTTCAACGAGTAAAAGACATGAACTTATATACTCAAATCTCTAGTACATAGTAACCATGGAAGATAGAAGATGAGTTTGTTGCAAAATCCCCAACCTAGTTGCAAAAGCGTGGATTAACTTACCTTGCCTCCTGTCATTGAAAAATAAACCTAGCAATAGCATGCATCCCATACAAAACATTTACATAAAGATACATGCATATAAAACCATATATATGTGTACAACAACGGAAGCTTAACCAAGACAAATACCTCCAGCCATTACCTCTCCACCAAAGATCTAGATGTCTATGTGAAGTTTGGAGCTTCTATCCTCTTCTTTAGCACAACCGATGGTGACAACAAAATGCTTAGTGAGAATAGGGACCCAAACCAACGTTTTAAACCCACTTCCATACCTACTTAGTCTCTACCCATCATAGAGAAGAACAGTCGGGTATATGGGCGACAAAATGTGCATGAGTTAAGGGTTCAATGATTAAATGGACCATATAATCATACGTGAATAGTATGAAGTTAGGTACGATTCAGTAAAAAATCTTGCATTCTTCTACTTGGTTCATTTAACCCAACACCACTATATATAACAAGAAATCAAATATATGAATCATAGTAATAGGTACTCTTATAGTGACTATTATCTTCCATATATTACATATACAAATTTTTTTATTATTAGCTCTTCAACTTAATTAATAAACCATATGTTTATTCTAGGTTCAAATTAAATGACATTTTTCAAAACCAATCAAAATATTTGTACACAAAATTTATGAGAAAATATCAAACTAAACAAGAGTTCCATTAAATCAACAAATGTACAACAAAATCACATTGTGGAACTAAGTTCTATTTGCTCTACATGATCCTTAAACGGCTTAGGTGCCTTTAGCTAAAGGATTCGCAACCATCAAATCATTACTAATGTGTTCTATGACAACTTTCTTTTCCTTAATACGTTCTCTTATGGCTAAATACTTAATGTCGATATACTTACTTCGACTTCCACACGGAGTTGTCACAATACAACGTTAATGGCTTAGAAATTGAATCAACTCTAAGCCCAGATATGAAACTCTTCAACCATACACCATGTGAGATGGCCTCAAAACATGATATGAACTCAGCCTCCATAGTAGAAGTAACAATCAAGGTCTACTTAGCACTTCTACAAGATACAATTCTACCAGCTAGCATGAAAATATAACTAGATGTTGATTTCCTTGAATCAATGCAGCTAGCAAAGTCTGAATCGGAGTATCCAACTACTTCCAAGTTCTCAGTTCGTCTGTAAAAAAACATGTAGTCCTTTATGCCCTGAAGATGTCTCATAATCTTCTTTGCAGCTTTCCAGTAATCAATACCTAGATTACTCTGATATCTTACTAACATTCGAACAACATATACAATGTCAAGTCAGGTGCAAACTTGAGCATACATAAGACTTCCTACAGCAGAAACATATGGAATGTTCTTCATGTGTTTCCACTTAATGTCATTCTTTGGATATTGATTCAAATTGAATCTATCACCCTTGACTATGGATGCTACACTTAGTGCACAATCTTTTATCCGAAATCTCTCTAAAACTTTGTTGATATAAGTCTTTTAAGACAAACTCAAAATGTCTCTAGATCTTTCTCTATAGATCTTAATGCCAATGACATAACCTCACCCATATCTTTCATATCAAAATTCTTTGAGAGAAATTGTTTCACTTCATATTGCAAACCATTATCATTAGTCGCAAGCAAAATGTCATCCAAGTATAACACAAGAAAACAAGTCTTACTCTCACTGGCCTTCTGGTATAAACACTGGTCCATTATATTCTCTTCAAAATCGAATGAAGTGATAATCTCATAAAATTTTAAATACCACTGTTGAGAGTCTTGTTTTAACCCATATATGGATTTATTAAGCTTACAGACTAAATGCCCACCATCATTAGAGGAGAATCCTTCAAGTTGTTTCATATAAACCTCTTCCTCTAGTTCACCATTGAAGAACGTCATTTTCACATCTGTTTGATGTAACTCAAGACCAAAATGAGCTACTAATGTCATGATTACATGAAGAGAATCTTTCTTAGATATAGGAGAAAATGTCTCCATGTAGTTGATTCCTTACCTCTGAGTGAACCGTTTGGTAACAAGTCTTGCTTTATGTCTTTCAATGTTACCTCGTGAGTCTTTATTTGTCTTAAATACCCATCTACATCCAATGGTTTTCACACCATTTGGCAACTCAACGAGATCCCATAATTGATTAGAGGGCATAGAATCCATCTCATCCTTTATAGCATTGTACCATAAGTCCGATTCTTTAGAACTTATGGCTTGCGAAAATGTTTCAGGATCATTTTCGGCTCCAACGTTGTAATCTAACTCTTATAGATACACTATATAATCACTAGGTATCGTTGACCTTCTATCCCTAATGGATCTCCTTCATGTTGTATTATCATCCTCACGAGGAACTTGTTACTTAACCTGTTGTTCAACTGGTCGCTTAACAATTTCTGGTTGTTCCTCATTTACAACTTGATCAACTGGATTAGTATTAACAGCTTGTGGAACTTCAGTAACTGGTTGTCCCACACCCGTTTGAACTTGAGGGGTGTAAATGACAATCAATTTATCACTTGAACCAGATGGTTGAGCTTCATAGCGGTTGCTTTCAGAAACTATGCTTGGAAAATGACCACTCCCACTAATCAAGTTATTCTCAAGAAATTTTACATTTCTTGATTCCACAATTCTAGTGTTGTGAGATGGACAATAAAATTTATACCCCTTAGACCTTTCAGCATATCCAATGAAATACCCACTAATAGTCCTTGGGTCTAGCTTCTTCTTCTATAAGTTGTAAATTCTCACTTCATACGGGCATCCCCAAACGCGTATATGCCTCAAACTCGATTTCTAACCCTTAAATAACTCCAAAGATGTCTTTGAGACAGCCTTGGTTGGAACCTGATTTAATATATATACAGCTGTCTTTAGAGCTTCTGTCCATAGGAATTGAGAAAGTTTTATGGTACTCCTCATACTTTTCACCGTGTCCATTAAGGTTCAGTTTCTTCTTTCTGCCGCACCATTTTGATATGGAGAACCAGGCATGGTGTACTGGGCAACAATCGCATGTTCCTAAAGAAACTTCGCAAAAGGACCAGGTACTTGTCCACTTTCAATGTATCTACCATAATACTCTCCACCTCTATCTGACCTCACAATTTTAATCAGCTTTCCAAATTGATTCTCCACTTCAGCCTTAAACATTTTAAAGGCATCCAAAGCTTCGTCCTTAGAACGAAGTAGGTAGAGATACATATATCGCGAATAGTCGTCTATGAAGGTGATAAAGTATTTTGAACTATTTGCAACCATATCTAGATAACAAATATCTGTATGTATGAAATTTAATAGGTTTGTACTCCTCTTGACACCCCTTTTATACTAATTAATTTGTTTACCCTTAATACAATCCACGTAAGTCTCAAAGTCAACAAAATCCAAAGTACTAAGTACCCCTTCATTTACTAATCTCTTAATTGTTGGATCCCGAACTTTTCTTGAAAATTAGAAAATTTTAAAATGAAATTAAATGAGAAATTGTGGTGAATTATTCATGTGCAAACAAAAAAAAAATTCAAGAATGTGAATTGTTATAAGAGATTAAGGTAGGTGATTCTAGCAAATTGATGATGAGAGAGAATATGT
>JAOSBK010000206.1:5984762-5995949 GCA_027568895.1 Erythroxylum shatona | reverse complement strand
TTTTTCTCATCAATTTCCTTAATGCAAAAATATCTATAACACAAGTCATATACAAAACTCTCATTTAATTTCATTTTTATATTTCTAATTTCCACTAGAAGTTCGGGGCCCAACACCTGCTACTAATCGACAATACTCGAACTTGCCTTTTGGTAAAATCTTGGTTAACATGTTTGATCCATTTTCATCAGTATGGATCTTTTCTAACTATAATTGTTTCGTCGCCATCACATCTCTGATCCAGTGATATCTAACATTAATGTGTTTTGATCGTGAGTGAAAAGAAGCATTCTTACTAAGATGAATAGCGCTCTGACTGTCACAAAATAGTTGATACTGTTCTTTCTTGATACTAAGTTCATTAAAGAACTTCTTCATCCATAGCAACTACTTATAAGTTTCCGTTGTTGTAATAAACTCCGCTTTAGTTGTAGAAAGTGTAACACACTTCTGTAACTTTGACTGCTATGCCACGGCTCCCCCTGCAAAAGTAATCAAGTAACCTGATATAAACTTTCTCGAGTCAATATCTCCAGTCATATTTGTATCTGTGTAAAGAGCTAACACAGGTTCTGCTCTTCCAAAACATAAGCATATTATGGATGACCCTCGAAAATACCTAAGAATCCACTTGACTACAGCCCAATGTTTCTTTCCAGGATTTCAAAAGGAAACGACTCACAACTCTAACTATATAAGCAATATCTGGCTGTGTACAAACCATGACATACATCAAACTTCCAACTGTTGAAGCATATGGAATTTTGGATGTTTCTTCCTTCTCTTCATCTGTAGAAGGGCACTCTCTAGAACTCAATTAAAAGTGATTAGGAAGAGGCCAACTAACCTCTTTAGCTTTGTCTAGTTTAAATCTCTGAAGTACTTTATCAATGTACTTTTCTTATAACAATCATAGTCAACATATCATCCACATAGCGCAATAAAATAATGAAATCATCATCAAAGAATTTCTTCACAAATACATAATGATCTGAAGTAGTCTTCTTGTAGCCTTGCTCTCCCATAACAGACTCAAACTTCTTATACCACTATCTTAGTGCCTGTTTTAGACCATATAGACTCTTCTTTAGTCTACAAACATAGTCTTCTTTCCCTTTTTTACAAAACCCTCTAGTTGCTCCACGTATATCTTTTCTTCTAAATCTCCATATGGGAAGGCAGTTTTGACATCCATTTGTTTAACCTCTAGATTAAAACTTGCGGCTACTTTTAGAATATATGTATGGATGTCATTTTCACCATCGGTGAAAATATCTCGTCCAAGTCAATACACTTCTTTTGGCTGAATCCTTTGACTATTAATCTTGCTTTGAATCGAGGATGGTTGTTGTTTTCTTCATGCTTGATTCTAAACACCCATTTATTCTTCAATGCTCTTTTGCCTTCTGGCAAGTTCACTAGCTTGAATGTTTTATTCTCATGCAAGGATTTCATCTCGTCTTGTATGACTTCTTTCCATTTCTTTTTGTGTTCATCATTCATGGATTCATCAAAGCTTTCTGGTTCTCCCCCATCAGTCAACATTACATACTAATCAATTGGATATCTAGTAGATGGCTGTCTATTTCTACTAAATCTTCGTAATGGCACTGGAGAATCTTCAGGTGCTGGTGGTTGAATGTGAACATCATCATCATCCTATAGTTCAACTTCATTGGGGGCATCTGCATTATTAGCTTCGAGCTGATCACTCTGTACTTCATCTCCAACTTGTCTAGGCACCACTATCGGAGGATTCAATCGGAAGCTTGATGAGTCATCATCAGAGCTTGGAACTTCCTTTTCTGCCTTATTGACATCTTCAATAGTTTGATCTTCAACAAACATAGCATCACGACTCCTAATAAGTCTTTTCTGCAGTGGATCATAAAACCTATAGCCAAATTGATCTTGACCATAGCTAATGAATATATACTGTCGTGTCTTGACATCAAGCTTTTTCCTTTCATCTTTAGGAATATGGACAAAGGCCTTGCAACCAAAGACCCACAAATGATCATAGGAAACATCATTTCCTAACCACACCTTTTATAGAATTTCATACTAGAGAGGAACACATGGTGAACGATTTAATGCATAAACGGCTACATGTAAAGCTTCACCCTAAAATTCCTTTGGCAATTTTGAATGTGAAAGTAGACATCTGACTCTTTTTATAAAAGTCCTATTCATCCTCTCAGCTACGCCATTCAATTACGGTGTTTTTTGGTGGTGTTATTTGATGTCAAATACCATGCTCTTTACAGTAAGCATCAAATAATCTGATGTACTCTCTGCCATTGTCTATCCGAATGCACTTTAGCTTCTTCCCAGTTTGTCTCTCAAATGAGGCGTGAAATTGTTTGAACACATCTAGCACTTGAACTTTAGTCTTTAGAGTATAGGCCCCACGTTTTCCAGGAATGATCATCAATAAAAGTCATAAAGTACTATGCGTTACTAAGTGACTTTGGCAATGATCTGCACAAATCTGAGTGAATCAGATCTAGAACATTCTTCATTCTGGATGGAGGAGAACTTTGGAAAGAAACCCTTTTTTGTTTCCCTACTAGACAATCTGCACATTTCTTCTGATGTATTTGGTTTAGACCAGAAAGCATATTCCTTTTTAAAAGCTGAGTCATCCCTTTCTCACCAATGTGGCCTAATCTTTTATGCCACAAATCAACTGTATTATCATTCTCCACTATATTAACAACATCACTGGAGAGCTTTGCCTCCATCATATATAGTCTTGAGTGTTTCTGACCTCCGGCCACTACTAAGGAGCCCTTAGTGAGCTTCCATTTTCCATTTTCAAAAGTATTTTGAAAACTTTCATCATCTAGCCTGTTTACATAAATCAAGTTCAAACGTATATCAGGAATGTACCTAACATCTTTCAGTAACAGTCTTGAACCATTCGCTATCTCTAAAGAAACATCTCCTTTGCCAACAACATTTGATAGATTTCCATTTGCCATCTTAACAACACCATAATTCCCAAGTATGCAAGATGAGAAAAATTGTTTGTGAGATGTAACATGAATAGTAGCTCCACTGTCAACTATCCAACTTGTTTCTTGCAACACTAGGCTGACTATCTTTATATCAATAACAAGGTTGAATACATCAACAATGTTACTTTGTTCAATGTCACTCCTTTCTTCTTTCTTCACATCTTTGCCTTTTTCCTTCTTCAACTTTCTACAAAATTTCTTGATGTGGCTTTTCTTCTTGCAATAATGGCATTCCACATTTACATATCTATTTGACTTTCCTCTGCTCTTATCTCTAGACTTTGGGCCTCTGGATTGACTCCTTTCTCTATTTTCTGTAAGCAGGACATCTGAATGTGATGAAGAGGCTGCATACTATGATTGACGTCTCATCTGTTCATTTAGTACACTGCTTTTAACAGACTTCATATTTAATATGTCATTTGATGCAGTATTCGTCAAAGACACCTTCAAAATCTCCCAAGACTCTAGTAATGAAGCTAGCACTATTAGAGCAATCACCTCGTCATTAAATTTTATGCCCATCTTTGATAATTGATCAACCATCCCTTCCATATTGTTTAAATGATCAGCTACAGAAGTACCCTCTTGGTATTTTACCTGCATCAATTTTGTCAAATAAAATAATTTGTTGTTGCCGGTCTTTGAAGCATACAGCTGCTCCAGCTTATTCCACAACGTTCTTGCATGAGTCTCATTACAAATGTGATTGTACACATTATCATCGACAAACTGTCGAATATAATCATATGCTCGCTTATGCCTAAACTTTCAATCTTCGTTGGACATCTCCTCCGGTTTAATTGTCAAAAATATCGATAAATGCATCTTTGTAATCATCAAGAGATCCTTCATCTTGGTTCTCCACATACGTCATATGGTAGTTGATACCATTTAGATTGATCATTTTGTTTGTCTTTACCTCAATTTGCCAAATTAAGTCAAATTTGAGAAAACCGACCTCAAAGATGGAATCAGGACGTCAAAATTTGGCAGAAAAGATATCTTCTAAATTTTCACTACGAATCGAAATAGTGTCGTCGGATCCTACTGAAATAGGAACTGCGGGATCTGGTAAATAGTGACTTGTGAATAGTACTGAATAGTGTCATTTGACCCCACTAAAATAGTGTCGCGGGACTCGATAAATAGTAACTCATGAATAATACCGCAAATAGTGCCGCAGGACCCAAGTACTATAACTGCACAGTGCGTCACCTTATAATTTATTAAAACAACGTAAAAGTACTATTCATCATCTTTGTCATTTTACGTCAACTTTTTGAACAAATCACGCCAAAATATTTGTTTTAATTTTATCTTCCTGATGACGTGCTTCTTTTCAAAAAATACCTTTAATGAAAACACATCTCTGATACCACTTGTTGGGCGCAGTGGGTGTATATTGTGAAAAGAAAAATAAAATGAACACAGAATATTTAACGTGATTCACCCTTAACTTTGAGCTACGTTCACGGACAAAACTCAAAATATTTCTACCACTATTACAAACAGTAAGTATACAGAGATAAAACTAAAATAGTGGCTCACAAGGTGTTTCCCAACCTAAAAATACTAACCTCACTATTTTATCACTCCTAACCCTTTAGGAATATATTTCCTAAATTCAGAGCATTTGATTTGCTCTGATTTTCTCTCTGTTTTTCTGTGTTTCTTTCTGAAGCAGGGAGTGCCTTATATAGGCACTCCACCGCGTAAGACAGTTGCAGGCAGCTGTCTTTTTGTTTATTTTCAACAATTGCAATTGCGACACTGATTTTGGTGTCGCAATGTTGGAATGATGGAGTCCCTCCATGTGAGAGGGACTCATCTCCAACACTTCTGTCTACCTCCTTCTCTACTGTTGACTGCAACTTACTCTTCTGGTTCTAATCTTTGGGTGTGAGACTCTAGTCCTGCTTTTGCCAATATAAACTCTTCCATTGCAGAATCCCTCTCAACAATCCGAGACTTTAAAACACCTGATACCTCAATTGCCAAGCTTACCTTATCAGCCATCAAGTTTCTAATAATCTGAACCAATGATGGGAAATCAAATCCACTATCTTGAAAGCTGTCCTGATCAAGCTCTTCAGAAAGAAAAACTACTCCCTCCTAAGTTTCCTTTGATCTTCGTTGCAATTCCACATCTATAACATCCTCATTTGCAACAGAGTTCACATCACCATTATTGTCCAGTGGAAATGATGAATTGGAGATTTTGAGAAATTAAGGTTACGCCAACTGCTACGGAATTTAGTTAAAAAATTAGTTAATTAACAGACCTCATAGTAGATAAAATTTTTATGCAGCAATAGAGTCGTGCAGAAAAATATTTAAAAATTTTATGTAAGAAATTTTGAACGGAGGAATTAATTATTTGTTAATTTAAAAGTCTATTTAAATATCTATCAAATATTAGGGTTGTTTTAGAATATTTATGAACATTAATGTCTTAATTAAATTTTGGTCAAAACTTTTAGGTTTTTGACTCTTTTGCATTACTACCAAATTACACTACAATAAGGTTCGTATTTGGCTACGCTTCATTTGACGACGATTCTAAAATTATCACTAAAAGTAAACTTTTGATGAAGATTTTTAAAAACGTTACTAATATTTACCGTTTCGCTACATTTTGCAAAATTGTTGCTAAATGCAATGTTAATTTTGTAATTTATTAACTGAGACTACTTCATATGATAATGTTGAGAATGTTAATCGTGTATGTATTGTATTTAAGATATACATGATTAAGTGTGCTTTCCTGTAAAGTCACTGTTATGATAAAAATGGTGGGAAGACTTACCTGGAGAGTTTAATGAAGACTAGGAATCGAAGTTATCTTTCCAAAACAAGACCTTATGATCTTTAACTACTAGCTAGAAATCTGGATTAAGCCAAAAGACATTGAGTTAACACAAAAGAATCAAGTAATTTCATATCTTGATGTTAGCTTTCACCTAAGATGGGAGTGAGCTATGAATCCTCCAAGAGAAAGCTAATGAGTACCTATTGCAAAATAACCACCAAAGATAAAAAGAAGAAGAAAACGTGAAAAGGAAGACAGAGCAACCCATACCTGGTAACTTGACCAATTCAAAAAAGAAGGTCACCTTTGATGATTCAACCTTAATTAGGAATCATCTAGAGACTTTTTCGGTGGGGAGGTTTTCAATTTATGCCCTTTGTTTGGGTAATTAAGTTTTCAATTTCATAAACGACCTGATTTTGACTAATATTTTTTCGCTACGAAAATAAATCATAGGTAAAAACTATTAATGATGATTAGTGAAAAACTTCACTTATAATTTTTAGCTATAGAGATTTGACGACATTTTTTGCTACGAATATAAATAGTTGCTAATAACTATTAGCAACATTTTTTATACTTTTAGTGACATTTTTTTTGTACCCAAAGTTTGTTTATGTTGTATTTAAATAAAGCCAAGGAAATAAGAAGGTTTGAGAGTAATATTTTAAAAACCAGATTGAAAGTTAAATCGATAAGATTGGTTTAAGATTTAAAAGGTTGAATCAGTATTAATCATCATAAAATTAGCTAAAGATTGAATAAAATTAAAAATTGTGAAATATGATTGAAAGAATTTATCCTTACTGGATGAAGAATTTAAAATATAATTAATTATTAAAAAATTAATTGATTTATTTTAATTTATAAAAACTTATTAATATATTAAAATTGACCAATTAATTAACAAATTAATCAATTTTTAATGATAAAAATTGTTAAAATAAAAAATAAAAAAATAAAAAAATAAAAAATAAAATGATTCAAAATTTTTATAATTAAATAAATTAAACATGTTAATATTTTTAACCTATTAAATACTTATAGCAGGTTTCTACATAGAGAAAGCTTTTGGCTCGTGTTTGTTGGCCTTGTCACTCACAAGTACTCGTTGTAAACCTCTGTTTTGACATCATTAGGATTTAGGAGCACACACTTGGTCCGTAATTTTTGAAGTACAAAATGGAATTATTGAAGATTTCACGTATCATATTTTTCATTTCTCTGTCACTTTTGTTACGATATGTTGGTGTGTAAATTTCATTAAGATTTTCTAATCTCACTAATGAATGATTTTAAGCTTCTGTTTAAATGGTACATTTTTTAAAAACTACATTTGAATACCAGAAAAGAAACATGAAACGCGCCTCCCTCCTGTAGAACAAAATAAACAAAAGCTGTAATCAAAAGATAAAAATCATTAGGATCTGTAATATCACCAATGACCTCATGGTAATTTTACACGTGTGGTTCTATCTATGTAGTTGATAAATAGGGAACAAGAGGGCCATTTGCCTTTGATCTCTATATACTACCCTCGCAAGCATTATTGGAATACACTGTGCAAAAGCATTTTCTAGTAACATAGATACTACTACTTTCTTTTCCTAGAGGAACAGAAGGATCGTATGCGAGAAGGAGCATAGCTACCCTACACTCACTACTGCTGATTTCAATTGCATATCTTGATTTCTTTTGCATGGGACCCAGCCAACCCTATCTTCTCATCACCTCGACCCCTTTTTTTCTTGTTCTCATCACACTTCAAGAGAACTCCAAACAGTTTCGGACCCTCACAACAGCCACCATTTTCGTCGTCATCGTCAACATCATCTTCATCGTCATCACGGTTCACGCATGCCCCACCAGCCAGTTCATCATGAGCATGCGTGGACCCAGAGCAACTTCCTTGCCGCATGATGCGATTGATCTGATCGGGCCCCACATTCACGTACTTAGTCAAGAAAGCCATCAGCTCCTCGCATTGCTGCTTGGCTTGTGCCAGCTCGGAGCTCAACATTTCGTTGTCTTTCTTTAACTTCTTGTTCTCCCCGGACAAGTCCGCCAGTTGGGTCATCTTTGCCACCGTCTCCACCGACCCAAGGTTCTTTGAATCAGGAGATGAAGTCGATGTCGAACCCATGTCCTCGCCGGAGTTTGAAGGCAACGAACCACCGCCTACTGCCAATTTAGCGGCTCCACTCCCTTCGGTCGGCGCCCCGGTTACCGCTTTCCGACGACGAATTTCGGACAAGAGCTCTCTCCGTCCTCGCCGGAAATTCTCGTTCGCGAATTCCCATTTGTCGGGCACGATCTTTCTGAATCCCTGCCAGTTAACAATAAAAACAACCATCTTTTCTTATTGATATCAAACTCAACTATTAGAAAAACAACTGAAATCAACCAATTACTAAATTCTTACCCACGAAGTTAAAACTTCGATAATATTCAGTAACGTATAAAGTTAAAATAATGGGAGCTACAAGTCAATCACATGGACTAAGATCGTACTTTGGTGTCTACATTCTTGTTCATAGTTTCCACAAAATCCAACTCGGACAAGGATCCATACTTTTGTTTCATGTTCGGGTGTCTGGTTCGGGGCTTGGTGGCGCAGCCAACGAGAAGAAGATCTTGTTTGGGATACGGAATTGGACTTTTTAGGGATTTCAGTCTATCTACGCAACCGGAAATTCTATTTAATTTCGTAGGCTAAATAAGGGAACAGCTCATACATATTCCATTTGGGGGGAAAATGGTCAGCGCGAATTTGTATCTTATCAAATTGATTACGAGTCATGTTCATGTTTTTCTAAAAGACTATTGCGAGTCGGCAGACATGTATTAGTAGTCAAAACCCAACAAACATGAGCCTTGTAGGCCAAGATTTGGAAATATAGCCTATTCCTTAGTCATACTCTACGTGTCTCTTCTCTTTTATTTGATTGCAACTTAAGATGAGAAGATTTCGTGGCAACTTTAAACTTAAACCCACGTTTTAAGGTAGACTTTTTAGGTACATAAACTGAAGTTCTAAATACGAAATTAGCATCACTAGAACATTGATTTTTGATATAAAATATGATATTTTACGTTCCTTGTATTTCTCCTCGTCAAATAAGTTGTCGACTACGGAATACAATACTAAAATCAAAACAATACAACTCATTTTCACATGATTAAATTAGCATCAATAATTCAATCGTTTCTAATACCAACTGTACTATAATTCAAAGCATTATTTCTATGAAAAGTCTTTTATTTTTATAAACCAAAAAAAAAGAATTTTCAATCATAATTATGCTAAAAGGTTCTTAATATATGTATATTACTGAACTCTCCAAATACGACAGTTGTCTCAATACAGTTTTGTCCTTATCTGCGATCGAATACGAGTTATAGACAGTTATGCCCCCTTACCTAATCTTAGTTGCCAAATATAAACATCGCTAGATACGACCTTAGACGCTTCTAGATGCACCTGTAACAAGCCATACACGCTTTTTACCAACTTACCATAATAGACCAAAGAGTTTTCTGGCAATAGAGTCCTGAACTACCGTCCCACCCACCATCGACATTCACATCCCAAATGGGATTCTAACGTCTACACAGATTTGTTTAGTTGCCAGGAAAATCCGGGGATTCATTGACACTAAAATCTCTCTACTCATCACGGCTACACAAGAAAACAACCCAGGCCTGGTTCTTGAGCTAAAGCTATCATAACGTTCCCAAGTGGCGTGGTTTAAAGTTGAATCAAGACAAACATAGGAACAAACAAAGTGAAACTAACGATAGAACAGAGGTGGGAGGGACTTACATAGGTGTTGAGCTGGCGAACAAAGCTGGAGAAATTGTTGTGCTTGAAATAGTTGGGAAGCAAATCCCGGGCAAAGTCCGCAGTTTTCCAGACAACAAAAGTGGAGCCAGTCTCGTTCCAGGATATCACATCGTCGGTGGTCGGATCATCCACCAACTGGTACGTTTTTGTCAGAAACGGCGCAGGAACAGACCGTTGGGCCATTTCTTTCCGATCTAAACGGCCAAAAACAACACGAGACCCTAACTAACACCAAAATATTCAAAGGTCTAAAAAGAGAAGATAACAAAGAAAGATGGAACCGAAAAAGGAAAAAAAAAAAAGAGTTCGAATAACTGGATCAGACTGATCAGCAACTAAAAAGCAAGAGAGCGGTGAGAAACTCCCAGCCCCAACAATAAAAACCGGAAAGGAAACAGTTAGAGCAGACGAGATTAGAGTCAGAGAGCTTCTTCTTATCGACTTCCATGGATGTTCAGCAAGAACAGGTTGACGGTTGGTGCCAATAGAACACACAACGCAATGACCATAACTTTCCTTTTAAAGAGAATGGACCCTTCCTAGAGTGGAGAGGTATAAATTTCCCCTCAGGTTTCGTGTACGAGACGCTTATAATAAAAGAGCGAGTAATAGTATAGGGAGAACAAGCAACGTGGAGTTCTAGAAATTCTGAGAAAGAACACAGTACTACTGCTACTACAACTGTAGCATTAAACTAAAAAGCCTCTCCACAACGCATCCACACGATACACCCACTTAGTTCTCGCTCTTTAATTACTTTCTTGATGATAATGATAAGAGGGAGAGATAGACTTCTCTTATATTTATTTAACGAAAGAATATTCAAATAGGGACTTGGTACGTGGAAATTGTTCTTGGTTGTTTCCATGGGACGGGAAGCTTCCAATATGTTACCGGTGACTCTCCTTCCTTGGATATGAAGTCATGGCCTTTTTCGGCTTCTTTTTCGCTTTTTCCTAAGAAAAGAAGAAGAATGACAAAACCCTTCTGTCTCTTTCCTATTTTCAACATCTGCCGTCTTCTTCGTAAGGTTCCGTCTTCTCCTTTGCTTTGTAACAATTTCATCTTCGTTGTGTTCTTTCTCCTTGTACATCTTCCTTGTGTTCTCTCTGGAAACTTTCTGTGCAAATGAAAAATCTAACCGCATATGCCTAATTGTGGTTAAGATGTCAATTAAATAAATTATAAAAGTTAACGTATTGTGCGAGTTGATGTACTTCTCTTTTATTTAATTATTCTCACAGTTTGCAGACTTAAGTGTGCAATTAGTCCTCCAGTTTGCTTCCAAAGTTTAATTAACGCGATTTGACTGCTAGCTACAAACTTTCTAAATTGAAAATATTATAAAAATGCTAACCAATTGAATGAAACCAATTATAAGAACGACTATTAATTGATGTATGTTGGTTGGGTCGGCTGTATTAGGCCAGAATTCAGTCTCAACGATGTATGGGCCGATCGGTCCAATCACCAAAGATCAGTCTCTTACCTAACGGCTATGCCAAGCCTAG
>JAOSBK010000206.1:5973763-5984662 GCA_027568895.1 Erythroxylum shatona | reverse complement strand
TGCCTTCTTTGTTTTGCAGGGATATTCACGTCGAAGTTACCACAGCAAGCAACCGACTCCATGGATCCAAACGGTAATGTTCAGTTCCGCCAGAATCCGGCAGAACCATATGTGATCTTTTTTTTGTTGAAAATTTAATGAATTGCATTAAATATACAAGAAATTAATGCAACATTACAAGGTGGACTAGACAGTTAGCCTACAATTAGTTACAAAAAACGTTGCTGAAACTGTACAAAAAGAAGAGTCAGAAAGATACTGAATTCAACTTATAAGTGTTGTCTATTTTTCCTATCCATGGAAAGAGTAAGCTAAACATTCTTACCCACAGCAACTGCATTTATCTAATTAATAGTCCTGTTAGCTAACTGGTGTTTCTCTTCTTCCTTGTGTGAAAAAATTCTGTAGCTTTGTTTCTTTCATATGTAATATGTAATGATACCTTAGTTATTGATCTTGGATTAAATGTAAAAGGGCTAGAAATAAAGAAATGCGAAAAATATCTAATTTTGGTTCTACAACTTCAAACGAACTTTTTCAAGCCGAAACGATTGTGAATCAACCGTCGTCTTCACAAGAACTCCTCATCTGAACGCCATCAACATCTTTTTATTAATTGGGATCCATTTTCTACTCGAACTTCGACCCATTGATTTTGATCATTTATTCCGCAACTTTATTATCTTTATCTGAATTAAATTCCGTAACTTAACCGATAATTTATTTAAAAACTAAAAAATACAATTAAATATTGTCCGATTTTATGGGAATTTACAAAAATGTCTAACAATCTCCCCATTGGATAATACTTAATTGCACTGTTAACTCTAATTTAAAAACATTTTAAAAACTCAATTAAGTCACGCTACTGTAATAGCCGACTAGCTTTTAAAAACAAAACATTTTATTTAAAGATAACGAAAGTCCATCATTTAGTCTTGCAAGGCTTTCGATACCAAAAAGTATCAAATGCATGTGTCATGTGCGACACAGATTCAATACAATCACATATACCTAATACCTTACTAATATGAATGTGAAAATAGAATGTGGCAAGCTAGGATAATACCTTTATGATCTAAATTATATCATCTTCAATTGTAGTCTCGATTTCTCCAACTTTATGCTAAACCACATATGCTAAACTGCATTAGAGAAATCATGTTTTCTCTCACCGAATGCTAAACAATATTAAAGAAAACTTGTTTCCTCTCACTAAATGATAAACTGCATTAGAGGAAACTTTTATGTTCTCTAACTGAATGCTAAACTACATTAGAGATCCTTTATGGGATTAAAAAACTTATATCCCCTTATGTTATATCAAACTTCATGAATATCCGTATAAAACTGTATATGTCTAAATGACATAGGCAAAAGATCAATCTGTATATATGTCCAATGACCTTTAAATGCTTAAGATCGACACAAATCTTAAGACTTTTATATGTATTATGACAATATATAATAACACGTATTGCCGAGGATTAACGATGATCATCTTTGTTGATGAATCATCATACCGTCATAATACATTAATGTATAAATGAACATGGAACAAACATAATGATCCCCTAATTAACAGTGTATAAGGACGTTAAAACACCCATACTGTATACTTGTGTCACAAACACAAGTGAGAGAAGTCTTTTAGTTAAATGATCAGCTATCATTTCCTCAATCCTTAAATGCTCCAAACCTTAATGTCACCTTTTTGTATCAACACCTTTATGAAAAAATAATTGACCTTTAAATGCTAAGACCCTGTGATATTTTTTGTTATTATTAAACAATACAGTAAGAAGATTACGACAGTACAACCAAATGGGGTCTAGCCACTGAATCAACCACAGATAACTCAGAAATCAAGTTTTTGAGCTAAACCGTTTGTGAAGCAGTCCCATGGCATGCATTTTGCATGCATGATCGAGGAAGTCAACCGTGTCTACTTGATACTATTCCATGACATTGTACTATCTGCAAACTTAAAACATGTAACCTTAAGTGAACTTTTGATCATCCAAACATATAGCTAAATTTAAATTTGAATTCCCTACGAGTTTTAGTCTGTTGACTATGCTATATATCAACATATAATCCTTAATTCTTTTAAGTATCTAAACACTCGCTCGACTGCATTCCAATGGTCTACACCTGGATTAATTAGATATTGACCAAACAATTAAACAGTAAATGCAATGTCCTGCCTAGTACATAGCTAAGCATACATCAGGCTATCAACTGTACTAGTATACGAAACATTCCTCATAACCTTTCTCTTTACTTTATTCTTTGGATACTATGCTAAAGATTATCTCCCACTATGAGAGATAGGTGCTACGACAAGTTTATTGTTAACCATGTTAAACCTTTGTAACATATACTTAATGTATGCACTCTATAAGAGGCCTGATGAGTGTTAACATCTGTCCCAGTGAATCTGAATACTTAGGACAAAAGATGCTATGCCAAGGTCCTTCATGTCAAAGTTCTTGATTGAAAGTTGCTTAACCTTATACAACATGGCCAATAATTTGACGTGAGCAATATATCATCCACATGCAGTAATATGAAGATAATTTTGCTCCCCCTGACTCATAGTACAAGCTTCTTTTAACTTTATTTTCCATGAAGTCGAAAGAGGTCATAAACTCATCAACTATAAGGTATCACTTTCGGAAGGTTTAATGTAAACCGTATATTAATATGCATAAGCGCAAACCATGTTAGTTCTATTTGAATCCTGATATCCTTCAGGTTTTACTATATAGACCTCTTCATAAATGTCTTTACTAAAGAAAACAATTTTGTCGGTAATTTGATGTAACTATATATTATCATGAGCTACAATTACCTTAACCACTCAAAATGCATCATACGAGGATACAAGAGAAAAGGTAACATAAAGTCAACCTTTCTCCCTAAGCAAACTATCAAATGACTAAGCGAGCCATAAACTGCTAAACTTTATCCCGAAATCCTTTAGGTCTAATATTCATCTACAACTGAAGAGTTTGCAGTTTCACTGTAAATAAACTGGCTCCCAAACCTTACTATGCTTTATAAATTGCATATTGTCATTTATTGCATCCCACCACACATCCACATTGAGTCTAGAAATAGCTTCTGTAAAACTAATTAGATTTGAAACATGTCTAATATCATAGTCTTGTACACCTAATAGACTATGTAATCAAATGGGATAGCAGGTTGTCTCACTGTAGTGGATTTACCTAACTACATTAGATCTTGTATCCTCAGGAACCATTATCGATACATGTATGGATTCCTGTTACTTTACAGGCACAATACAAAGACCTAGATCCACCTGATCTAACTATATGAGTAGCGGGTATATGATAATTGTAGTATCCATCCGAAGGGTCAAAAAGCCCACCATCATAATAGACATTGTGTTCCAGAAACTTATTGTTTGTGATTCCGCTATTCTGGTCCCACCTTTTATACAGTAAAAGTTGTAGCCTTAAAATGGTCGTGATATCTTACTAAATAGTTATGAGCGGAACGAGCATGTAATCTTTTTTTATAAGGATTATACTACATTAGTAGGGTAGCCCTATATACGAATGTGTGCAAGACTAGGTTTCCAAACTTCTAGATAATCAGGTAGAATAGCCTTGTTCTGCATCGACTTCTTCAAGTCCTTTAAGGTGGAGTTATGCCTTTTGATAACACACCATTTTGCTCAAAACTACTTGACAAAGTGAATTAAGTTATTATTCTAACTAAGTCCAAATATATGGAATATAGACCTTTTAAAATCCCTAAACACCATATTTTCTATGATATTCTCCTCCACAGTCAAATTTGACTATCTTGATGAATTTTTCTAGTTGGTTCTCAACCTTCGGTCTTTAAGCAAGAACACATAACTGTAATGAGAATGGCCATCAACAAACTTCAGAATACATTTAGAATTTAACAATGCAATTGTATAAGGTCTATAATATTTTTATGTATCAGAATCAACAAGTCAAAAGCATGAGTTGACCTCAATATCCTTATTAGTCAACTTACCACTGCAATAGTCAGCACAAGTTCCCAGATTATCATAATCTAGAATTGAGAAATGCTTTCCTTGATTAATCTCTCAACCCTAGCTATGGATATGTGGCTTAAACTTTGATGCCACACTATGTATGACTTCTCATTCATCAAGGTTCTTCATTTCATAACTTGCTTAGCAAGATACGAAGAAGCATATATCTAATTCAGGGTATGACACATTATATTCAAACCATATGACAAGAAAGTTGTACCATTATGTTTCACATTAAACAACAACTGTACAACAGAGGCATTAAATACAAAACATTAACCCTCTTTGTCCAAAATTGATCACAATATCACATATAAAATGTGTCAAAATGGACCTTACTACAATGTTCAGTACATACATCCCCCATAAATATTACTTCTACTTCTTCATTATTGTGAACCATCAGTTTCTCCCTCCCTTTATTTGGCTTTATCTTGGATATGAACTCCTGCATTGTAGAAGCACCTTGATCAGATGCTCCACTATATAGCTGCCAAATATTTAATATGACCATCACAAATTAGATTTATAAATTAATAAGCCAAGGAGTTACCTGATGGTCACAATCTTTCCTTCTAGGCCTTATATTGCTGGCTTCTTTATGTCATGTAGACCTTTATCAGCACTGATTTGACCAACATCAGCATGTGAAGAAGATTTAAACTTTCTATCTTTGAACTTAGCGAGCTTTATCTTTGTCTTCCCTTTAGTTGCTTCGAGGGCTATTAAACTTTCTATCTTTTCTCTTCCTCAGCAACGCAATGGGCAATCAAAGCATTGAAGTCCATTTCTCATCTTGTAAATAATATGTCATCACCATATTACTAAACTCTAAAGGGAGTGTATTCAAAGTCTGGTGAATTATAAAGACATCAGGAAGAGGAATTTTAACATCTTCAATATACTATGAAGATGGATCATTCTTAATATGTACCCCATTACTCCGATTCTCTTATATACCTCATGGAGAATAATTCTTTCATCAAGGCACTTATCTCAACATTAGGTGAGACTGTATACCTCTGGAAGACATTATTAAAAAACTCCTTTGTTATGTTTGTGTCCAGAAATCCACTTAGCATATATGAACTCTCGAGCTCATATATGTAGGTGGAGATGGCCTATCCGTCTGTATGGCAATATCAACCTCAGCTATCCCCATAGCATTCAATACATTGTCCGTCTAATTCTTTGTATTGAAACCGGTTAGGGTTTCAATGGTGACACTGATTTTGTTGACCTAAAAGATGACTACAAAATAACAATATTTCAATCAACACAAATGTAGGATAACAACGATATTCAAAGCCATTGAATAGTATCTTTACTGAAATCCGATCACACATATTATGAAACACCTTTCGGTTGAATACATAATATATACAATTAGACCTCCACATAAAAGTGATCAGAGTACAAACTATTAACTCATATGGCACTACCACCTTTGGGCAAATAAATCACTTGAGCAACAATTTTCCTCCATTTAATGCCTTTATGCACATCTCAAAATGTTATGTAAGGCCAACACCTTTAGACAAAATAACCAAATATAAAATTAGAGACATCCTCCAACATGCAAGCAGAACAATTCAAAATACTGACTTGAAAGGCCACTTTGATGACTACATCCTTACCAGCACTCAAAAAGTCCACAAACACAAGGGATGCATCTTTATGTTATACTCACATTCTTTATGGGCATATGGTATGTGATAATGTAACATCAATAAATGCAAAAATTTGAATGCACAGTCTTATTGTCACATAATCGTGCAAACGACGTTCCCTGAAAACTTCATTTAAGACTTTTGTAAAGAAAAAATCTTAGTAGAGCAACTATTGTGCATCACTAAACACTGAACTAATCACCCGAGACATGATAACGTCATGTATCTCCCTTATGACAAGTTAAAATTCACTAAAAAATGACTTCAGAATATCTCAATTCCTTTTTCGAGTAACTATCATACGATCTAGAACACTGAACATGAGACCCGGGATGCAAAAACTTAAAGTATCTCCCTCATGTGATGTCTGAAATATGAAATTTCACTCGAAATCAGACTCAGAATGCCTTAATTCCTTTTGTGGAGTTAAACTTTAATTTATTAGTAATGTAACAAAACCAGAAAATGGAAATATTCACTTAAAAAATTTCCCAAACCTAGAAACTGACCCAAAACACCCTGGGGCACCCTTACTGAAAATTTGAAATTTGTGTGTTTTTTGAATTACTATAGAATTCTGTATGACTAACATTAACCGACACGTTTTGCGGAGGGCACCTGTTAAGCACTCGCTCACGCCAAATGCGCAAAGGACGCGTCTAGCGCGTGTCATGCACACACGACAACACTCAGATGTTCCTATTGACACACGCGCCAAACACGAGTCTGGTCAATATTGCACGATGTGTGTGGCAGTTGTGACACACGTGCCCAACACATCACGCTCGTCGTGTTACTGTTCACCAGTTGGGCGCGTATGCCGCTCCTTCGTCAAAAAATGGCAAGTTCTGGGTCAATTTTTCGCACTCTTAGGCTCGTTTTCACCCCGTTTCTTAAGGTTAAACGTATGTATTCTACTTTTATGCAATAAAAAATAAAAAAATCAAGAAACAGAAGTTTATTTTTTGAAAACCTTATGGAAAGAAAACTGATAAATCTTCGTTTTTCATAACCCGATCACACCATCACTCTAATACCATGTATAACACGTAGTGATACCTTATTTATATATCCTGGATCAAACGTGAAAGGACAAAAAATGAAGAAATGTGGAAAATACCTAATTTCGGTTCCACAACTTCAAACGAGCCCGAAACAAGCTCGAATCTGCCACCGTCTTCATTGGAACTCCTCGTCGGAACGCAATCAACGTCTCTCTACAGTTTTCTTAAAACGTAAGTTTTCTTAATATGTTAGAGAATCCTTATGCTTACGATTGATATAAGCAACTACAGGAGATCTTAATTTTACCATATCGGGCTTCCCTATCATAGGCCCAATATGGGTCCGGTCTACACTAAATGAGATTCATTTTCGACCCGAGCTTCGGCCCAATGATTTAAATCATTTATTGAGATACTTTATTATCTTTATTTGGATCAAAATACGCAACTTAACCGATAAGTTATTTAAAACTGAAAAATGAAATTAAATATTGTCCAATTTTATGGGAAATTACAAAAATGTCTAACATTATAGTTTATAAATGGTAGTAGTAAAAGCAACTTTAAGAATTGTATCATTGGGTATATTCTTTTTTGAATGACAGATGAACAAATTTAGTGTTTGCCCCAATCGTACAAGAAGTTGCCCATTAATATTAGACGCAGAATCCTACTTTAGAGTACATGCATAGGGAAAAAAAAAAAGAGGTGGTGTTTATCTTCCCCGTCCAACTTACATAAAAGACAAGTAATATCAACATTGTCATGCCATTAACTTTGGTTTTGAGCTTGCTTCTAATCGTCAACCAAGTGATAACAAAGGCCTTCGGATTCAAGGAGTTTCTCTAAAGAAGATCAAACTAAGACACATCAAAGATGAGACTTTAAGATTCAAAAGTATACGATTTTCTTATTTTCTTAATGAAAGTTTTGATAAGTTTCATTAAAACATAAATTACTAAGTAATGATATCTTGTAAGGTTTAATTGTTATGTTTCTTTTCCTATAAAAATTTAATAAGAAAATAGATTATTTTTATTTGACAGATAATATTGTTAATTATATTATACACTTCATGAAAATACTTCTTAACTAGGTTAGTTGGATGACAATTTTAAAATTATTCTTTAATATTTATTCCAAAGTTACTTTCAAAGTTACCTTCAAATGTAAAGTGATGTGGAATTAGATAATCAAAATTAATAATATATATATATATATCTATAGTATCTACTAATTTGACCTAAAATTTAAAGTTGAATTTCAATTGAAAATAAATAAATGAGATATGATAACTTCTTCAATTATTATATCAATTGACAAAAGAACAATTACGATGTTCAGATGTGCTTTTTTTCAAGTTAAGTAGACTTATATTTATGCCATATAAAATTCATTAATTGTCTTTGGAAAACTAAATTACTAAAACTTCAATCCAACAATCAAAGATTCTTGGAAATTGCTTTACCAATTTACGTTAAAAAAAAATAGCAAGAGTAGATAGGGCTCCACAATTTGAAAATGCTGTGTTACCTAAATGACTATTATGGCATCTGCATTTCGTAATATAACAGTAGGTGGAGACCAGCCAACTTAGAGGGGTAGCTTTCTGAGACCAACGTAACTTCTTCCGTCGTTGAGCAATTCCTCCAAGGATACTGATATTTTTCCAAGAAGTTGGCACTCCACCCGGCCATTGTTGGAAATGATGTCGCTTGAGCTTATGGAAAAGAGACGTCACTGATCAAACAATTCGATAGTCAATAAGTACTTTGCATGAATATCAAAATAATTATAGTCCTAACTTTGCAGTTGGGTCACAAGACAATTGTGTGAAATTTGATTAATGTCACAATCTAAGTAGTTTTTGTCATTTGTTGACTAATCATGAAAGGTTCTGAAATGTTGTTCACTGACTATTGTTAAACGTCCAATGTCCAAGCTTGGATCGATGTGTTGAAATAAAGATAAAAGCCCAACCACAAACGTTGAATTTATATGATACGATTTTTCATCAAAATAATGTATCGAATAATAATATCCGAGTATGGTCATCTTTAATAAAATAATATGCATGCGGCCCAGTTTTCAAAAAAATTGTATACTCCATAAATGATTTAAGGTACGATATGATAGAAGACGTAATATTTTCCTCTATTTAAGCCTTTAAGGGCTTCAAAAGTCTCCCCACCTATCTTATAAACAAAATCGAGTATAAGTTGTAGCTATATTATCATAATGGATGACATGTGTAGAGATATAAATATATAATTCATAAAGTATCGATTTCACCCGTTATGTTTTAGATGCAACAATTGCTACAGCCTTTTGCTTTCCTAGAAGTTCTGGCTGCAGTTTTTTTTTTAACTCCAAAATACCATACTGGATCCTAGAAAAAGACAATAGGCACTAGTTGAAGTTCTGTCATTTGGATTGCCTCCCCAATCAACATCAAACTGGATGGTAGTTGATTTGTTCTACCGATAAGCTTTGGGTTAAGGCGATACGAGCGAAATATGAAATTCAGAACACTATGTCGTACTGGATTAAGAAGAAAAGATCCCTTTTTTGAAAAGCGCTCGACGATGTGTGAGATAGCCTTTATGCAAGCTTGGATTGAACGTTGGGAAATGGTAATTTGGCCTGCTTCTGGATTGATAGATGGTCGATAAATGAGCATCCACTGGCAACTTATACGACGAATGATATTCCAGAGGATGCTTTGACCGCACATGTAAGTGTGTTTGTTTAAGTGGACGGAAGTTGGACTTGGCGCTTGTTTTCTGTGCGGCTTCCGATTAGTATTCTCTTGCTCACTTCAGGGTCGATTCCACTGTCAGGGGTAAGAGTGGACGAATCTTATTGGAAACACTCAACTATTGACTTGTTTTCAATTACATCAACATATGAAGTATTAATGGGGGATGAAGCGCACACACGGACAAGTGAGTTGACGTGCATATAGAAGTGGAAGGGTCTAGAGAGGATTAAAATATTTTTGTGGTTAGAAACCAAGAACGACTCCTTACGCGATGGGAGCTAGCTAGAAGGCACGTAAATCAGGATACTAGATGCCAAAGGTGTGAGGAGGATATGGAGACTTTTTTTTTTTTTGAAAAGGGAACTAAACAGTATAAACTACATGAAAAGGAGGATATGGAGACATTGATTTGTGCTCTGTGGGATTGTCGCTACGCAAAACTGGTCTAAAATCAACTAATGTCGATGCCTTTTTGGACTGATTTTTCTCATTGTCTTTTAAACATTGGCTATAGGAAAATCTTGTTGGCAATTTAGCCATTCCAAACCCACACTCAAGGATATTTGATAGAAAAAAATATCAGAAAATAATAATACAAGAGAATTTACGTGGAAACTCCCAAACTGGAGAAAAACCACGGACACTGAGAAGAAAATTCACTATGTAAAAATTCTTACAATCACACAATTTTTCCTCTCACCCAATCCCCTAATACAGCAACATACCCACAAGAAAATACTCAAGACAAACTCTCCAACTCTCACCTCAAAAGAGGAATTTAACTAGAGTCAAATTTGTCGTACAAATCATTGACTTTGTTTGGTACATTAAACAAGGAGGTAGCAACCTCCTTATATAGATAAGAGTCTTGCCCCAATTGTTGTCCTCAACCAATATGGGACAACAAAGGAGCCAAAGTCAACAATCTCCACCTTGGCGACATTGGTTGATCCCACAACCACACTCTACCTTAATGAAGATCTCATGAAAATAACATAACTCTCACTGTAACACCCCACTCCCGCATGACCCGAACCCGATATCGATGGTGATATCCGAGTCCGTACCCTGCGAGGGTGGCGTGCTACATCACTCAGTCAAAACTCAGTATAATTTTTTTTTGAAACACAAACATACACTTTGCAGAAATCAACTAACATACACAATCACCAGTAAGTATAATGACCACGAGACCTCTTTATAAATACAAATTAATTCAATCCGGTGACTTTACAAATCGACCGAATCATTTGTATAAAAATTCAGAAAATATAATTTTATACAGAATTTAGCAGACACTAATGCAGACGCGAACTGATCCCGACCGCTTCTCTCACTCACATGCGGTTGCTATACGCCCGTTGCCTAACGGGGTATTCTTCTGGGTCCTGAAAAATAATTGCA
>JAOSBK010000206.1:5918174-5938862 GCA_027568895.1 Erythroxylum shatona | reverse complement strand
TAGTTCAGGAAATTTTGTAATTTAGAATCATTTTAAGCATAAGCATTCAAATTGTATCGTGTGTATTTCATATTTTTTTATTTTGTATTTTGAAATGAGCTTGTATAAACTCTCTTAGAATTCATTTATGAAATATGATTGGATTTTGGGTTGTGATTCTCTAAATTTTAATTGTTCGATGTTTAACTATTGTGGGCACGCCACCATTATGGAATGACGGGTTTCGTTTTGTCTTCGAATGTTTGGGCTTCAGAAACGGGGTCCAACAATTCTAGTACTGGTAAAGGTCTGCATGACATAAAGAAGCCAACATTATGAGGCCTAAAAAGAACGACTGTGACCATTAGATAACTCCTTAGCTTATCAATTTATTAATCTGATTTGCGATAGTCACATTAAGTTCTTGGTGGCTATATAATGGAGCATTTGATCAAGGTGCTTCTACGATGCAGGGGTTCATATCGAGGATAAAGCCAAATAAAAAGAAAGAGGAACTGATGTTTGACAACTAGAAGTGGAAGTAATATCTATGGGGAATGTATGAGCTGAACCTTGCTGCAAGGTTCATTTTGGTTTTTACACGACACATTTTATATGTGATCTTTGTATTAATTTTAGACAAAGAAGGTTGATGTTTTGTATTTAATGCTTATATTGTACGGTTGTGTTTAATGCAAAACATAATGGTACAACTTTCTTGTCATATAGCTTGTATAGAATGTGTCTTACCTCGAATTAGATATATGCTTGTTTGTATCTTACTGAGCAAGTCATAAAAAAAGGATCCCTGATGAATGAAAAGTCATACATAGTGTGGCATAAAAGTTTAGGCCACATTTTCAGAGCTAGGGTTGATAAATTAATTAAGGAAAACATTCTCTTAATTATAGATTATGATGATCTGGGAATATGTGCTGACTATTATAGTGGTAAGTTGACTAATAAGGATATTAAGGTCAATTTATGCTTCTGACTTGTTGAGTTTGATATATACACATATCAGTAAACCTTATACAGTTGTATTATGCAATTCCAAGCATATTTTTACATTTGTTGATGATTATTCTCATTACAATTATATGTTCTTGCTTAAAGACTAAAGGTTGAGAATCAATTAGGAAAATCCATCCAAAGTGTTAGATCTGACCATGGAGAAGAATATCATGGCAAACATGGTGTTTTAGGACTTGAAAAGGTCTATTTGCCGGATATATGGAATCGGCTGAAATAATGACTTGATTCACTATGCCGAGTAGCTTTGAGCAAAATAGTATTTTTTTGAAATGAATAACTGCACCCTAAGGGACTTGAAGAAGTCAATGCAGAACATAACTAATCTACCTGATTATCTAAAAGTGTGAGAACTCAGTCTTACATACATTCATATGTGAGGCTGCCCTACTGAGATAGTATAGTCCTTGTAAAGAAAAAATTGCTTGCTTATTCCATTCATTGCTATTTAGTAAATTCTCAATCACTTTAAAGCTACAGCTTTTACTGTAGAGAAGGAGGGACTAGGATAGTGGAAACATAAACAACTAAGCTTCTGGAATACAATATCTATGATGACGATGGGCCTTTTGACCCTTCATATGATAGCAAGGTGGATACTACAATTATTATGTACCCACTACTCATCCATTTAGATGCGGTGGATCTAGGTCTTTGTATCGTACCTGTATAGGAACAAAAACCCATACCTGTACACACAGGAGTTCTTAAGGTACAAGATCTAATGTAGTTATGTAAATCCACAAGAATGAGACGACTTATTATCCCATCTAATTACATAGTCTATTAGGTGAATAGGACTATGATATTAGAAATGTTATAAATCCAATTACTGTTACAAAAACTGCTTTTGAACCCAATGCGGATTTGTTGTGGGATGCAATGACTGATGAGATGCAATCCATAAAGTATAGTAAGGTCTGGGAGCTAGTTGATTTGTAACAGAACTGTAAACCTGTCAGTTGTAAATGAAGTTTAAGACTTAAAAGATTTCGGGATAAAGTTCAATGGTTTATGGGCTCACTCAGTTACTTGATGGTTCACTCAAAGAGAAAGGTTGACTTTAATGTTACCTTGTCTCTCGTATCCTCGTAAGATATATTTTGAGTGATTAACTTATGATGACATAGAGTTATATCAGATGGCTGTCAAAACTGCTTTTCTAAATAAAGACCTTTATGAAGAGGTCTATATGGTACAACTTAAAGGATTTTAGGATCCAGATGGAACTGATATGGTTTGTACGTTAAACAGATCAATATATGGTTTATATCAAACCTCCCGAAAGTGATACCTTATAGTTGATGAGGTTATGACCTCTTTCAGCTTTATGGAAAATAAAGTTAAAAAGCTGCTTGTACTATGAGGTCAGAGGGAGCAAAATTATCTTCCTATTATAACATGTGGATGATATATTGCTCACGTCAAATTACTTGACCATGTTGCATGAGGTTTAGCAAGTTTTGGTCAAGAACTTTGACATAAAGGACCTTGGTGAAGCATCTTTTGTCTTAGGTATTGAGATTCATTGGGAAAAATCTCAACACTTATTATACCTCTCACAGAGTGCATACAGTGAGTATGTGTTACAAAGGTTTAATATGGTTAATTGTAAACTTGTTGTAGCACCTATCTCTTATAGTGAGAAATAATCTTTAGCATCATATCCAAAGAAAAAGTAAAGAGAGAAGTTATGAGAAATGTTTCGTATTCTAGTATGGTTGGTAGCTTGATATATGCTCGAGTAAGTACTAGGTGGGACATTGCATTTACTATTAGATCGTTTGGTCAATATCTGGTTAACCTAGGTGTAGACAATTGAAATCTAGTCAAGTGAGTGTTGAGATAATTAAAGGAAATCAAGGATTATATGTTGACATATAGAAAAGTCAACATACTAAACTTTGTAGGGAATTCCGATTCAAATTTAGTTATGTGTTTGAATGATTAAAAGTCCACTTAAAGTTACAGCTAAAGTTTGCAGATGTTATAATGTTGTGGAAGAGTGTTAAGTAGGCACAGGTGATTTCCTCTACTATACATGCAGAGTGCATACTATGAGGCTATTTTATAGACGATTTAGCTCAGTAACTTAATTTCTAAGTTGTTTGTGGTTGATTCAGTGGCTAGACCCAGTCAATTATACTATGATGATCTTGCTGCTATGTTGTTTAGCAACAATAAGAACATCACAGGGTCTATGCATTTGAAGGTCAAATTCTTGACCATAAAGGAGTTGATACAAAAAGATGACATTTAGGTTTGGAGCATTTAAAGACTTATAAGTCGATTCTTTAACTAAAGGACTTCACCCACTTATGTTTGAAATATAAGTATATAGTATGGGTGCTTTGAAGTCCTTAAACACTGTTAGCTAGATGATCGTTATGTTTGCTCCATGTACATTTGTACATTTGTACGCTTTGATGTATTATGATGATATGATGGTTCATTAATAAAGATGACCATTGTTATCCTCAGTAATACGTGTTATCATACATTGTCGTAATATGTATGAATGTTTTAATATTTGTGTCAATCTTAAGCATTTAAAGGTCATTGGGCATATATACAGATTGACCTTGAGCTTATGTCATTTAAACACATACAGTTTTATATGGATATCCATAAAGTTTGACATGACATAGAGAGATACAAGTTTTTAATCTCATATAGGTTCTGTAATGCAGGTTAGCATTCAGTAAGAGAATATAAAGGTTTTCTCTAATGTTGTTTAACACTTGGTGAGAGGAAACTAGTTTTCTCAAATTCTATTTAGCATTCGATGAGAGAAAACAGGATTTCTCTAATTCAGTTTAGTATAAAGTTGAATAAATCGAGACCTACAAACGAAGATGATATAATTTAGATCATATAGGTATCATCCTAGTTTGCCACACTTCATTTTCTCATTCATGTTAATGAGGTATTAGGTATACGTGATTGCATTGAATCTATGTCGCACATAACACATGCATTTGATATTTTCCTGTATCGAAAGCCTTGCAGGACAGAATGATTTACTTTTGTTATCTTTGGATCAAATGTTTTGTTTTAAAACTTAATCGACTAATACAGTATCGTAGCTTAATCAAGTTTTTAAATTGTTTTCAACTTGAGTCAATATCGCCATTAAGTATTGTCTAAAAGGGATAATGTTGGATTTTTTTACTTTTCCCATAAAGTTGGACAATATTTAATTGCATTTTTTGGTTTTTCAAATAACTTATCTATTAAGTTACGTAATTTGATCCAAATAAAGATAATAAAGTGGCCAAATAAATGATCTAAATTAATGGATCAAAGTCAGGGTAAAAAATAGATCCCGATTAGTGTAAACCGGACCCATATTAAGCTTGTGATGGAGAAGCCCAATATAAAAGTTATATATAAAGGTTAAGGTCTTCTGCAGTTGTTTATGTCTGAGCTTAAATATTCTTTGACCTGTTAAAAGAACTTAAACTTTTGAGATAAATGTAGAAAGACGTTGACCGCGTTTGGATGAGCGTTTCCCGTGAAGACAGCGATGGATTCGCGCTCATTTCAGCTTCGAAAATCTCGTTTGAAATTATAGAACTAAAATTAGGTATTTTTCGCATTTTTCCGTTTATTATCTTTTCATGTTTGATTCGAAATACGTAACTAAGATATTGTTATGTGTTACATGGACTAAATATTGTGTTAACAACAACTTGCTTCTTCAGAACTCAAGTTGCCGCTGTACTTGTTTATCGAATGTAAGTAGACTTCATTAACTTAAGAGGTTGCCTTTGTGTGGATTGCCTGAAAACTTAGAATTTAGTTTAAGCAGCTGTGGTTGAAGCCGACGTTATATCGAATTAATGTCAACTAACAAGTTTAATGCCAACAGGGGCCCCGTAGAGTGAAGGTAGTATTTATTAATAAAATATTTACAAATTATGTTACACTTAAGATTAAGACACATAAAAAACTGTTTCTTATGCGTGACTTTTCAGCTTATCAAGACTAAAAAAATCAAATCAAACTACGATAATATTAAGATTTTACATAATTAAAAGCAAGAATTATAATTAATTTAAATAACAAGAAATGATTATAGTCTAATCTTAAAGTTTTAAATTAAAATATGGGTTATATTTGTATCTTTTTCAAAATATAATGGTTGTAAGAATTTTATAAATTAACGTAAGATAAATAAAGTTATAAGCTTTCTTATCATCGAGACAGTCCCATCGTTTCACCGAGTGTAGTGGGCTCTTGCAGGTTGGATTCATGGCACGTCATAAGTTGCCGTACGAGGCTGGTAGTGTTAGCTGTGTTATTGCACTACACAATCCTTGTCAACGTAAGCAAGACATAATTATTGTTACGACAAGTTTTGTCTTCAGACCTCACAAGCACCGGGACCTAAACATCGGAGAGAGACACTTGTGTGTAAACCACTTAACAATGCTATCCACTCTACCACAGTCGGCAGAACCCAGATTCCGAAAAGAAACCAATCAGTGGAATACATAAAGCATGGCTAACACTTGTGGGGGTGAATGCTCCTCTTTGCTAATCGTAATGATATGCCTATTTCCATGGAAACTCCATCGTTAAAGGATTCACCTTTTTATTTAAGACAACGCGTGTTCTGAACTGTGTTCATATCATCATCAACATTTAAAATCAATTTCTATTGCGTACAAAAACTCTCAAGTAGCTGTAATTAAAAGGGGATCTTGACGTGAGAAATGTAGAAATTAAAAAAAGTATTTATTTCTTTGCTTGCTTCTCTTTTGAGGTATAACCATATCAAAATGAATGAATCTATCATCCAATAAAGAATATTATACATAATATATATCAATTTTCGATTTAACGAGTTCTTTTTTAATGATTTTTCATCATCTTATTTGTAAATGCTTTAAGTACAAAAAGACCATTTTTCTTTCTTTCTTTCAATTCTTTTCATTTTCTTAAATATATCAGAAAAGGGTTAATGGTCTATCAATATATTAACTGCGTATGTCTTTTTGTTACCTAATCTACTAATGCATTCCAAACCTATTGTTGTTTTTTTCTTTCCGAAAAGCATGTAAATGTTCTAGTTCTTAATATTCAAACATCAAAGACATAAATCATTAATCATACATAAATCATTCATGTTCATTTAGATCTTGAATATAATAATAATCACATAGATAAAGCGAATAAATCACTTATCTTGAGTGAAATTCGTCATGATGTAGAGAGAGTTTTAAACGATCACAAACTAGTTTCTGTTTCTTAATCATTTCTCTATATGATAGCTTAATGGATAGCCCAATGTACAATTATGCTCGTTCTGTATTTGTTTGTTTGTAATTCATTAGGGTAAAGAGATGACTATTTTATATACATTTCTCTGTTTACATTAAATTAAGTACTAAATTAACGGTTAAGATTTAATACATACTATCAAATTAAGAAAACCATAAACCAAGTTTAATATGGGCTTACAAAAAATATGAGTCATAATATCAGGCCATATTTCTTACATTCTCCCACTTGATCAGATGTTTCATTGCTACATTAAATAGTAAAATATAAGGCTGGCAAAAATTAAATTTTATAAACTGTTAACATCATAAATACCTTAACGCAACAAATCATATAATGTGGGTTATGGCGGTCATACACAGTATAGTTGTATACTCCCTTCTATATACCATTACATTAAGAACTTATTATGTTTAGGTCCATAAGTTGTATATAAACAATATACGATCCACGTACTTGTTACGAAAATATATACAAATTTCTTATTCAAACAATCGTGTATACATAGACATAACAAATAAATTCAAAAACATATTATTATTGAGCTCAAGAGGGCTAAAACATCATCATCAAACATTAGTATCAATCATCAATACAACCAAGACTCATTATAAGCGCATGTTCTTTGAATATCATTAGTTGTAAACCCTTAGTTAGAGGATTGGCCATCATGAGATCCGTCCTAATATGTTCTACATGCACTATTTATTTCTGAATCTCCTCTTTAATAATAAAATACTTTGATTTCATGTGTTTTGCGCCTCTTGTATTTGTCATTTTTAGAGAAGAAAACTACTACAGAATTATCACAATAAATTTTCAGTGGCTTGCTTACTATGTCAACAACCCCAAGCCCTGAAATAAAGTTCTGCATCTCTAATGCATGATTTGTAGTCTCATAACAAGCTACAAATTATGCTTCCATAATGAAAGAAACAATGATAGATTGTTTGACACTTTTCCATGAGATTGCTCCTTCAGCTAATAGGAACAAATAGCCAAACATTGGCTTTCTACTATCAACACACTTGGTAAAATCTGAATCTGAATATCCAACACTTATAAATGATCAAACCTCTTATAAGTGAGCATGTAATATCTCAACACTTTTTTTGCAACTTTCCAATTATCAACACCAGGATTACTTTGATATCTACCCAACATTCTTACTACAAATTTGATGTCAAGTCTATCACATGTTTGTAGGTACATTAAACTGCCCACAACAGAAGCATATGGAATTTATTTCATTTCCTTACGTTTCACATTATTCTTTAGACATTGCATAAGACTAAACTTATCTCTCTTTTGAATAGGGACTACACCTGTTGAGCACTTGCTCATGTTAAATTTCTCAAGAATTTTCTTAATGTAGGTTTTTTGAGACAATCCTAATAAACGTTTTGATCTCTTACGAAATATTAAAATTTGAATCATATAGGATGCCTCTCTTATATCTTTCATTTCAAAATTCAGGAAGAAATTTTTTTAGACTTATGCAACAAACCTAAGTCATGAGTAGCAAACAAAATGTTATTAACATATATAATTAGAAATATAAACTTACTTCCACTAAATTTTCGGTAAATATACCGATCAACAGTGAATTACTCAAAACTGAAAGAAGTAATGATATTATTAAACTTAATATACCATTACCTAGAAGCTTGTTTAAGTCCATATATTGATTTCTTCAATTTACAGACCATACTTTCTTTACCTTCAATGGAAAAACCTTCAGGTTAATCCATATAAAGTGTCTCCTCAAGATCTCCATTTAGAAAGATTGTTTTCACATCTATCTAATTTAGCTATAAATCAAATTTAGCCGCTAAAGCTAAAATTATCCTTAATGAATATTTCTTTAAACAGGTAAAAAAAGTCTCCTTATAATCAATGTCATCTTTCTAAGTGTAACCTTTGGCAACAAGTCTAGCTTTATATCTTTCAATATTGCCATTCAAGTTGCATTTGGTCTTAACGACCCACTTACAACCAACTTGTTTAGAACCTTCTAACAAGTCTATAAGATCTCAGATATTGTTTTGAGCCATTGATTTTAACTCTCCTTTCATAGCATCAATGCATCTTTCAGATTTATCACTACCTATGGCTTGTAAAAATGAAGCAGGATCATTATCAATGCCATAATCAAAATCTGGCTCTTGCAAATAAACAACATAATCATCAGAAAAAATCGACTTTCTAACCCTAACAGGTTTATTTGGAGCTATACCAATTAGTTCAGATGCTTGAGTTAATGGTAAGTTAGGTTTTTCATGAGGTGTTTCTTCATTATCCAAATGTTGTTTTTGATTATTTGGATCTTCAAAAGTAGGAACAACATTTATTGTAGTTGTAAGTTTAAGAACATTTATTGTAGTTGTAAGTTTAAGAACATTTATGGGTAATGGAACATCAACCCTTATTTTATTAATATCCACAACTTGATTTTCAACGCTCCCACTAACCTCACCATTCTCTAAAAATTGACATTGGTTGTTTCAATAATTATAGAACTATGGTTTGGACAGTAAACCCTGGACCCTTTGGATTTCTTTAGGTAACCAATAAAGTAACCACTAACTGTTTGAGAATATTACTTTCTTTTATGTGGATTATAGATATGTGCTTCTGCATGAAAACTCTAAACATACAAGTGTCTTAAACTAGGTTTCCTTCCAGTCCATAACTCGAAAGGAGTTTTAGAAACTGTCTTACTAGGAACTCTGTTTAATAGATACATAACAGTTTTAAGTGTATACAACCACAAACTTTAAGGTAATGAGGAATTACTCATCTTATACCTAACCATATCCATTAATGTTATATTTTGCCTTTCTACTATACCGTTTTGTTGTGGTGTGCCTGGCATAGTATATTGTGCACATATGCTATGACTTTCGAGGAATTTGGCAAACAAAGTCGGACATTATCTAGATTAATCATACTTTCTACAATACTCACCACCTCTATCAAATATTATAATTTTTACTTTTCTATCTAATTACCTCTCAACCTCCTTTTCAAACACCTCAAGGGTATTTACAGCTTGAAATTTTTCATGCAGTAAATAGATATATTCATAATGTGAAAAATCATCTATAAAGTGATGAAGTAATTTTATCCATTAAAAGACTGAGTATCAAAAGGTCCACAAATATTGGTGTGTGTTATTTCAAGAAGTTGACTGCTTCTAGTGGCTTCTTTCTTACTATGTTTGGTTGTCCTTAATGCATTCCACACATAAGCCAAGATTAGTAGAATATAGATTCAGTAGAATCTCATTATTTACTAATCTTTTTAACCTTTTCTTTGAATATATGACCCAAACGTTTATACCACAAGTAAACAGAATGTTTATTCCCCAAACTACATTGCATTCCAACATATGATTAACAATAAATAGGGATTCAAAAAAATTATCAAGTTTCAATTTATAGAAACCATCCATAAGCATTTTATAACCAATAAAGGAATGATTCTTATACAGATTGAAACAAACATGTCCACCTTTAAAGTTATATTCACTAACATCAAGTCTATAAATAGAAATTAAATTTATAGAAATTGAAGATACATAGAGAGTGTTTATTAGATCCAAGTGAAACCCAGTATTTAATGCCAGCCTGTAGGTTCCTATACCTTCAACTGGGGCCTTCATTCGGTTCCCCATTAACAAAAAGTTGCTAGTCGGGCTTATGGTTTAGATTGTAAGAAATCTTTGCATACTATTAACAACATGAGTAGTGGCACCAGAATCAAACTACCAAGTGTTAGAAGGAACTTCTAATAAGTTATTTCAAAGCATACGGAAACATAATGTATACTTTTCTTTTTGAACCAACCCTTATATTTTGGGCAATCTTTCTAATAATGTCCTTCTTTTTTGCAGAAGTGACATTTGTCCCTTCCTTTGACCATCAATAACCTATGGAACTTTAGCAAGTTCTTTCTTTTTAAAATTCTTGGCCTTTGGTTTGAGTTTCTTTCTAGCTTCTTGACCCACTGGGTTAATAGAATGAACGTCTTGTTTCTTTAATCACGCGTCCTCCTAAGTAAGCTCACTAGACAATTCATCAGTATTCCACTTATCATTTAATGTGCTATAATTGATGTGCAATGGTCCACATTCAGTAGGAAGTGACTTCATGACAAACAACACTAAGAAGAAGTCTTCCACATCCACACTCAATGTCTTCAGTCTTGTCGTGATATCAGTCATATCAAGAACATGTTGCTATGTACTCTTTGCCCCATCGAACTTCATGGTCGTGAATTCATTCATAAAAGCCCCTGCAAGTATCTTATCGGCAGAACGAAACTTATCCTCCATAAGCTTAAGAAAGTCTTTAGCATTCTGATTTTCAGTGCTAGGAAGAGTATACTTAATGTTACTGACAATTGTCATTCACGTAAAGTTTAAACATAACCTATTAGACCTTACCTATGTCTTATGGTGTGCCTTTTCAGCCTCTGTACTAGTACCTTTTCAGTCCTTAATTTCTATCAACTAATAAAATTTTCGTAATAGCATTTCATAAAATACACAAATTGTATGACCACACATTCAAAAACTAATCCGACCACTTTAGTTACCAACAAGTTAATTTTAATCGTACTACCATATATATAAAGTAATAATAATAATATATTCATAAGATGAAATTAAGATTAGATTTTTGATTATAGGTTAAAAATATCATTAATAAGATCAAAATGTAAGAAATCAAAATTTTAAAATCAATTCATTAATCATCAAATCAAAACTGTAAATTTTTCATTAAAAAACACAATTCCAGAAGAAACACGAGCAAATCCTCTCGTGATTTTAAATCATGATGATCAGTAGGTTTAGGCAAATGCACCAAACATAGAACCAACAAAAACAGATCAAGAATATGATAGGTCCCAGCCAAAACTTGTTAGAACAAAAGAACAGAGAAAAGCAAATATGCAGAAACAAATATGCAAAAATTCTGCTTTTGGTGAGAATAAACTAGTAACTTAAGTTGACGCTAAAAAAAATCCCCCCTTAACATTGACAATTGAAACTTTTAAATACAAAGTCTGCTGCAATCACCTTAGTCCTAATTACAAGGAATTCTAAATATTAAACGTACTCCACTAACGATTAATAGGTAACATGACCCACTAAATAACTAGATTGACCGAATCACAAGCAACAAATTGAAGAAAAAGGTTTATCCCACATTTTTCATATTGCATGATTTACACGATCTACTTGTATCTTGACATCTCAAATTACCCTCCCCTTTCACTGCAATTTTGTCCTCAAGGTTAAAGTTAATTATAGCTTGACTTTGATGCCTTTCAACGATATCCTCTTCACTATTTGCATTGTCGCCTTCCAATAAGAGCAATTGATGACTCTTGCATTTATGTCCAGGTGTAAATGTTTCATTATAATGGAAGCAAAGCCTTTGTGCACACTTCTTCTATATGTCTTCCTAGGACAATTGTTTTACTATAGGCACAAGGCACGGAGGTTGAACAAACTTTTGTTCCCTAATTAATTGCTCGTCTCTCATTCGCGCCAAACTTATGGCCTCCTTCAATGTTATGGGCTTGAACATATGTATGTCATCTACAATTTTAGGTCTTAACCCTCCCTTGAATATTCCTACTAGTCCCTTTTGAGCCTATCCATGAACTTGGTTGCCCAATCTTTCAAATTCTCTTTGATAATCCCGCAAGGTTCTTGTTTGTTAAATTTTAGAAAGTGCCTCGTTGAAATCTTCACATTTTGTTGGCCTAAACCTGGTCCAAAGTTTTGACTGAAATTTTTCCCATGTCACTTGTTGCCCCTCGTCGATGTATATCTTGCGAAACCATTGTCACCATTGGTTTGCCTCACTTTCAAGGTGGAAGGAGGCTAAAGGAACTTTTTGCTAGTTCGGAGTTTCTTGATATTCAAAAAATTGCTCCACGTGACTAAACCATTCAATGGGGTCACCGTCAGCAAATCTCGAGAATTCAAGTCTTGCGAGTTTAGAAGAGAACAAATAGCGTCCCTCCTCTATAGCCCCTTTGATTCCTTCTTGGGAGTTTATGGGTCGATCACGAGAATTGCTAGTAGATCCTTCCCTTTGAGAAAGGACTACATCAGATAACCGAGTAATCACTTATTCCATTGAACGAAGCTTAACGTCCATTCAGCTCATTCCATCATGCAAATTGCCTAGACTTGCTTCAAGATTTTTAATTCGTTCTTTGTTCATCGACATGGCTCTGATACCAATTGATAGGTCCCAACCAAAACCTGCTAGAACAAATGAAAAGAGAAAAGCAAATATGCAAAATTCTATCAATTGCAAATTAAAGGATAGCTCAATGCACAATTATGTTTGTTTTGTATTTGTTTTGTCTATACTTTATTAGGGTAGAGAGAGGATTAGTTTGTGTACCCTTCTTTATTTATATTAAATCTTGTACGTCCATCAAATAATAAATTAACGGTCAAAATTTAACATACTATTAAATTAAGAAAATCCTGAACTAAGTTTAACATGGGCTTACAGAAAATATAGGTCATATCATTAAGTCATATTTCTTACAAAGCATTCCAAACCTATTGTTGTTATTTAAACATAATTAATTATAGACTAATACAAAAATTATTTAACTACCAGAATTTGACGTGTGCACCAATTTTTATGTGACATATTATTAATGTACCTTTTAATTTTTAAAGATTATTAGTAATATTTTATAGTTTTGATTTTATAATATTTGTTGATTTTGTCTTCAACATTTATTAAAAATTTAAATACAAATTTTAAAAAGAAATTATTTTTATTACGTTACACTACACATATTTGAGGATATCATTTTAAATTTGCGTAGCTACAGTTTATAATAAAATTGACAATAAAAGTAAAATTATAAAAAGTTACTAATAATTTTTTAAAAAAGAGAGTACATTAATATATAACTAACAAACATTTCAACGAAATTTACCTTAAAAAAGAAAGCAAACGAATGTGGTTAAAACTTGGAATTTATCAACTCATTAAAAGAGTTTGAATAGTATTTTCCCATTTCTGGGCCACTGTTTTAGCTGTGGGTCAGTTCACTCATTCAATCTCAAGTAGCCTAGTTGGTGCGGAGGCCTACCACTAGGTATAGTCACATTAGGCCCACTTGAACATTTTAAGCTTCTAATAATACGACATAGTTTGGCTCTTCGTATGACCGAAGAGACGGTGTCGTTGGGCGCACAAAATTCTCAAACACTAGAGCTTGCAATCCTACGGTTCATATAATTCCCTAGACCTCGTGTCTGGTCATAACGGTCCAGATTTCTTAACCCGCCACTCTCGTATACACTAAGCACCCGATAGGGAAGGGAGGAAAACCTAAGAAACTAGAGCGATTCCTTTGATCGTGTAATTAATTAATAATCGGTCCGGTACGGTTAGGGTTTTGGAGAATCGGGGAAGGATGTGGCACGAAGCTCGGAGATCGGAGAGGAAGGTGCACGACATGATGGACGCCGCACGGAAGAGAGCACAGCGACGGGCGGTGTACTTGGCGAAACGGAGAGGCGATCCTCAGCAATCTATTCAGGTCATTGGTTCTCGTTCTCGGGTCTATCGCGATGATGGCCTCTATCAAGCCACTCAAGATCAGCAAGGCTTGTATGTGTGATCTTTTGGTCATTGTTATTGTTTTGTTAAATTTTGAGATTGGAGGTTTCTTTTCTTTTGCATCTGTGTGTTTGATTTGGAGTGGAACTAATGGATTAAATGTTGTCTCAGGATACCTTGGAACGGAAAACAGGACGTTTTGATTGACAGATTTGATGGTCGTGCTCTTCTTGATTTTATTCGAGAAACTGGGTCCAGGCATTTTAGGGCCCAAGAGAAATCGGAAGAAGAAGAAGAATTAGAAGAGTTTGTTAATTTTGAGCGTTATCGGGATTTAATTAAGCATCGGCGTAGAGGATGTCGGTACTTTTTTTATTTCATAGAATGTCTTTACTTATTATCTATAACAATTAACAAATATACTTTGCCACTTTTTTATTTGGTTTGGTTAGAGTTTACGGATTGATTTGAGGTCACTTCACAAACCCCTCTTTTATAATTTAACAGTTTCTGATGAAGATGGTTTGCAACACGTAAATCAGGAGATGGAGGCGAAAACTGTAGCTCCGTTTTTATCTGATAGGTAATCACGATCCCATTTCTCCTTTCCTTCATCTCAGTCAGTTGATGTTTATAGTCCATAGTGAGGTAATATGTCTTCTTAGCTGCTTTTAGAACTAGAGATTTTTCAATCAGTTCATCCGGTGGCTAATTTTTGCATTCTTCACTTGGTTTTTGGGTCAAGTAAGGGGTTTGCGCCTTCGTTTAATAATTTAGCGATTGACCGAGACATGAATTCCAGTGACGATTGACATGAAGCTACTCAGAATTAGTTGGCAAGGAAATTCAGGATAAATCTTTCAATCATTTGACTAATTATTATTGTGGTTCTAGTTGTTTTCTCTTTCCTACAAGTCCATATCTTAGCTTTTCTATTCAATATAGCATTTCTTTTAAATGCCTGCACCAAGGAATTTTATGGTTTAACTTTATGAATTAAGGCATAATCTTTGTCATGCTTTCCAGTATTCTTGGTGATGTAAGCCTCTGTGGTCTAAGTTTTCCTGTCATGGAGTTGGTTGTTAAAGTAGTTGTAGTTTTGTTATTTTTGTTATTGGCTCTGATCTTTTGCATCACTTGACATAACTAGGTCATTTCTGTTGGCTATCATTACTGTGTCTGACTTAATTGGAATCTGATCTTCTCTTTCATGCAAATTCAGTAGTTCTCAGCCACCACGACCACCTATAAACAAGGGCTCATATTCTCAAGTTGGATTCTCTTATGATGGGGGTACAAACGAGGGATCTCACCTTTCAGATGGTGATGATGATGTGGATGATGATGAGGATGAAGATGAAGATGATGACGAATTTAACAGTGATGATAGTGATGATGAAACAATGGATGTCATGGCAAAAGAATTTGGAGTTAAGAGGTATGGCTGGCTTGTTTATATGGAGAAAAAGGCAAAAGAGGAAGAGAAAAGACAAAAGGAAGTGATCAAGGGAGATCCTGCAATTGTAAGTTCTCTTAGTTTCTGTTTAGTTTTATGTTTTACTTTTTCTGAATGCAAGGGATATTTAATTATGGATTCACTTATTTTAGAGAAAGCTCAGTCGCAAAGAAAGGAGAAAAGCTTCTCAAATAGAAAGAGAAAGAGAAAGAGAAAAAGAAGCTGCAAGGATAACAGGAACTAGAGTGCTTCATCGTGATCCGTATCGGTAAAATATGAAAGTTTTCTTCTGTTTGTTGTTTTTGTTACAAAGTCAGGATTTATATCCTGTCATGCAGACTATTATAGTCGCTTCCATCTATTGATGCAGGGAACCTAGGGGAAGTCCAACTTATGAAGCTTATTCTCGGTTTAGAAGGTGTGACTGTGCTCCCTTGATTTTTTTTTTTGGTTTACTTGAAGAGGTCTAATTTTCACCATTGTTGGATTTATTCTCTTTTACAGATCTAGGTCCAGATCTCGATCATATTCACCATCGCGCTCTAGACGTTATGCTCATGCAGGTCATTCTGATGATGGTCACCGTAGTAAACCAAGGACACCAAAGATAGAATATATCACTGAATTTGGGGGGTCTGGTGACGGAAATGAACCCAAGCTTGAAGGATTTTCACCACCACCATCTCCTCCATCCAATGCTGTTATGTTAAATCGGTCGGAGCACTCGACCTTTAATTCTAGCAAAGATAGATTGCACAGTGTTTTGTCTGCTGCGGCTTACCCATTTTGTTACCTGAAGCAAACTTTGTTGGTTTAGAATAGATCAGATCTAGGGTTATCTGCATAAAAGCCAAGATGGAGAAGGAAGAAGGCTTCCTTTCTGAAGCTCATTTAATCCCGAAATGGACATAATCTGCGTGTTTTCGACTTGTGTAGAACCATCAAAATGAAATATTTAATGCATGTACTTTCCTGCAGGCCATCATCTGGTCACATACTTGAGGCACTGCATGTTGATCCTGCGTCAGGTGTAACACTTGAAAAGGAGAAGAGTAGTAAAGTTTTGAAGCCAGCAGTAAGGTCTGTAATCGTGTCTGATGACGTGTAGTTTCACCTCAAGTAACTTGCACACTTAGCTTATATTATTTTTCATGTACTAGAAGGTTTCATAAGACTTTTCTCTTTCATTCTTCTTTTCCCTATTACTGTATTCTTTGCGTGTACCTGGTAAAACTTTATCCTGGTTTCTTTTTCCTACAGCAGTTCATCAGCATTAGCAAAGTTGACTAAGGGCAGTACTTCTGGGGGACCATCGAAGCAGCAACAGGGAGAGAAGAAAGAAACTCCACAGGAGAGGCTGAAAAGAATTATGAGTAAACAGCTGAACAAACAAAGTATAACCTACAATCTTCATCTCCTTTGTCTTATAGTTCATTCCTCTCTTTGTGTCTTTTGTTTATTTAAATGCTTAGGAGGATAAGGATTTATGAAATTATACTTTCTTCTGATGCACTGGATGCAAGGGGGTGAGACCAATTGTCTTTAGTATAGGGAGTGGGGGATTGTTCATTTTTCATTAAATATGTTTATGTTCCTTAATGTCACTGTTTTCTCATACAGTTAAAAAGGATACTGCTGCTGAAATAGCAAAGAAACGAGAACAGGAACGCCAGAAGCTTGAGAAACTTGCAGAAACAAGCAGATTAAGTCGACATAGGCGTCGCAGCCGCAGCAGGAGCTACAGTCGATCTCCTCCCAGGTATCTATGCAATAATAGAGCACTAGTTTCAACTTTGGCTAATTATCTTTGCAATGTTGAGATACTAGTTCTATCTATTGTTTTCAGTTGTATCTGCAATCTTTCATGTGAAAATACTTGCAGATAAAGAGGTTCTTCCTTTCACTTTCATCTCCAATAATTCTCTAATCATTAGAGCGTTGGATTCCTAATTATTGCAGATGGTACCGCAGCAGCCGAAGTCCAAGCAGGAGTTCACGAAGATGCCATTCTCGTTCTCGATCTCGTTCTTACTCCCCGTCTCAGTCCCCCTCCCATTCTCATTCTCACTCCCGCTCCCACTCTCATTCACGTCGATCCCGCTCTCGATCTCACTCATACTCCCGTTCACCAAGGTGAACACAATCCCGCATTTTGATGTTCTTTTTTTATGCACGTTGTCCTTAAAACTAATCAACAATGTTAGTTTTCAGGGCAAGAAGCAGGTCAAGGTATTGATGGCAGAAGTTTTCCTGGTGGTGGGTTGCTAAACCTACTTGTGGCTTTGTCGTTTGTGAACTGGTCTGGCAGTTTCGTCCTATGGTAACGGTGTGGTATATTGAGAAAGATAATAGATGATAGGCAGCGGTGTATTTAAATTTTCTTTGAATGAATCTTTTAATGCTTACCTTTGCCTATCTCATTTGTTAGTTCTCAATTTTCAGATTTTTTGCTCATGTTTCTACTTCGGGAGTTGACATGTTAAATAGCATTATCCAATTAATATATGACCCACAAATAGCTATGGAATGAGTGGTACGGTTAAAATTGGTTAGCATAGTTCTTGCACAGCCATGACTGATGGCTTTGAGAGATTGTTGGAGCCTGTAATACGAACTCTGACTTGCGTTGCATCAGGTTTCTATGTTTGCTACATTATGTTGGTCGCCCTCTTTCTCAAACTGAATTTGTTGACAAGAACAGCTTAGAAAGCTGAATGAATGAAATGGGTCATGACTCATGATGATAACCTGCATAGGGGGAGGGCGGGTATTTGGGGTTCAGAACTTTGTCATGCAAGTTACAACAGCGTATGCCCACGCTAAGGTTGTTCGGTATTAATTTGAGTAGACATCTTCATAAACTTTGAAAGGTAATTGTTTCGCAGATCTATTTTGATGATCTTCTATCCTTTAGATCTAGAGATTTGTAAGAATTGATAGATCAAGTTTACCATAAATCAAGTCTTCTATCCTTTAGATCAAGTTTACCATAAATCAAGTCTTCCTCCGACTGTGAACTTGAATTCATTTGTTTGATTTTAACGAGTTCCTAAACTTAATAATTGAGTTGTGTAAGTCTATAAAGTTTTGGCATTTGTTCTAGTATTACTATAATTGAAATTTCAGTGAGCTTTATATTACAGACCATATCATAATAGTTAAAAAGCACATATTGCTAGGAGACTCATTTACCTTCCTGTCCTCGTCCTGAGCTGTTGGGCCTATTTCTTCTTTCTTTTCATTTCTTTTATTTAGCGTTTTTTCCCCCTTTTAAGGGCTTGTTTTTTTAAATTCGCTCGTCCCTTACTCTATGTTCTCTTTCTTTATAGAAGTCTGATTGCTTTTCCACCAATGATCATGTTATCGGATATGTTATAACCGCTAACAAATAAAAATGCTCTGTTGAGTATGATGTGTTTACCACCTAATGAGCACTTGAAATGCTTTGTTAATAAAATTGCATCATTATTGAAGGGATCAATCGTTGAGTTTAATATTTTATTGACAAGTGAACAAATCTATATTTTCTTTTTCAATGGAAGAATATGATATCTTGTTTTTTATAATAAAAAATAGTATGCAGTAAAAGTTAAAAATTGATTTCCATCTCCTTAGGTTGTTTCATAATCGAAGAAGGGCTGTTTTCAAAATCAACTTATGGAAATTAAACTTTACAAATCAAACACATGTTGCTCGATCTGAAGCTATAACTCTTATGTACTGCATTAATGCTTTCACTCCAAGCTCGAAAAGGCTCCTCCTACGAATACGATTAACTATCAGTTATGTCATACGGTTGAGCTATAAAATAACAACGAAGGGTATGATTGACGGTGGACCCTTAGCTCAAATGATTTGTCGAGTTGAACCCTCTTTGAGTTTGGATTTCAGATCCTCTGTATCGAACAACCCTGTGCCCTCTGTCCCCCTCCCATCCAAGTCATTCATTGATAAGATCTGAAATCCAAACTCAAAGAGGGTTCAACTCGACAAATCATTTGAGCTAAGGGTTCACCGTCAATCATACCCTTCGTGATTATCAATGAATGGCTTGGATGAGAGGGGGACAGAAGGCACAGAGTTGTTCGGTATAGAGGAATAGGTCCCTTGAGTTTGTGGTTTCACTCGAAATAGGATGAACTTATCTATCAGGCGGGATACGGTAAGTCTGATTAAATTTTTTTTTAAAAAAAAAGAAATGTAATTTTTCGATGGGAAAACTCTGGACAGGCTTGGATCTGGTAGTCGAACCAATTGAATAATCCATTAACCTGGGCCAGTGGACCGAACAGGTAAAACGTTTAAAGCAGTTTGTCTGATCTGTCATGAGGTTGATTACTTTGTCAGAGTCAGAGATGCCCTACTCAGCTCAGGTGTTCGGCTTTCGTTGTAGGTAGGCTGTCCTCTTGTGCCTGACAGTGGCAGTCGGTTCTCAAACTTTAAAAGGTGATCTTTTGCAGCAGAGAAGAACTAATGCGAGCTAAATCAGGTTCAACAACGCCTGATGTTAGTGGAAACTTTATGTCAGATTTAAGCGACAACCAAAGTTGCATATAGATATTAGAAAGTCGTCACTCGTTTTATCTGTGGACACGTATGGCTCCTCGAGTAAGAAAATCAAGTGATATAACCTATTGAACGTACTGCTTTGACAACGACATCAAACGTTTCATCCGAAATGACTCGCCGGTCCAATTTTTAGGATGATGCGTCAATCTGATAATCATATAATGGTGTTATTCATTAAAAAGCAGAAAACAATTAATCAGGAGTTGAACTAATTCCTTTAACGCACTGTTCTAATAAATTAAATTGGTATAACATCTTTAGGTACATGCATGAAAAACTATAAAAGGCTTCCCACAAATTGATTCATATCTGTTGAAGACAAAAGTATCTAGCCAGAAGTATAATCATATCATTAAAGTCTCTGCACATCAAACGACTCGAAATCAAGATGTCTGAGTGCCTATTTGATGCAAATGACTTTTAGCTTCGAGGTGCAAATAAACATTTGATTAAGAATGATGAAGAGTAGCCAAATTTTTGTTTCCTTGGGCCAGTCTCCAGTTACTTTTCAAGGAATCAAGCCTTACAAGCTCATAGCCCTCAGATCCAGTGTGTGAAATAGATGTTTATAATCTTAGGGATGGATTTGAAAGTTGTGTGGTTCCTGTTTAAAAAGTGAAAAGTGTGCTTTTACTTCGATTGATGGGGAAACCCAACTTGCGTCCTCGCAACTTTTAAGTTTATTCAAAGTAAGTGGAGAAGAATCCAAGTTGAAGTATTTGTCAATTTATCAACTTCTTTATGGTGAGAGGTTCG
>JAOSBK010000206.1:5884893-5918074 GCA_027568895.1 Erythroxylum shatona | reverse complement strand
ATTCCCCCTTGAGGTGCTACAAATTAACGGTTCGCCATGTCGTGTCCACTCAAAATAATTGGGCACAAACCCTTTTCGCAGCAAATGCAACTTAACTTCATCAAGAGTAAGAAAACATTTGTGCTTGCACTTGCTACATGGACATCTGATCTTTTGTCCATCCATATATGCACGTTGAGAGCATGCATAATGAATAAAACTGTCAACTCCATGCACGAATTCAGGATTAATGAAGCCATCAGGGGATAATCGTCTATACATCCAAGATCTATCCTGGCAGCTCATAGCTGAGATACTGTTAATTTCAACCAGTCAATCAATTGTCAGTATAATTCATGTATGGCACATATAACAAGGTATTTCAGTATCATTAATTGTTATACGAGGATCATGCTGAAAATTCGACAGCATTTCCCCTATCACATAATCATCCCCCTATTACACATAAGAGAGCCCCCTGCATGTGAAAATACACTTCTATATTGGACAAGTAAAGCCAACTCACAACTAATCTCTAAACTACATGTCCATACTTTGCCTTGTCAGCAACTCATGTTACTTATCCAGAATTAAACATTAATAATCTCAATGCAATTCACAACCATACAAAATGTTCTGATAACGTCAAATAATATTAACAAATATATGCTTAAAGTAACCACAATTGAAGTAAAAGTATAGTTGTCATTTCAATACCTGCGTAGGCTTAGCTTAACGTTCCTCGAAAGTATAAATACTGGGGACAATACAGTTCCTACAACAAACAAAATAAATTTGTGTCTTAGCATATTGAGGCGTCGTAGCATTTATCATGCAATGATTGAACTCCTAATTTATTGAAATGGCTAATATAAGATTATAAAAATGATTGTTATATATGGAATTATTTTATAATTTTTTGTTCTTGGTCTACTTGATTTGAATTACCTTGAAATTCTCTTAAATTGTACTTGATTCTTTATTTAAGTTTATCCTTTAAATAAAACATCTAAGACACAACAATGTTATATCTTTCTATTATAATAAGGAAAATCATTCATTGATAAATTTAATAAACTATTAAACAAAAATAAGAAGATTAAAATTGTAATATTAAAAACAATAATTAATTTACACTTTTCCATATTTTTAAATAAAGATTGATTAAGTATCAATATTTAAAAATTATCATTAAATAAGAAATATAAACATATTTTCTACTTTTATAACAATAATCAATTAACAATATTAAGAATGAAAAACAAAACCAAATGCTTGACACATACAAGACGTTTTGTTTTTTCATGACGTGTTATACAAATCATCACTAAAGGGGAAAATATAGTTTTCTCATATAATTAACACTACATTTTGGTTGCACTTCATTTTCATTATATGTCTAATTAATAAATAAAATATCAAAATTAAATAAAATATATATACTATATATATATCTTAACAAGCAGCTACCTTGGGTTCAATTTGTGCAGCTTAGTGCAACAATTGCAATTAGATACCAATGGCTAATATGTAATGCCATTGATTGCCTCGTCAAGAAAAACGAAGCTTAGGCTTAAAACCCGTAAGTAGTTAAGCTATCCCTCTTCTAACAATTAGCTCTTCAAAAGAATTCTATTTCGCAAAAGGAAAACTTGATTTTGGGTCTATTTGGTCCTCAATATGAATATTAATTTAAACCTTATAGATTGTTCATAACAACATAACAGGATTTTAAATTGAGGAGTACAACTAAAATTGCATCTACAATATACAATTTCTTATGGTTCAATTACCACAATTTATAATAATTGGGACTCTATTTTCTATTTATAATAACTCACAATTTACAATTTAAAACTTTATTTCATAACTGTAAAAATCAAATTTGGATAGCAAATACTTGCCTAACATATTCAGATTGATGAATATTATATTTAATCCAGGTGAATATAATATTTAATTCCTAACATATTTAAATTTGGATAGCAAATACTTGCCTAACATATGTAATTCCATACTACAATACTAGTTCGATGCTTTCCTCTTTATTACTTTCAAATGTAAGCATATCATCTTTATAAACCTCATACTCACATTGAACACTAATATAATGATACTAGTTTTGTTCTACAACTCTTAATGCATTTCATCGAACACCTTGAGGTCAAAACCATCTCAACCCTATCTACACACAAATCTTTAAATTATTTCCATTCAATACATCCACAACAATCACACAACAAAAATCAAAACTAAATTAACAAATCATATGAATTAAATCAGTTGAAATATATACAAAAACCACCGCAACCCACAAATCTCATCCTTTACCTTCGGATTGTCCAGAGAAGAGAGGGAGCAGCACGTCGCCGGAGAAGAGGGAATGAGAACGTCGCCACGTCGCCGGAGAAGACGGAATGAGAAGGAGAATCGCCCAACGTCGCCGGAGGAGAAGAGAGAAAGAGAAGAGGAGAGTCGGGGAAGGAGAGAAGGAAGACGGCTGCGCAGGGATTTAATTTTATTTTAGCGACGGAAATTATCCGTCGCTATAATTAAAATAAACCGTCGCAGGGTTAAACCTGCTAACCTAATATACCGACGCCGTTTTGAAATATACCGACGGCTTATTTCCGTCGGTGAAATTTACCTCCGACAAATTTTGCCGACCGAATTTTAATTCCGTCCCAGTTTACAGACGGAACATTTTTCATCGGCATCTTTCCGTCGCCGAGTAATTTTCCCTCCACCCTTGGCAACGGATTTGCTGACCGTCGGAAAAGTTCTTCTTTAATATAGCGACGGATTTGTTATCGTCGGTGAACCATTTCAAGAAGACAGATTCGCCGACCGAAAATTTTATTCCGTCCCTATTTGCAGACGGAATGATCTCCATCGGCATTGTTCCGTCGCTACAAGGCCCCGCGAAAATTTCCCTCCAACTTTGGCAACGGATTTCTGGACCGTCGGAAATCATCTTCCTTTAACCGACGGATTAGTGTTTCCGTCGCAATTAACAGACGCTATATTGTCCGTCGGTATATTTCCGTCGTTATATGACAATTTTCTTGTAGTGACACGAGCGGACACAAATCTACTTTAGATCTCAAATGGGCAGAGTTAAATTTTGCTTCATGATCATACCATTGAAATAGCATAAACGGGTTCCACTCAGCGAGGTGATCTATTATTAGGGTTTTGATAGCGAACAGTGGAGAGTCCCCATGTCAAGATAAACCTCTTGTATCTATATTTGATTTATCCCCAACCAAAAGCTTTCGTTACATAAAATATCTATGTACTTGCATTCAATCATCTAGTGCCCTGCTCTCACTGCTATTACGGCTACGATTCTCTTATAGTACAATAATCTAGACGCTATGCAATTTCTTTTGAAGGTCAAGTTGTGTTTGAATTATTATTGGAAGGATAAGTTATTTTAAAATGTGTTAGAAGGAATGTTGTTCATATATTTGACAAAGAATTCAAGAGTACTTATGTAAGAGAAAATAAGTTCTTCCTTGTTTTAACCTAATGTTAAGTATTCAAATGATAGTTGTCAAGATAGAAAATACATACGTCATACTATGCTCTTGTCTTAATTCCTGAATACCAAAGAGAGAGAGAGAAAAAAAAAAGAATTACCCCATAGAGTATTGAAAACTCTTTAATTATTGCATGATAAAGGTCTTTTAATCATCCAAATTAAATTATATGTTTAATTTGGGAACATGACTTTGATATCTAACCTATAAATCGCACTTGACCTAGGCTTTACCGACCAATGATTCCTATAAAGTGTAGTAGCCGAAACCTTTTATTAGTTAAACAAAAACCATATTTATTAAGGGGAATTGGAAGAAGCACATGGGATGGTGTATGTCTCTTGGATTTAACAAAGGCTATTTGATGCATCCCTTTAAGGTGTGAGTGTATAAAAATAGCAGAAGAAGTAGGTTAGATCGACCCTTGACCTACGAAAATGATGTAATTCTTATAGCAACCATTCCGATCTAATTCTTTAATCATCATCATAATTATCTGCTGACAGTTCAAATTAACTTCCCCTCTTTTTTTTTTCTAGTCTACGTTAAAGCCCAGATCCTAACTTAAAATATCATGTCAATTTGGACATCATATTTTAAAACTCCATCTTGTCTTCTTTAATTTGAGCAAGAAAAGAAAGGAAACAGGGGTTGGTTCTAGGTCGTTATTGCGTAACAGGAACGGGGGAGCAAGGTTTGTAACCTTTTCGATGCAAATAAATAATGAGGCCTAGACCCAGTAAACCTAAAGCATCGTTAGATACTAGAAGGGACAAATATATGAATGTTCTGCTTCACATAGAGGTCTACACGTACGGTACAAAAGAGGAAAAAATATGCATAGTGTACAGACCAAATATTAGTTTCTTTACATGCACTAGAATGCTATATTGTTGTCTCTTAGATTTTCGTGCATATAGGAATGCGTTATTATCTTCTGGTTCCTGATTAACTGCCCATATCCCTAACCCTAAGCGTGTTCTTTTATCTTGGCAGATATTAGCTTTGGGTGCCAGAACTTCGTGTGATAACTTGTAAGGGTGCTTCAACTACGTATCTTTAAAGAGAATGGTTATTTGATATCGATACCAGATGTGACTTCCGCTAACATCATAGTAGCCCCATGTACAGGAAATCTTAGTATCACTGTCTACTCTTATGTTTACTCGATCAACTGGTGATAATAATGCTGCCTCTTAATTAATGCTAAGTTAATATAAATCTACAACGTGTAGTCTCAGTCACGAAACTCCTGTCATCTCTTTTTCATTTATCACTGTCCATTTCTTGCGAGTGTATGGCTTTCCTGATTCACTAGTTTGAAAACCTACAAGTCGTTAGACGTATCGACAAGGTGTTCCAATGATAACCTACACGTCGGTCATCTGCATTTATTACCAAATTATGATTGTTTATGATCTATCTTATCAATAATCGACAATAATTGAGGATTGACGAAGACAAATTAAGCAAACAAATGTCATTTCTATGTCTACCCGTATCATTTCGTAGGTCCATTAGCCCCCGCCTTGCCCACTGATTCTTAGGACCCGACAGCCCATATTAAGTTTTTACTGTGTAACCTGTATATAATAATTTATAAATGATATATCTTGATCAACTAATAACTTTTATTCTAAATATTAAAATGAGTTTTAATTTAATCACATTTTGCAAGCTCTCCATATTACAAAATTTGGATACCGTGGAGAGAACTAACTTCACCTGTGACCTGTCCAACCAATGTTGAGGCATACTTTTGATATTTGTTGCAAGGGTTTAGTACAAGTTGGGTCGAAAGAACCCTCCCAAGCCTACAAGTCTATCCAACACTTGCTGTTGAGTCCTGACTTGTTGGTCCCATTAAACAATTTCCACATATTTCTTAAGCTACCATCCTTGTCATATTGAGAAAGTTCCTGCTACTAATCTTCTGGTTATGGCCCCATTCACACCTCAAAAGTCCAACAGGGTAGACTTTTGTGAGGGAGGTATGAGCACTGTACAAGTTACTTCCAAACTAAGGTGTAAGCAAGTGGTCATTTGCTTGGCGAGGCTTTGGCAATGTTTACCCTACAAATGATGTTACCATAACAAAGATGAGTAGAAAAGAGGTGCATCGTGAAAACTATTAACTCAAGTTTTGAAGGTCAAAGTATTCGATAATTTATATTAATATGATGCTGATAATCAATTTTAATAAAGATTGTTAATATTTTATGATAATCGTTTTTAATGAGAATTCTGTATTTGTAAAATCAATATATAAAAATGTTAAAAGACGAATGACAATCTTTATTCTTAATTTCAATACATCGTCAAATAAATAAATCACAATCCATGAGATACCTTTGAGTCGTTGACTAATCTATCCCACCGGCCAAATTATAACGATCACAAGGCAGAATTTTTCTCATATGTTTATTCCTCTTGATCAAATAACGAAAACCGAGGCCAACCTCACATGTGATCCCTTTTGCTTGAATAGAGTCCTAATGTCCAAGTCAATGAAATCCAAACAACTAAAACCTATTAAGCCGACAGTCTCAAGAAATGTAAGAAATTCTCCAACCAGGAATTATGAATTGATTTGAGCAATCATCTGACCGTTAAAATTCAGTTAGATGTTCAATTATAATAAACAATAAGTTAAATACTGTAAGAGAGTCATTAATTTATATGTGAGATTCCTATTCTTAATCTTAACGGTGCAATTTGTATATTTAATTGAAGAGATTGATGTGATTGTCAAATGACAACATCCCTCCGTCTCCATCAACCAAATCATGCAAGTGTTAGATACAAATAACCAGACTAAGATGTGATTAATCATGAACTCACTCAATTGAATTTACTATATCAAACGGCTGTTATTTCTTATTTGTTCTTCACCAAAAAAATGAGGACCGAGAATTGCCAGCAAGTGAACAACTTCTGTAATCCAGCTAGCTGCCGGCGGTGGCCGGTCTATGCCATAACTCGCACGAAATGATCGCAGCCACAACCCTATAATTTGATCCTCTATTCAAGCAAATTACTAATTTAACATATAATTGGCATTAATTAACTCTCTGTCGTTCTCGTATCTATCTGGAATTGACTACATACAGTTTTGTGCATGTACAATAGAATATGCAATCAGTTATGACCCTAAAGGCAGAAAAAGAAAAAAAAGACTATGCATTTTATTGTTCTTTCCAAACTCGTACATATTGTGTAAGAGGTAGGCTTTCAGAGCTGCATGAGATACCGTTCATTCAGAGAAACTTCGTACTGATACTTTTCTTAATACACAGAGTTTGAAGAAGTTCCAGCTTTATCCTTAATTAATTTAGAGGTTGTTTCCACGATTCAAGCAAGTCCTAGGGTTTTTAAAATCTTATTATAATAAAATGTCTTTACACTCATTATAATTTAACGTTAATTTGTGTTTTCACTTTGGTAAACATATATCGATAGCTACAAATACATTGGTTTAAACTTTAGAATGAACAAAAATGGCGTGAAGACGAGAGATTATCTCAGTCGTTTCTTCTTTATCTATTTCCGGGTAGCCGCTTCATTACATGATTGGTTCAAAAGTGGATTGGTACTTGGTCCAAAGACTAGACCTCCTCAAAATGCCACGCCTAACACTGTTTAATTTTGGGCTGTATCATTGTACTATAACCCAATGAAGTAAAAAAAAAAAAGATAGGCTGGTCTTACTGTTGTTCTGTCAGAACTGGAAGGTAGATTATGAGAAGGGCTGAGTTAATTGGGTATTGGAAACCTTGGAGGTGATGCCATGTGAAAGTCTCTGCGACACCATTTCCAAAAGTTATTGTAACATCTTAGGTTCCTTCAACCTTGTTTAATAAATGTGTTTCGTCTTCTAACAGAGTCGTCTATTTTTGCTCCATCGTATCGAATACCATTCACTTTCAAGTTAGATTCAAGCTCGGACAGCTCGTGATTTGTTAAATTTATAGAGGAAAAGGAAAGTTTCCCCATTGAACATGGCCTTACTTGCTTAATGTCTTGTGACAGTCCTTTATTCTTATATTATGTTGATTAAATTTGACTCTTCATGGCATGTACATGTCCTTGTCTTTTCACGGGGTCATAAAGATAAATATATATAGTTGAAGTTAACCTAAGTTCTCGTGAAAAGAAATAACAAGTTCTCCTAAGTTAGCTAGGAAATGGAGCACAGCAATATAAAGAGACTACGCATAGTATTCGATGGGAAGAAGAATAAATGCTTTCCATCTTCACAAGTGGTGCTGGGCAGCAAACAGGAGAGAATACTCAACCAGATACTGCCTGTGCTGCGTTGTGTCGGAGTATGGCAAATGATTAGCTTTACCCCAAAACTGCTCTATGTTTTAACAAATGAAACGAGAGTGATTTAACGTTAGCATACAACAAGGCGCCATTATTATTATGGGCTTAGCTTTATCTCTGCTGTCCACAATCCCATTATTTCTTATGCCCCACACCCAAAAATTGAAGAAGAAGCAGCAGCTCCATTCCAATTAAATATCTCGTTGGAATTGGTAAAATCTTAATGCTTAAATTAAAAAATTATCTAACAAATTAATAAAAAATAACTAAAGTGAGTTTATATGAGACGGAACCGGCTTTCCAATTACTCTTAAAAGGATTGGGACGACGACTAGGATACAATAATTATCACACACTTGTAAGGAACCATTTATTATCGGATTCCACATTAATTTTGACTAGACCAACGAATATCTTCAAACAACTAGGCAATTTCAATGATTTTATAATTACCTTTACCAATTTCACCACACTCTCCTCTCCGATTGCTAAATTACCGTTTGTAAAGTAAACTAACTGTTTTCCTCTTTATGAGGACTGAAGATTGAAGAGCCGTTGTCCCTGTCAGCTTCCGGAAATAACCCTACAGTCCCTTACCATAACCCACCATGATTACCGTTAATTAGATGGACTTTGCAGGGTCAATCAAGGCAATTCCCCAAAATCGAACCAAGTGGACTCCACTCCTTTACTCCTATAAATATCCCACTTTTCTTGCGAACACGGAAAAAGTAGTCCACTCTCTGTGTTCCCTCGCTTTTCTCCATCACCACTTAACATACCATACCCTTCTCTTCCGTTTTACTCCAATAATCACACTCTCTGATCTTCACAACACTTTGGTTTCGCAATGGTCGACGTCGACCGGAGGATGACCGGTCTCAACCCGGCTCATATAGCCGGCCTCCGACGCCTCTCCGCCAGAGCCGCCGCCCCATCAGCCACCTCCACACCCCCTGTCCGCAACGGGCTGCTCTCCTTCTCTTCCCTCGCCGATAAAGTGATAACCCATTTACGTAGCTCGGGCATCCAAGTACAAGAGGGTCTATCGGATGCGGAGTTTGCCCGAGCCGAGGCCGAGTTCGGCTTCGCTTTCCCTCCTGATCTCAGGGCCGTGCTCTCCGCCGGTTTACCCGTCGGCGCAGGCTTCCCAGACTGGCGCTCTGGTGGTGCCAGACTCCATCTCCGAGCTTCGCTTGATCTTCCAATTGCAGCTATCTCATTCCAAATCGCGCGTAACACGTTTTGGTCCAAGTCTTGGGGTCTGAGACCGTCTGATCCAGAAAAAGCGTTACGTGTGGCGAGAAATGCGTTGAAGAGAGCTCCATTGTTGATTCCTATCTTCAACCATTGTTACATTCCTTGTCAACCTTCTTTAGCGGGAAACCCTATCTTTTTCGTGGACGAGAATCGGATCTTCTGCTGCGGCTTGGATCTGTCCGACTTTTTTGACCGAGAATCTCTCTTTCGGAGCTCTGAGTCCGATCTCCTATCTCTCCAGAAGCAACGATCCGTGAGCGAGAAGTTCGCTGGTTCATCTTCGAATTTTTCGCGGCGGAGCTTGGATACGGGTATGGTAACCGGAGCGAGAACGCCACGATGGGTAGAATTCTGGAGCGATGCGGCAGTAGACCGGCGGAGGAGGAACTCGGCGGCGTCTTCGTCGTCGGGGTCATCATCGCCGGAGCGATTCATCGACATGCCGCCTAGATCGGAGGTGCCTAAATGGGTGGACGAGTATATAGGGCAAATCGGGTCGGTTTTGAGAGAAGGCGGGTGGGGTGAATCAGAAATATCTGAGATGGTTGAGGTTTCGGCTTCGGGTTTTTTTGAAGGAGAGATGGTGTTGTTGGATCACCAAGCGGCTTTAGATGCTTTGCTGTTGAAAGCGGATCGGTTCTCGGACATTCTCCGGAAATCGGGGTGGAGCTCGGAGGAGGTGTCGGATGCATTAGGATTCGATTTTCGACCGGAAAAGGAAAGGAAAGCGGTAAAGAAACTGTCGCCAGAGCTGGTGGAGAGAATAGGGAGACTGGCGGAGTTGGTTTCCCGGTCATAAAGTTGGAAAGGCCATCGAGATTCTTTCCTGTGTTTTACGTTTGTTTTTTCTTAAAATCTTTTTGGAAAGTGTCTGGCCTCGGGTACGGGTTACAGGAAGAGAAATGAAAGTACATGTCACAAAGATATTTGGGAAAAACAAAAAGGAAATTTCGGATTTTACATACTTCATATCATTACATTACCTTACCCATAAGTAAAACAGATTAGCATTTTCTTCGTAATGTTCTCACTTCTTTGTTTTGTTTTTATTAATTTGCAATCCCATTAACAATTGTTGGTCATTTTAATTAAAAAACGTATTTGCTGCGGTGGTGGATGCCATTTGTGATAATCCAGCCATGAAGCAGCTTTCGAAATGGGGCGCTTTCAGTGCACGTGTGCAGTCTTTTTGAACAAAGAGAGACGCTTTAGGGTCCCACGGTGCAATGGAAGCAGCTCAGTCCCAGCGTCCGATGCTGCGCTGGTGCGGGACAACCACATTAGTTCCGTCGTTTAGTTTCTCAATAAGCGTCGTTTCGCTCCTTAATATTTTTTTAACCTTTCCTTCTCTCGGCGCCCTTTTCACCAGGTGGGATCAGTTTCTTAATAAAGGAAAGGAATGGAAAGGGCAAAATTGTTGTGACAACGATGAGACTAGTGAAAGCGAGTACTTAAACGCCATTGGCAAGTGAAAGCAAGCTTTGATCCTTTTGAGACGTGGGTAGATAGAGAGAGAGATGGGGGTTTTCTTTTTCCTTTGTATTGGAGTTTGGGATTAAAGATGTTGAGTTTCCAGAGGAAAACCTGACACAGCGAAACTCCTTACCCGTCTAGCTTTTAAGGGACACAACAACGAGGCGTATTTGGTTTTGTGTGCTTGGGTGTGCCTGTGTTCTGTTCTGTGTTTTCAAATTCTTATGTTTGTAGATGGAAAGTTTGACATTGACACAAAAAAACGTGATTTGAGATACTATGAAAACTTGCTAATTGTTGTTACCTAGTTTCTGCTCAGTTGGTGGGCAATTATGGAATCTCAGTACTGAATAGTGATTGGATCGATGGTTCTGTCGTATGCTTGGAAATCATCTCATCAGTGGAGGGGTAGGTCCACGTGGAGGAGCGGGATCGTCAGGGTACTGTTAGTCATGAAAATTTGAACTTGAACTAATCTCTATGAAGAATTAGGAATTTAATGTCACAGTTTCGTTTGGTTCAAATTTCTTCAATGGATTTGGACTTTCTGGGGTAGCATCAAGTTCTTTTTCAAATTCAGTCCAACTACTGCTTGAATCACCCTTAAAATTCGTGAGAAGTGCTAAAGGCGTCTCTGTTTTTCAGTTCTCAAATGAGCTGTGCCATTTCAGGCATTTGAACATCCCGCATGCAAGAGCTATTCTAATTCGAAATCTCATCCAACCTTTGTCCTTATCGCCAATTCGCCATTTTTGCTAATAAGAAGTGACGGGAATAATTAGTACACCACCAAAATAGGGATGGGTATAGAGATGGGTATGATTTTCTTTTCTTTTCTTTTATATTCAAAGAGACACGTTAGAGATGTTTTTTTTTGAGAAATTAAAAATTTTCACTAAAAATTGATAAATTACAAAGAAATCTTGGACTTGGACATGTGCATATAAGCTACTTACCACTAAACATCAGAGATTACATTACACGACGTCGTTCTCTCAATACCCAACTAAGGCTTTTAGGGTAAAACGAACCCCAACTTTCTCGAGTCTTCGAAATGTTACTTGATTCAGATGGGCGATTGAGCTTGCAAGATGGTGATGTGGTGATGCTCCAGAGGCTGGGTTTGCGATGGTTCCAATTGACTGCCAATTCTTCATTCAACTTCCAATCGACTCTTCTTGACAAGTAATCAACTCTCTCTCGGTTCTCATTTAGAAATTAGAGCTTTCTCTAAAAATTTGTTTCTTTTGCGAGGGACTCCTCGTGGGCTTCCGGTAGCTCCAAGGGATTCTTCAATCTTCTTCCAATCAACTTTTTTTTTTTGTTAGACCACGAGGTGTCCTAAGAGAGTCCCAACTATGGGAAGACGCCTTTAAGCTATCCACTCTCAGACTAATCCCCACTCGCACCGGGTTAGCCCGTAAGGGGTAAAGTGCTGGCTAAACAGATTTCTCCATTCCCATGACTCGAACTCGAGACCTCTGGTTAAGGGATGAGAGTGCTGAACCACTCACACCAACGTGTTTGGTTTCCAATCAGCTGTATTTAATAGGTAAGCTTCTCCCTCTCTGACATCTTTTCAAGATTAGGGTTTTGAATCTCTAAGAATTTCTTCAATTTCGGAGATAGATGGGGACTGTTCGTAGGCTTGACTCTTCGGTGACAGTCGGAAGAGGAAGATGAGAACTCAGGTTCCATTATGCTCCAATCGATTGTGCTCTACAGGTAAGTATCTCCCTCTCTGTCATCTTTTTGAGATTAGGGTTTTGAATTTCTAAGAAATTTCTTCAATTCAAGATATGGTAGGGGACTCTTCGTGGGCTTAACTCTTCGGTGACAATCGGAGGAGGAAGATGAGCACTCAAGTAAGTTCCTTTTCTAAGAACTAGTCTATTTCTTCTTCCATCAATTACTTTTGTCTAAACTGCAAACTTGATTTGATATCTCTGGTCATGAATTACTTCCCTATAGGTTTACAAGGATTACAACATCTTTCCCGAAATGTTGGTAAAGACAATGCAAAGGATGTTCTATCATCACCCATAAGTCTGTACGAATAATTGGAGGGTAATAAATGGTTTCACTTAAAAGTCAGTCTTCTTAGATAGAGTTTTTTCTAGACATGCACTCAATTATTTCAAATACCAGCAAAAAATGCCCTAAAAATGACAACAAAAACCTGAGGATAGAACATGTGGCACATCAGACTATGTTGCAAGCACAAAGTATACTTGAGCAATATTTGGGCTTTGATACCATTGACAGGAGATGGACTCTACTGGATAGAGCAAACACACCAATTAAAAAATTGAGATAAAAGGGATACATAATATTTAACATTAAAAATTCTTTAAAGAATGTGTGAAAAAACTACGGATAAGAATAGAAAACTTTTCACTGTAGAAAACAAATGTTACAAGAGGAATATCTCAAAATTCACACCAAGAATTAAAGACAAGGTTTGCAATAAAGATTTTTAGATGTGTAAACCTCAAACATGCCTTATTGGAGGCCTCAATTTTCTCTCTTTACTAATATGAGATTTAAGCCAACACAAACGTGCTGCAGGGAGTTGAACCTTCAAAGTCATACCTGCACAAGCATATTTTAGTTTTATATGTTTCATCCTCGTTTTCACTTGTTCAATGAAATTTCAATTTTTAAATCTTTATATATATTATATGAAAAATTCGTAATTACTATTTTTAAATATGCAATAGTTAATTCTTGCTTACTGGTGTTATATTTTATTGAAGTACACAATTAACAATGCCAATTACAATATGTACATATTTTTGGAATGGCGAATCACAGAAACCCTGCGCTGCTATCCTCTTGACATGGGAAAAGGAGGATTGGGGTCGTCAGGATGCTTCTTCCCGGAGAAAAATCTCGGCCGGGGGCGACTGGATAGTGGATTGGATGTCACTTGAAAAATGGCCTGAATTTGAGCAACAGTTGGTTAGAATTGTAAGTTGTAACAGCTACGTACGAGACCCGTTAGGAAAAAAGGAAAAAAAAAAAAAACAAGAAGCATGCAGTGGCTGTCTCCTGCAGACGCATTTAATGCAGTAACGGTCACTGCCACGGTGCCACCGGCCACCGCCAACAACCACCTGGTAACTTGTTGTTCAGCTTCGTCAGTCACGTGCCTATGCATACCACTACCACCGCATGTATATTCATCTACATCACGTGCTCGTACAGAGCTTGAAAAGCCTATACTCGGTTCCGCTGTGTATTGACCTCCTTTGGATTTAAGTATACCACTACCACCGCAAGTATATTCATCTTCATCACGTGCTCGTACAGAGCTTGAAAATCCTATAGGGATTGAACTCCTTTGGATTTAAGTAAGGTTATGGGCTTAGCTATTGACTGGTAGTAGTTGTGTCTGCAGATCCAAAGACAGGAATTTGGGTCCACATTGTTTTATGTACACACACCGAAGGAATTCCGAGTCTCAAATCAAGTATGAAATGACTGCCCATATAAAACATTTCTGTTTCTAATCAACTATACTTTGCAGATATTTATATATATGACTGGAACCACACTCCTAAAGGGCAAAGCTTGCATGAAAAAAGATGGGATGTAACACCAAGCTAATCAGGTGGTACTGAATAGTACATTGTTACCGTAGGGGCGGTAGAGATTTTAATAGAAGGATGGCTTTTGTCGGGAGAGAAGGGGGAGGTGGTGGCCTATCTTGTCGATCGAAAGGTCGCTAGAGTTGGCCTCCTTGTGTGACTCAGAGCGAGACAATTGCACTTGGTTTGGGCTAGATGGTGCGATTGCGGTATCCAAAGCTAAAGATTTGTCAAAAATAACTTCATCGGATGGCGACCACTCGTTGACACGAAGAAGAAGAGGATGGTGACTTGGTGATTTGTCCTATTGTGTCACTAGAGCTGTTACATAGTCTACTCGTATGGACATTATGGCAAATTAGCAAGGCACGTGTTTCTTTGTGGAATGCTTACATGCGTTGTCCTGAAAGTTTTGTCCTTCCTCTATCTGCAGCAGCCAACAGGGCTCAAGATTTTGGGCCGTTTGAAGATCATGTGTAAATGGGCTAGGCTTAACGTTAATAACATATGCAGGTTCTTTAACCCAAGTACCCCGGCTTTGCTTGCTTCTGTCGCCGTATCAAAAGATGGGAACGCGTACTCTAGTATTCAACAGTTTGACTTGATCCAGTGTTTTTCTTTTTAATATATACATATATATATATACATATACATAATTAATCAACCAACCATAATAAAACAAGAAAAAAGAAGTATTATAATCTCATACAGTCTTCACTTAATTTTTAGATTATTAACATATTAAAATAATTTATTTAAATAATACTAACAATAAATCCGACTTTATTTATTATAATAAAAACTGATATTACCAATAAGTTGGTTCCAATTTAAAAATAAAAGTATAGAATAAAACGAGTGAGAATTTCATTTCTTTTCCTTTATTTATAGTTAGTCTTGTATACGATTACTAATTTTTAAGAATTGAATTTTAAAAATGTTAAAATTTAAAATAAGTTTAAACTCGATTAAATTTGAATATTCAATTTCATTTAAATTAAAATTAACTTATTACTGTGATTTCTTGGTTTAAGTTGGAAAGTGTAGGTTCTAAATTTTTGTTTTTCTTGGGTTTGTCTAAAATGTTGATTAAATTGTAGGTATTGAAGGATTTTGAAGGTAGGCTTTCACTAGGAGTTTCAAAACTTTATTGAAGTTTTTGCAAATATTCTTTTTGTAATTAGGGCTTCTAAATATGGTTTATAATTTTTAAAAGGAATTTTCACTTTTAAAGTGCATCAAGCAAGGAATAATCCTTACCAAACTGTTGCAAAAAAAAAATATCAAGAAAGGCTTAGAGATGTCAACAACTTAAGGATAATTCTCCATAAAATCTTTCTTTGTAATCGTTGAAGATATTCATCGCACAACTATCTTATGAACCCTTTCTATAAAATTGATTACCCCTTACATTGTGAGCCATGACAATATCTCAACAAAAAATTGTGCTTTCCTTTCATAGAAAAAAAAAAAGGAACATAACCCAATTAAAGTTTGTTCAATTTACGAAATTGAACATAACAAAAAATTGTAAATTTCGCTTATGAAAAAGATTTTGATGAAAAACAAATCCCAACAAAAGCTAGGCCTGTCTATATCAACAAAGAATTCAAATAATTTTGTTGGAAAGAGGTCAATGACTTGTTAGGAAAAAATTAAATCTTTTCATCTAGATTTCCATAGAGCTATGCAACTTTTTATATGAGCAATAATTTCGAGAAACAGAGGGGATTGCTGACTTTAAGAGCTTCAGGCGCTAGGCCAAGGCCTTAAAGGAAGAAAGGACATCAAGCACTAAGAAGAGTAATTACTAAGGAGAACTCGGAGAAAAAAAATAAAGGAAAAAGAAGCTCTCCTTCCTTGATGTCCTTTCTTTTCATTTTACTTCTTCAAATTGATCTCCTTTGCAAAAATCACTTGTGGTTGCCTTTGGTGTTGCAACATCCCCTTAGGACATTCAAATATATATCCTATGATAATGGTATGTTATAGCAAAAACATATGCAACTTACACATGACATCAACTAACTAATTAAAGTTCATGAAAATTTAAAACCTTTTATTACATTCATTCACAAAAGTTTACACTGCATTTTACAAACTTAATACAAGTTCTAGACAAAATCTACAAAATACAAATTTATAACTCTTATGATGTCAGCTAACAGACCTCTGAGCTATAACTAGTCGAAAATGTTACTTTATTCCATATTAAGAAACTAGGTCTCCTATCTCGTGTAAGGCCCAAAAATATACCCTAGTTGAAATAGTACATGTTTATAAAAATACATACGTGATAGGAGTTAGAATTTTGTTATGATTAGAATATGAAAAACTTATGACTTGAATTTTTGATCAAGTGGATTATAGTGATTAAATTGGAATTAATTGATACCCTTAGAGAATTGAAGTATTTAAATGCATATTTATATTAGGAAAACTTTCAAGTGGCAAGATAAATTGGTATATGAAAATTGCAATGATTAAGCCTATGAGTTAGTGACATTTGGCATAGTTGATACATTGACAAATGGCATAGTTAATAAAGTGACAAGTGACCTAATTAAATTATGGCATTTGACAGCATTCATCAAGTGAAACATGGTTTAATGGAAGTGTGACAAATGGTAGCTTAAGTGCCGAACATATGTGACACATGTAAGAAGACATATGCCTTATGGAGGGAGTGACACCTAGGTGGTGATGAAGTAAGTTTATGCTGGAAACTTTTCGATTTTGTTCTTTTTTTTCACTTTGCTTTCTTCTCTCCACGAAACCTCCCATCTCCTCTCTAACTTCTGGACTTTTGCTAGAGTTTGAATTATCAACCTTTGGAAGCTTTGTAAGTTATTTAATTAAGAAATAGGTCTTGTGATTCTATGTATTATTACCTCATTGATGCTGAAAGTTGCACATTAAACTTAGATATATACTGGTTGTTTGGAAGCTTGATTTAACTGTTTCTTTGAAGTTAAAGAGGTAAGGGATTTCTACACTTGATAACATGTATTGTTTGATATTTGAAATGAGCAACATGTACTGAATAAAGAAAGAATTGAGATTATGTATGTGTTAGAAACTGGTTGGAAAGAGTAGATACATTGGACAGGTTTCGGTATTTTATATATATCATACCCTGTAGGTATCCAAGTTAAATAAATTTTAATTCATATTAAACTTGAGACAGATGCCTACAACTTTCTTGAAGAAGTCAAATTTTAATTCTATCTCTAATACTTTCAAAATTGGCATGAAATTGAGTCTTGGCTTAGGCTATAGCACTACCAGGGACAGAAATCATGTCCTGTGGTTATTGAATAAACTGTATTGATGTAAGCTAAATTAGACTGAGGTGTATTCACCAAAGTTTTAGCTTATTCTCTTATATTTAAATTGGTATAAAGTTTGTAATTTTTTGATATTGTAATTGAGAGATATAGGTTGTAAAACTTGAATGCATGATCATTCACTAGCCAAAATTTCAAATGTACTCAGTATGTAGTATATTGAGTATAACTTCTGGAATAATGAATCAAATTGTATAAACTATAGTTCATTTAGAAATTTAAGACATAGAGGAACATTTTTTTAGAAGAATACTTTGCTCAGAAGCCTCAGTTTCCATGTAAAAATAGCCATCCGAATTGATTTGAAAAAGATTGATTAGTTGAAAGTGAGGGAGTTTGTTGGAATGTTATGAACTGGAGCATTTTGTTATTGAATATGCTTCGGTATTTTGATTATATCTTGAATTGTGGATCTCCAAATTATTTTTTTCTTAATTCAAATTAAACTAGAGACATAAGGCTACACCTTTTCTGTAGTGATAAAATTACAATTCTATTTTTAAAATTTTCAAAATCTGATTTTAAGTTAAGTTAAGAATTTTGTTGTAACTTTAAAACAGTTTGAAATCTTTTAATTATAACTTTCAGTATACATAACCAAATTGTATGATTTTGGCGTCATTAGAAACCTAAGACAAAGGCTAAAAATTGCCTAGAAGAAAGTATTACTTAAATACTCCATTTTCTTGATCTAAATGATCATGTAAAGTAGACCTAAAAGCTGGACTATGTCATTGAACATGCATGTTATATGATACATTCATACTAATGTTGATTCAGTTACATGAAAAATATGGTAATACGAACTTATGTTTAATTGCATATAGATGGCAAGTAGAGCGATCACTTACAGAGATTGCCGGAATTTCAAGGCAACAAACGAATTGGAGTGATAGTGAGTAATCTTAGATGGTCACATCTTATTTTGTTCTGCTTGTTGACTTTGATTTATGCTGATTGTGTTCTGAATTCCAGACAATGATTGTCCAAGGTGTTTTATGCATGTTTATATCATTGGAAGTGCTACTTGTTTGTGAATATGATTAAATACTTGCTTTGCACATGAAATGTCTAAAATGATGTTATTTTGTTTTAAAACTGTTGAGTCCTAGTTATGGGTAAATAGGCATGCCTAGAAGGGTTTATAACTGCTCTTGTGACACTTCAGTATCGAGACTTTGGTCTCTTCTATTACACTTCGATGACAAGACTTTGGTCTCTCCTGTGACACTTCAGTGTTGACACTTCGGTCTTTCTTGTATAAGTCCCGTTATCCGTTTCTGTAAATGGATTAGCAATCATTCGATTTTATATTCTGATATATGTTGTTTCTGACATAACAAAATTGTGTTCTGATTCTGAAGGGTTTATACCCTTTTGTGATATTCAGTTCTGTTAATTATAAAATTTGTTCTGAAATGCATTATGTCTGATTTATTGTTAAAGCAATCTTTTAATGCATGTTTATGTTGTTATATGATTCAGTATGATGAGTTATCACTTCATACATAGATTAACTACAACTCACTAAGCTATATGCTTAGCACAGTAGATTTGTCCTATGTAGGTTTAGAGAGAGATTTTTAAAGACTGTGACAAATCAACCACAATGGCCAAAAGAGATTGAGTTTTGTTTGTCAAAATGTATTTTTGAGTTTGTTTTTAGGCTTGTATCTGATGTATATGACTTTTGGATTTGTTTGAAGGTTTATAATAACCTTATTACAGATTGGTTTTCGAATTTACAATATGTAATGTATGTTTGTTTAGTTTCTGGAAATGCATGTATGAAATGTTTTAGTGTTGGATCCCGTATTCGGAACCCAACTACGTATACATATTCCCTCAATACGTACACATGATTCCCGTTACCGAATATCCAATCTCTAATCCGAAAATCCCGATATAAATTTTTTTTTTCATCTTATTCATCTTAAATCCATTTTCATACTTAAAAACTTAGCTCGGTTCTTTAGACGATCCAAAGTTACTTTCTAGCAACTTACCAAAAGAATAGTGCACAAAATGACCATATGAATAGTAACCGGCCAACTTCCGACTCTCATAACTTTTTACTCCTAATTTTGATCGGGACATGTCATACCTCATTTTAAAGATATCAGGACCCTCTACAATTTTCGTGAAAGACGGTCATTCCAATTCCTGCTCAAAAGGGGCGAAAAACCCATCCGAAGGTTCAGCCCAAAACTGCCTATGAATAGTAATCCGAGAAACCCTAATTGCAATTGATCATAACTTTTTCATCCTAAGTCGAAAAATGACCCGTTTTATACCATTTTCAAGATCTTCACATGCTCTACTATTTTCTAGAAGATCTCTTATTCCAATTCAATCGTTTCGGAGGTCTAAAATCTAAGCGAAGTTGCTGCCCAAATTTAAGAAAATTTGGACAGCACCTCCCCTAAAATTGCTCTAGCCAACATCTTCAATTTCAATCAATAACCTGCATAAAACCCAATTCAATGGCAACAACACACTCTTAGGATTCTAACACTTCTCAAACTACAAAGAGACCTATCTACTCACTTCCAATCCATAAAGCGATCCAACAACCAAATCAATTCAATTATCTCAACATCAACTCCAAAACTCAATCATAGGCATTTAGCATTTGAATTCCTAAAGGAATACCATCTCATCCTTGTTTTTATCATTTCCAATCTTACAATCATACATGCTTAATACACTTTACATTTAACACTTCAAATATTAAAGGAAACATATACAATACACTTTAACTTCAAAACTCTTACATTTTCACGGAAATAAGCAAATACAATGCTTTAAAGGCATTTTAGCCCAAATACATCCAAAAGATAAAAGAACATATACAAATATATCATGAGTTTCAAAACACTATCCAAAGCCTTGTTTTCTAACATATGACTTCTAACATAACAAATTGCATCGGAGTTGCCTCAAACCTGATGCGATAACCCAGTTTCTCGCTAGCTACCTGAGGAGGGGAAAAATGGGGGGTGAGCTCGACGGCTCCGTGGGTAATAACTTAATAAATGAGAAACACGCGAAAACCGTTATTCATTCATTCATTCTTTTCATACAAACATTAAGTAAAGCATTCTCAATTTTTCAAAACTTTTTCACAGAATACCACACTTCAAACAATTTCAAAGTCAACAAATAGCAAACATTAGCACAAAATCACATAATCACATATCAAGTGGTTTGAGTGATCCTAACAGGACGTACTACACAATTCCGCCAAGCGGTCATGTGTAGCCGTGAACGGAGGGGAGTCCGAAATTCGGAGCTCCTGTGCCACAATCGGGCAGGCTGGCGAAGCCTATATAGACAAGTGCACTTGCTAAACGGAGGGGATCACTACAAACCCAAGAAATCATGTACTTTCACATTATTCACACATAAGTGCCAAACATGGCATTTTTTTCAAAATCACTTAATCCAGTCTTTTTCCGACATCACCAAGTCTTATCATTTTCATTTAACAAAACATTAAACAAGTCATTCCAACATAACTCATAATCAAAGAACATCACAAAGAATAATTCATACAAACATTCTAAGTCATTGGAAAACATTAGTTTGCATTTCTTAATGCATATTATCTCAAGTATTAAGAAATTACCCACCTTAATCCTTAAGCTTGATTCTCGGACCAATGACCTTTCCTTTAACTGTAGGATTGGTCTATATACCTTGGCTCTTCCTCTAATTGCCTTAATTCACCTTAATCAAAGTATAAAAGTCCCAATTAATAACAAAGAACAATGCTGGAAAATTTTAAAGAATGCAAAACATGAATTAAAACCTACCTAACTTTGCCTATGCCATTCCTACACTATCCTAAACTATAATCATCAAAACCCCTCTCAAATGAATCAAAATTTTCAACAATCTCATGCCTTAAAGAAACCCACCAATGCTGATTTTCTTAAACTTTCAAACCCTTCTTCTTTCCTTTTCCTTCAATGCCTCACTTCACTTTTACAAGCACAATAATCCCAATTTAACATCAAATACCAATGCTGGAATTTTGTAGGAATGGAAAAACTTGAAATTCAACCCACCTAACCTTACCCATACTTTAACTAAACTATTTACATCAAGACTCATCTAACATTTCATAAAATTCACATGTTCTTACCTTAGAAAGTGAAACCACGAAAATCAGATTTTTTTTTTCTTCCATAAAAGTTTAAACCCTTTCCTTCATATTCACTCTTCAAACCACCATGTTTAAGCAAAAAGGCAAAACTCTCACAATAAAACCCTAATCAACATAAGAGAACAATGCTGGAAATTTTAAAAGAATGGAACAACTTCCATTTCAACTAACCTAACTATTAAACCATAAATTTTCGAAACCCTTACCTTTGGAATGAAACCCACGACTTTCTCTTTTAGCTTCAAATGGAGGATTGAACTCTTCCTCTTCCTTTTTCTTCTAAGAAAACTCCCTCAATCACCTTCCTAAACCAAGAAAAACCAAAGCTCTCACCTTTTCTTCTTCTTCTTCTTCTCCCTCCTTCAACCGAAACTTCCTTCTCTCCCTCTCTTTGTCTTTGTAATTTCGTATGCTTTCTTAAGAGACTAAGGGAAAAGCTTGATTTCTAACTTAAAACCTACCTCTTCTTCTCACTTGGCCGAAATCCTCATCTTTCCTTTCTCCTTGATAGTTTCGTGACTTCTTTCTTCTCCTTTTGTTCTTGAAATTTCGTTACTCTTCTTTCACAAGCCTTAGGATATTTCTTTCTTAACTTAACCTAATAACTTAACCTAATAACTTAAGCCCATACTTAAGCCCAAGTTCCTTCTTTCCCTCCTAAACACTTAAAAGTTTACCAAATTTCAATCTTTCCCTCCTTCCAACTTAAAAATTCGTGGGCTTGGGCTTCCTAACAACCATCATACAAGTTCTTTTTTTTTTTTCATTTCATTAAAGTGTAACCTAATGGACCCTAATAAACCCTAGCCCATTTGCCTCCTTCCTTCATCATTTAAATGAGAATCTAATGGACCCTAGCCCAATTCCTTTCTTTCTTTTTCATTTTATTTCATTGCAATTTAAATGGACCTGAGCCCACTTGCTTTCATTCCTCTTCCTTTCATAACAATTAAAAGGGCTAAAAGCCCACCTAATATACCTTAAGCCTTAAAACATATTTAATTCCTAATTGCTCTTTCAATTCAACTTATTCTATTAAAATTCTAATAATGCATAAAACTCTCAATTCCTCCATTTTATCTTTATTAGCCTAAACCAATAAAACCCTCAATTCATATAATTCCTTTTAATACTCACAACGCATCACTAATCATAATGTATCAACAAATTTAATTTCACTAAATCCTTCATTGAATACTCATAACCTACACAATAAAATCCTCAATTTCATCCAACCAAATTAACATTATTAATCTAAAACCTCAAAATAATTTAACATGCCTCAAAATAATTTTAAGCATGCTTATTACAAATCGGGGCCCAACAGTGGCAGTCTCGCGGTTGTTCACGATATTGTGGAGAGTGGCAGTTTAGATTTTACTTCCTTTGGTGCTTTAATGGATGACATTAGAATGCTATTGATTCAATTTCAGGGTAACTACAGGGTTGTTGCAATACCCAGGCAAGCTAATATGACTGTCCATGAACTAGCTCAAGCTACTAGAATTGATGAATTTGTTGGTGAGTGGTTTCATAACCCACCCAACATTGTTAGGGATGTTTTATTAGCTGATTCTATTTAATAAAGCAACCCTATTGTGTTTCAAAAAAAAGATAGACAATAAGTGACGATTTTAGGTAATCGGTTCCAATATAGATTGCCCTTTAGTGGCAATCTCATGGAATCATCGCTAAAGTGAGATCTTTTACTACGAATTAATAAAATCGTCACCAAACTTTTATCCTTTTGTGATGATTTTATAAAACCGTAGCCAAAGTGCAAAATTTGGGCAACAATTTCTTAAAGTGTTGTTAAATATGTATTTGGCAACGATTTTATTCTATTAATGTATTTTTTTTACATTTAGCAAATTTTTTGTAATTTATGATTTCTATATAATAGTATAGAATATATATATTAAATAGACTTTTGTGACACCACATAAAATTGAAAAATCATATTTTTAAAAAGAGATTAATAAAAAGTATAAATTTATGTGATATAAATTATTTTTGTGTTTTTTAGTTTTACAAAATTTTGAAATGACATTGTCATTAGCTGAATTTATTTTTAGACCTACAACCATTATCAATAATATTAAATTTGATTTTTAAATTATGATATTAATATTTAATATTGATTTCTATTTTTTACTACATTCCAATTATTTTTAATTGTATTGCAATAAATATAGTTATCTATGGTAATTAATATAATGTTATATGAATGTATAAATAATAATTGTAACTAGAATAATGATTTATGAATGTATAGATAATAGTTAAATTTTCCCATATCTTACTTATGTAATATATTAGTCTATTTGGTCATAATTTTATATTTATTATGTATAAATTTGGTTCTATTATATAAAAAATATATATTATATATTATTAAGTTGTCAAAGGTCAAGCCAACTAGTAATGGGCCACTATTTAGCGACGGTTTTAAAAATTGTCACCAAATGATATATTTCTTTCAAATAAATTGAAAACGATGCCATTTTATTTAACAACAAATAACGTCATTTTCTATTACTTATTAACACCACAACAAAGCTCTCTTTGTTTTCGTGCTAGCCATTATATTTCCTTTTGGTTCATTGTCAACAAAGAATCTTCTCTTTTGTTATGGTTGTCTCCTAGTCAAAGAAACATAGTATCTTGTGTTGGTACTATTCTTCTTTTTTGTTTTTAAGAACCCTCCTTATTATGTTCTATTTTTCTGCTACATTTTAGACTTTAAGTGGGTTTTATGTTCTACTTTGTTTGTGATTGTGTTTGGAAGATAATGAATTGTTTTTCTGTATTGTTTATGTATGGGATGACGCTTTTTTTCTTCCTCCCATGCCTGTTTGAGGAAAGCCTACTAACTATTTGATGGAAGGTCTGTTAGTGTAATATCCTAGTTCGATGATTGTACTATGTAATATGTCTTATACACAAATTTTCTAAAGCACGCTCTATTTATGGTATACTAGAGTAATTTAAACATTTAAATTATTATTGAGGTCACAATGGAGATCACGAATAGACCAGAGACGATTTTAGACTCGACCGAAAAAATTTTCAAAAAATTCTCGAAAACTCCAAAAAAAACTACAAAATGGGTCTGAACGAGTTTTAAAGCCCCAAAATGTGCTTTGGAGATTTGAGTGATACTATTGAATGAAATTTGGATAATTTCGATGGCATTTAGTGATTTTTGGATTCAATTTAAAAATTCTTCTGGGCAATCGAAAAGTTACTGAATAATTTCAAAATATGATGAAAAGCTCCAAAATTAGGATTGGAGTCCATAGCAGCTGAAATGAATTAAAATGAAAGTTGTTTGAATAGAATTAAGGTTATCTGAAAATTTTCATATAAAATGATAAGTATCGAAAAATAATGAATTTTATAGATAAAGTGCCCAATTAAAATGTTCTAAGCATGCAATTGAAAGATTTTAGGTTTAATTAGAGTATATTATTAAGTTCAATTTGAGGTTTAAAATTATATAGAACATTTTTTTAAAATTTATTTAGAAAACTATATTGGTTTAATTCGGTGAAGGATAAAATGGTCATTTTGAATTTTAAAGGTGATTATATGTGTAAAACCCTAGATTGCCTCCCTTTTTCCCTCAAATAATCACCATCACCATTACCGTCACTCTCATTCTCTTCTCTCCTCCTCTCTGTCCATTTGATTGCTTTCTTTTCTTTTTTTTTTTTTTGCGTCGACTACTAGATATTATCCATTTGGCTTCTACTTGATATAATCTATAAACGCCGTTATGGGTTTTTAATTAAACTCTAATTACTTTCCAATCATCATGCATCACCCTTCTAAACAATTAGCCAAGAATTTGTTCCTATCTTCGATTTTGTTGCCTATGTGGGTGTAACACATAGGATAGACTTTATTACCTATCTTGGATTGTTCATGAAAGGGTAAAAACGAAGGAAATGTAGAATACCTGATTTCAATTCCATCTAATATTCTAAAGCAATTTTTGAGGCCAAAACGAGCTCCAATCTTCTTGAGACCTTTGCGGAAGTCGATCACTGACACTTGGTTAACACCTTTCTTCAATTTTCTTAAGACATAAGTGCCCTTAACAGGTCAAAGGATCCGTATGCTTACGAATTATATAAGCACTGAAGGAGGCCTTAACTTTTATATATAGCTTCTATATCGACTTTCCCATCACAAGCTCAATATGAGTTCGATCTACACTAATTGGAATTCATTTTCCTCCCAGACTTTGATCCATTAATCCAGATCATTTATTAGGCCACTTTATTACCTTTTTTAGGATTGCATTACATAACTTAATCGATAAGTTATTTAAAAATCGAAAATACAATTAACAATTGTCCAATTTATGAAGAGGGACAAAATTATCCAATAGTGGGTAGCTCTACTATTAATGCAATATTTCAGAGTATAAATTCAAATGGGCACTCGTCGTTCAAGTCCAATTATCGCTTATTTGGGAGCTCCATTTGTAATAAGAAGCAAAAGGTTACTATTTCTCTCAGCTTGAGTAGTCGTGGAGCTTAAGTCTCAGAACAATTTAGGGTGAGTTTATTATAGTTATTATATTTCATTGTGATAGAATATCGATTGGGTTTGCTTCAGTTTACATTGGTTTACGAGATTGTTGTAGTAATAAAAACAGTGGGTTGAGTGATAATGGTTGCAGAGTTATGGTGAATGAGGGCTTGCCTACTAACGGTGTTGAAGTCGAGAGTCCCAAGAAAGTGCTCATTTTGATGATTGATACTAGCGGTGGGCATCGTGTGTCTGCTGAGGCCTAGACATATTACTAAAAATCTTTAGAAGAGACCTATAGCTAATCTAGGATGAATGATATTGAACATTGAAATCAAAAGTGGTAATCTGATACTACCCTTATGTTGAAGCAACTTGTGATTTTTAGTACATTTTCATGATTTAGAAGTTGAAATGATATGATTCTTAAGGATTTAGAAACTAGAGACATAAGGGAACAAATGTCCGAAAGACTTAAAAGTCTAATTTAAACGTTTACTATGCAAAAATTAAGAAACAAGTGGAGGTATGGATTATGGATATGGGTCATAATCGTGACTCATCATGCATGATTGTGACATAGTGAATTAAATTTGGTGAGATTATGTTTTGAAGGAATTGGTAAGTTAGAATGAATAAAATATGGTATTTAAGTGACTTTTAAAGATAGATTTGGAAACAGTGACCAATAGGTTAGCTTACGAAAGTAAGTAGAAAGATAATTAACATGCATATTACACGATTAGATACAAATCTCGAATTCGGCTAACCGAATATATAGTTTTAATGCCTTATATCCTAATTTGGAAATAAATGCCTAAGAGGAATGTGTTTTATGTAGGTAAAGGAGAGTCACTGAACGTATGAGTGTGCTTGGCAATAAGTGTGCCATGTTGAGTGGTCAAATATTTTAGCTTATTCCACAATACCACATCGAAAATGTGTGGGAATGGTGGAGGTTTCTAAAACCATAAAAGGAGCCTCCCCTTCTTAGTTAAAATCATCCCAAAATTGTCTTTCCTTAAGACAAAAATTCCTTCTCTCCATTTTGTAGTATTTCACTTGTATTATTTCCTGAAAATAGTGAAATATTAATTTAGTAGTGTCTGAGCAAGTAGGCATAATTGCCTAAACCTCATTAAATTCTAGTGTTCTTTATTTATCTAATTGGTAGCTATTGTTAGGTATAGTTGTAGTGAATTATTGTGCTACTAAATTATATATCTAGGCGGTTAGGTTTTAAGTAGGATCGATCATTCACACTCTATTCACCTAGGTAATAGTTCTTAACGTGAGTTTGTTATTATTTGTGGAGATTAACATGAGTTTCACAACAATTGGTATCAGAGCTAAGGTTTTTTCTTAGTATGCTTTGTGGTTGCAACATAGTCTAATCTTCCACATCAGAAAAGATTTTTCCTTGGGTTTTTGGCATTCTGCATTGACAACTATTGAATAGAAATTGTAGCAGAGATGACTAAAATCAAAGATATGATTGCACCAACCACGTCAACAACTTCTATCTCGTCTATTCTAGCAAGGACTGCTATGACAAATCCAAGATTTATGGTGGAGATTTTTTATGGTATGGGTCATTTCGGCATATGGTAAAGTGAGGTTCAAGATGCTCTTTTGCAACAAGGTCTTGACATTACCATTGAAGAAAAGAAACCGGACGATGTTAAGGAGAAAGATTAGAAGACTATAAATCATTTGGCATATGGTACAATTCGATTGTGTCTTTCTAAAGAGCAAAAGTATAATTTTTTGAAAGAAACTTCTACATCTAAATTATGGAATGCGTTGGAAGAGAAATTCCTGAAGAAAAGTAGTCAGACTAATCTTCATATGAAAAAGAGACTGTTTCATTTCTTTTATGTTTCAGGTACCACTATAAATGATCACATCATCAGTTTTAGTTAGTTAGTTACTGATTTAATGAATTTAGATGTAACATTTGAAAATGAAGATCTACCTTTGATGTTATTGGGATCCCTTCCTAAGGAGTTTGAGTTTCTTGAAACTACTATACTTAATGAGAAGGTTTACATGTCTATTAGTGAAGTTACAATTGCTTTGTAAAGTCATAAATTGAGAAGGAAGACAAAGGAAGAACGTACAAGTGGAGTAGTAGAAGCTTTGGTAGTCAAAGACTATTTGCAGAGCCAAATTCAAGGAAAGAAAGGAAGATCGAATTTGAGGCTCAAATTGAGCAAAGATGAATGTGCCTTTTATATGGAAAAAGAGCACTGGAAAAAAGATTATCCAAAGCTGAAGAATAAAAACAAACCTGATAAGGGAAAAGTTGTTGCAAATTCAAATATTGCTAAGTGTGAAGATACATACTCAGATCTTTCATTGATTGTTACATCCTTAATAAGCCCTTCTAGTTTATGGCTACTTGATTTAGGCTGTAGCCATCACATGTGTCCTAATTAGGATTTGTACTATGATTTTAGAGAGCTAGAAGGTGGAGTTGTTTACACAGTAAATGACAATCATTGCACAACAAACAAGATTAGTTCAATTTGCTTAAGGAATCTTGACAGAACAACCAGGACTTTGACAGATGTCAGTACATGCCAAGTTTGACGAAGAATCTTATTTATGTGGGAGTCCTAGAATCAAAGGGCTATACTATAAATGCAACAAATGGAGTAATGAAAGTCATCTTTGGTGCACTTGTGGTAATGAAAGGAATTCAAATAAACAATAACATGTATTATTTCCAAGGTAATGCAACTATTGGAACAACAATAGTAGCTTCTAATGATGAACAAGAGCTAAAAGTAGCTAGGTTGTGGTATATGCGTTTAGGACATACAGGTGAAAAATCCTTGAAGATATTATTAAATCAAGAATTGTTGAAAGGAGTTCGGACATGCAAATTAGACTTCTGTGAACATTGTGTCAAAAGGAAGGAGACAAGAGTGAAATTCAACACTGTAGTCCATGATATAGAGGATATTTTGGATTATGTTCACTCTGATATGTGGAAACCTTCCAAAATAGCTTCTTTGGGAGGAAAACACTATTATGTGACCTTTGTTTATAATTTTTCTTAAAGAATATATAAGTGTATACTATAAAGACTAAGGATGAAATGTTGGGCATTTTCCTCAAATAAAAGAAGATGGTGAAAACTCAAACAGGCTAAAGGATCAAGTGTCTCCATACAGATAATGGTGGGGAGTACAGGAGTGGTCTATTTTAAAAGTCTACAAAGATGAAGGTATTGTCAGATATTTCACAGTCAGGGATACACCATAACAAAATGGGGTAGCAGAATGTATGAATCGGACATTACTGAAGAAAATTCGGTTTATGTTGTCTAATGCTAGGTTAGAGAGAGAATTTTAGGCTGAGGTTGTTACATATGTTGGCCATCTCATCAATCGCTTTCATCAATTGCTATTGGTGGTAAAACAACTTTGGAAAATGGTTTGGAAAACTTGCCATAAATTACAATTCCTTACATGTGTTTGGTTCTACTGCATACTGTCATATTAAGGAGTCAATTGGATTCACGTGCAAAGAAAGCAATTTTCATTAGGATCACCTCTGGTGTGAAAGGATGTCGTCTTTGGTGCCTAGAGTCACAGAAAAAAATTTTCAGCAGAGATGTTGCCTTTAACGAATCTACCATGTTAAGAAAGGTGACAACTGAAAATGTTAAGTAGACAAATGGTACTCTAAAACAGGTGGAGTTTAAAGGAAGAATTGTTACTCTAACAAATGACGAAGCAAATGTAGAAACTCCTGTGGTAGAAGAGGAGGCAAAAAGGAACATTCAAGTACCTGCTCGTTATGTTAATATGGTGCCTTATGCATCTCCAATTGAAATTGATGACATTCCTGCCATTTATAATGAAGCAGTCCAAATTTAAAAAGAAGATAAGTGGAGGATAGCCATAAATGAGGAAATACACTCCCTTCATAAGAATTGGACATGGAAGCTAGCTAATCTCCCAAAGGGAAAAAAGACAATTGTATGCAAATGGGTATATGCAAAGAAAGTTGGATTTCCAAATAAGGATAATGTTCACTATAAAGCAAGGTTAGTGGCCAAAGACTATGCTTAGATGGAGGGAATTGATTATAATGAAGTTTTCTCTCCAGTTGTAAAACATTCCTCCATTTGAATTTTGTTGGCTTTGGTAACACAGTTTGATATGGAACTAGTTTAATTGGATGTAAAAACTATGTTTTTACATGGAGACATAGAGGAAGAAATCTATATGACTCAGCTTGAAGGTTTTAAAGTTGTTGAAAAAGAGAATGTGCAAGCTTGAAAAATCATTGTACAGATTGAAACAATCTTCGAGGTAATGGTACAAGCGATTTGACAAGTTTATGATGGGGTAAAAGTACACAAGAAGCAAATACGAACACTGTATGTATTTTCGTAAGCTACAAGAGAAATTGAGAGATTGAAGATTCAGTTGGGGAGATTGTGTTTGACTTAAAAGCAGTATTTGAAAAAGGTATTACAACATTTTGGAATGAATGAAAAGTCAAAACTTGTTAGTACTCCATTCGCTTCTTATATAAAGCTCAATGTATCCTTATTTGCAAAGAAAGATGCAGAACGAGAGTATACGACTAAAGTACCGTATGTAAATGCAGTTGGTAACTTGATATATGCTATAGTGTGTACAAGGCTCGACATTTAACAGGCAGTTGGGGTTGTGAGCAAGTATATGCATGATCCTGGAAAGGATTATTGACAAGCTATGAAATGGATTATATGGTATATTATGAACACTGTAGATGTTAGTTTGGTATTTTAGCGGGATAAACAAAACAGTCAATGTGTAGTTGGCTATTATGATTTCGACTGTGCCGGTGATGTAGATAAATGTCAATAAACTATTGGCCATGTGTTTACTCTTGCAAAGGCATCAGTCAATTGAAGGTTTATCTTACAATCAACAGTTGCTTTGTTGACTACAAAGGTAGAGTATATGGCAGCTGTAGAAGTTGTGAAGGAGGCAATTTGGCTTCAAGGATTGCTTGGTAAGTTAGGGGTTCACCAGAAGCATATCAAAGTGCACTGTGGTACTCAGAGTGTTGTCTTTTTAGCAAAAAACTGGGTTTACCGTGCAAGGACGAAGCATATTGATGTCCATTACCACTTTATATGAGAGGTTTTGGAAGAAGGTGGAGCAACAATCTAGAAGATTAAGACCACTAAGAATCCTGCTGATATGTTGACAAAGGTAGTGACTGCAATCAAGTTCCAACATTATTTGGACTTGATCAATATTGCTAAAAATTGAAAATGGGCACTTTGAAGTGAATTTGAAGACATTACTAAAGATGAGTTTTGTGAGAGATTTGAAAAAGTGGAATTCGCCAAGGTGAAGATTTGTTGAGTAATCAAATATTTTGGCTTATTCCACAATCCCACATCAAAAATGTGTGGGAATGGTATAGGTTCCTAAAACTATAAAAGGAGCCTCCCCTCCTTAGTTAAAATCATCTAAAAAATTGTCTTTCCTTAAGACAAATATTCCTTCTCTCCCTTTTGTAGTATTTCACTTGTATTATTTCTTGAAAATAGTGAAATATCAATTTAGTAGTGTCCGAGGAAGTAGGCATAATTGCCTAAACCTCATTAAAATCGGGTGTCCTTTATTTGTCTATTCAATAGCTATTGTTGAGTATAGTTGTGGTGAATTATTGTGCTATTAAATTACATATCTAGGAAAATTTTGTCTAAAAGGTTGGGTTTTAAGAGAGATCGTTTGTGACCCCTGCAATCTTTCCTAGGAATTTACCTTGTATGATTTTTCAGTATAATTGTTCACACTCTATTCACCTAGGCAATAATGCTCAAGGTGAATTTGTTATTATTGGTGGAGATTAACCTGAGTTTCACAACATGCAAAAATGTGAGTGTATTTTATATGACTAATTCTTTACAAACGAATTGATGACATGTGAGTTTATTTTAACTGTTTTATACGACTTAATTCTTTACAAAATAATTAATGACATATGAGTGTTCTTAAATTGATTTTATGCAAATGATTTTCATTTGATCATGAAATGAATATTTATACTCAGTTTTATGCAAATGATATTTTACAAGTGAATATTGCTAGCATAAGTATATGCTTTGACAATATATGAGTGTTAATTTGAAAGTTAAATTTTATGTGATTGAGAGTTATATTAAAATAATTCAATTATGAATCCTCCATACTTGATTTAGAAAATAAGACAAGTCGTAAATGTAAAAGTTGTTTTTACTTATGGTACATTGTTAGGCATTATACATATTACAATACCAGTATGTTTATAATGGTTAACCCATTAAGGGTAAGCGATATAGAATCATCTCTGTAAATAGTGGTTAATCAATCATGGGTAACCATTGCAGAACCAGCTCCGTGACTTGTTATGGGTAAGTGATGTAGAACTAGCTTCGTAGCTACTGGTCTATAGCAGTTAACCTATTACAGGTCAACGATGTAGAATCAGCTCTGTAAATAGTAGTTAACCAGTCACTGGTAAATGATACAGAACCAGCTTTGTTGGGCCCGGGTCCCGGATCCCTAATCCCGAGGCGGCCCCTCGGGCCGAGCCCGCGCCGAGCTCCCAAACCACGGACCCGATCCCAACATCCACACATACTATTGCGATTCATACAAACATACATACACACACATTCTACGCAGGCATTTCATCTATGATTAATCGCCCCATAAGTCGAGGGACTCATGTCATAAAAATCCGAAGAAATTAACAAGTATTCATAATCAAACAAAATACAGAATAAAATGTAAATCCAAAATACATAAAAAAATGCTCCATGATAATATGCTCGGAGGGCCAACCAAAAATGCGAACTTAATACAAAGCTCCTAACTAGCTTGAAGTTTCCGATGCCGCGCAAGATCAACGATCGTCCTGATCTGCACCTGAGGAGTGGAAAAATAATGGGTTGAGCTA